>OY728138.1:44701924-45140409 GCA_963277665.1 Viscum album
TCTTGCATAAACCTTTGTTTATATATAGATATTTTTTTATCGGACATAGGAAAGGTAAAGGTGACATAGGATGGTGGAAAGTCTGTTTGGTAGAAGGGTGTGGTAGTATGATGATTATTTTATGTCACATGGATTTGGGACATAGAATTTATTATTTTCTTTGGTTATTTAATAATCTTGGTTCCTATTTCTTCGGATGATTGCATCTTTTCAAATGTTGTTTTCATTTGGAATTCCAATATTTACATTATGTTTATTTCTATGTTTTATGATATTTATAGGATAATATATCCCAAAGGTAGTTCTTGATGCCAAGGAAGTTGTCACTAGATCATGTGGATCAAGAATTCCCTTCGTTCTATGTCAGGACTAGCTCGAGTTACATATAGTTGGGTGATAAAAATTGGTTTGTGATAAGTAAGTCAGATTTAATAATGTTGTTAAGACTACAAAGAATGATAAAACCACACTCTATAAGAACAAGCCTCAATCTATGAGTTCTCATAGTAATGTTGAGGAGGATAAATTCCATTTTTATATGGGGAGAAGGACGTAATATAATTGAACTCTGTAAAAGTTAAATTTTATAGTGATATCATCCCAAGAGAGGATCATATGAACTTAGTTATATATTATAATAACCTACCATTAACTCCTAAATAGATAAAGGGTTAACATCCTTAGTATACGGGTAAACCATTTAATGTAGGATCCATGCCTAAAAAAAGATAAATTCCTTCTTCTCTTATACTTTTCCTTTATCAGTGAATGGTCATGGGAAATATTTTCTTGTGGATACGATGAATGAGGGACTTTAATAGTTATTTTGTTCATGATCACTGGAGGCTATTTGTTATTTTTAATAATGTCTTTTTCCATATTAAAGGGTGGAGTACTCCTTGGAGATGTATCCTCCATGTAATTTTTTGTTTCTATTATATTTTGGAAACATGTGTGACTTTTATAAACTTTCAAACCCATGTATCATGTGTGTACATTTGTCTTAATAAGTTTTCTAATGCCATGGGATTGGATCTCTATATTCACAATTCATGTCATTTATGAATGCTAATTATATTAATAATATAATTATAAATTAAAAATATAATATTATACATTATTAATTACATTAATAATCATATATACTACATACTAGGGGAAAAATATTGAAACACACACACACACACCAAGTGTATAACTCTTTCTACACCCCAAGGGATAGACTGGGTTTATTACCTTATTTTTATTATATATATGGTAGACCATAGGTCACACTATGTACATGATCCATAGGCCCACTATATAATCCTAAAGGCCCCCTATAAGCTAGGTCATAGGCCCACATGATTCCCAGCCCATAGGCCCATTTGAAATTGGCCTGAACACCCATAAGAAGAAAAGGCCGATAGACCCAATTTTATTGATTGTTTACAAGACCATGCAGTGTGGTACTTTGAAAATTCACTTTTCTTGGCTACTGTAGGCCATGTATTTTATTCCTTGAAGGCCAAACGTTTGAGGCCAATTTTTTTGGCATGAATCGAAGACCTTCCCGATATACACCAACCTATTGAGCATCGCCAATCTCTGACTCTCACCACATCCTGAAGTCATCTCCCATACATGTCTCAAGGTTTTCACCCATCTATTTCCTAAGGTCATCATCAGTTGCCCATGTCCCGAGGTCGAGGTCATCCCATACTAAGGATTTTGACAACCTGTTCTCGAATGACATCTCCATCTACACCTAATCTCTATTCCCACCATTGGGTGGGGCAAGTCAGTCCCCAACTAGCACCTAGGAGCTGATTATTTTCAAACCATTGCTCCTCTATTTATGTTAATGAAGATTCCAATTATTAATTATATAATTAATAATCTATTCAATAATATTATTATTAATTATTATTTAATACATTACTAATAACTCTTAGTAATTAATTACATATTATTAAATAATAATAATTAATAATTAATAATTAAATTATCTACTGATATATTACTAATAATTATATTAATAATTATTAATAATATTTTAATTAATATTATTTATTAATAAATTTTAATATATTAAATTATATATTAATTTATAATTATAAATATATCAATTATTTTATTAATAATTATTAAAATATTAACTAATATTTTGAATTAATGAATAACAATAAATAATTAATGTTGTATGTTATAATTAATTAATATTATTTAGTATAGTATTAATTACATTAATAATTTAAAATTATATTATTAATGTCTATTTAAATTAAATATATTAATTAATTATATATGTATTAATTATAATATAATATAATTAATTAATTGTATATTAATTATTAAATTACTAATTTCTAATTTTATTAATTTCATTATTAATTAATTATTATATATATTTAAAACAAAACAATAGAAAATAAAACATAATTTTTTTAAAAAAAGGGGCGTGAACAATATTCTTGCCACCTGTGAAAATTATAGACAGATGGTGTGAACAAAATTCACACAGTTCACACCCGTTGCCCAAGATTCCAGGAAGCATGAACCTCATTCATGATTCTGTGTTGGATGAAAAAGCATAAATGTGAATGAAGATTCACTAGAATAATTTTTTAAAATACGTAAATCCCTAAACCTTTTTTCATTTTTAAGAAACCACTTAAAAAATTGCTCTATGGAAAGTGAACGACCTTCAAAATGACTCAAAAATAATTGATTAAAATGGGAAAATGTGTTTCCATTGATCCATTCTTAATATATAATCTATAATCTATATATATACTCAAGATTCCTACATACATGTGGAGATATCTCCTTCTATGTTTCCCTTTAAATAATTTCACTAAAAAATCTCACTCTCGATGATTTCACTTTCCATGTTTTCCCTCCAAACATTTTCACCATAAAAATATAAATCTCCCCTCTACTCTAAATTCCCCCCAAACCCAATCCCTTTCATTTCTTCACAAACTCCCTCGATCACTTCCAAATATCCATAACCTAGATGTGATTCATCTATAAATATTTCTCCCCAATATGTGATCCCCCTTCAATACTCTCTAAATACCCATAATCACCCTTAATTCATCTCCTTAACTTATCATATTCTTCCAAAAAATTTCTTTTCTCTCTATTTTATCTATTATATAATCACTACCTTTTCTCAGATGTTCATTTGTGGGTTTACATCATCCATAACCATTAAATACCATTAAAATGTGACTCGTGAACTTCTCACATCATCTCATATATCTTAACTCATCACCATAAGAGACTCATGAACTACACTAAATGATTTACATTATATATCATCTCATATTTCTTATCTCACATCATCATCAAAAATCAATACTCATATTCCAATTACAATGTATTTTAGAGATCTATTTTCATTTTCCATAACATCTAAAATTCTATCATTCATCACTATTTATCACTCAAATTAACTACCATCTAATTATTACTAATATAAATTATTCATTAGGAAACATGATATTTAAGTAATTTTGTACATTTATTATCCATGTATCAATTTTCCAAAAACTTTCCTCTAAAATGATTTTTTTCTAATATGATGTGATTTTTTCCATCCAATTTCATGTATTTTGATTCTATTTTCATATGGGATGTTTTTTAATAGTAATTATCTAGTAGTTTTTCTCATAGGAGTGAATTTTACAACATGGTGCCAATTTATTGTATTTTGTAAATTTTTTCAGTATTCACTTTTTTTCCTATATATTTTTACAAATTAATTACCTTTCCTAACAATTTATCATTATGAAACAGAATATTTAGGTATGTTTAGTCATTTAAAATTCATGATTTTTTATCAAATAAATTCATCCACACCACATTTGTTTTACTATGATATAAATTCATTTTTTTTCTTTCTTCCCTTTAATCCTTACACATTAGTCTATCATATCATACATTTTGAGTATATGATATGAAAAGAATGAGAAAAATTTAGAAAGATGTGTTCAAAAATCTATTCATTATTTAATAAACTTGAAAAAATAAGAAAATGGAAATAATAAAGATATAAAACACTTTTACATGTTTGGTCTCTCTTTTAGTAATGTAATAATTGTTTTTAAGTTTTCTCAGATATTACTGATTGAAATTTATCCATTTATATACAAGAAATTTTAATTATATTTTAAATATTATTGTAATATCTTCAATGAATGAATTGGTTTTTTTAATAAAATAATACGTAAATATAAAAATTAACATAAAAATATATCAATTCAAAATTATTAACAATTTGGTTATATAAATTTTTATTTTCAAAATATATAACATGAAGTATACTGCATGTTTTTTACTTCTACTTGTATCAGTATACGTCATTATAAATTTATAAAATAGTGTTTAGGACTAAGACCCTTGATATGTTAGTATTTTTAAAGCGTTTTAATATTATAAAATTATAAAATATATCATGGTTGGAAGATCCCTGATATATAAGTATTTATCAAGGGTTTTAATATAGTATTTGGAAAGGGTTTTTCTATTTTTTTTATGACCATAGTAATGGTTTTATAATTAAATTGGGAAGAAGGATCTATGACAGTGGTTGTAAAGAAGATTATAGTTCAATAAATTTTGAAATTTAATTTATATTCCAATTATTTATTTAAATCATGTTAAATATATTTATTCAATATTATTTTGATTTATTTTTTAACTAATTTTCCATTTTCATTTCTTTTAGATAGATTTATTTTCTAGTTCTAACATTCCAAAACATACCTTTAAATATAACATTATATTATTTTTATATAATTTAAAATTTATTATGATTTGTTTTAATTTACTTGATATGTATCAAATGTTCATTCATAAGAAAAATTAAATATGTGACTAGTAGTGGATAAAAATTCTCTGTTTATATATTTATCTTTCATGTATGAAAAACTTTTCTAATATTGCTCTTTATAAGCTTGATTCAATTAGGAATCAATAATTTTATTGAAAAATATAATTCTAAATTAAATATTTTAAATTAAATATTAAATTAAGTCATATATTCCCTCTACTTTCTTTTATACAGTATTATAACATCTTTGTTTGCATATATAGTTTCTCAAGTGAAGTGCATATTTATCAGGACTTATTGCTTTTGTTTTGATATATATAAACCTTATTTTACAATGCTACAAAATCCATCCTCCTGATCGGCTCAATATCTTAGAACACTCCCCCCTCACTCCCTCCTCCCCCACATAATGGAATAGAATCTGTATGGATCTTTCAAAAAAAATGGGTGAAAATATGATTTTATAAATTATGTTTTTACCCTTGATTGTGAAATATTTTTCTAAGGTAATATAATACGTTGATATCAAAATATTAAATATTAATTGAAAAAAGTTTCTTACACATTTTTTTATCATCATAAAAATAATTATTTTATTAAAAAGATAAGGAACAAACAAGCTGAAAGGGAGAATGCCATGGGGGCCAAAAGTGATTCAAAACAAGGGAATATCCCATTACAATACTCACCCCCTATGGGGGAATATAAATCAAACTAGAAAAATCATTAATTTTTTTAAGGAAGAGAAGATAGAGAAGCTAAAAAATAAACAACATTATTTCCCTCCCTCCAGGTGTGAAGGATATTCAACTGGTTGTTTATAAGCCTTTGACACTTCTTAACAATGTAAGATATTGACCAGGTTATCCTTCTATTCCATTTCAATGACTTGTAGAGGATGATCGAATCCAATTCAACCATTACCAAGGTCACATTATTTTGTTGATAAAGACTAAGGTCAGTGAGGAGAGCTAAGGCCTCCACCTAAAGAGAATTGTCCAATACAAAGGAAGTGTTGAATGAACAAATAATAGAACCATTTGAATCCTGGACCAAACCTCTTCCATTGGACAACCTGAGTAACTAGAGCCATTGGTGTTTAGCTTAAGACTCAAAGGGTGATGATTCCATTGAACCCAGTGCCCCTTCACACTGTTGTGGTTGAGGAGAGAAGGCGAAGAACTAGCACAACAGATCCTAAGAGAGGGGGCATCGTCTCAGTTCATAATTAACATGATCAAGTCCAGTAATAAAAACTTAGTGAGGATGACCAGATTCTCATCCTGGTTACAAGATCATTTAATTGGAGAAGAGTTTCAATCCATTTAGATGCACCAGAAACTTTTAAGTATAATAGCAGCTCACACCCTTCTTTCTGGTCTTGCATCACTAGCACTGTGAAGTCAACACTCAAAAAAACTGAGACCCATAATCTCTAGGGAGGAGAATTCAGTGAAGTCCCTGAGGTGTTTCTAGATAGTGTAGGCCCACTCCCTTTCAAAAAAGAGGTGTTTAATGTATTCCACCCTGAATGTTTTATAGTATTAGTAGAGGAAGACCCAAATAATTCCCAAATGTTTGAAGTTATCATCTAAAGATAAATTTTGGTTCATAATTCTCCACAAAAAGAAGTTAATATTACTAGGTAACCCCTTTCTCCAAATAATATCACCCCATTCATCATTTTTTCAGCAATATTCTTCACTTTAAAATATTACTTTTCAGAGAAATACCCTGAAGTAGAATCCATGAATACACAAGGGTCTTGCTCTATATTTATCTCTATTGAGTTAAAATGTTGAAATTGAACCAAGCTAAGGATGGCATCAATGAGGCTTGGGTAACTGTCAGCCTATCTGAAAGTTAGTCCAGTGATGGGATTTGTAGGGAAAAAATGGGGGATCCAACCAAATTATGAATCCAGAAGGATATATACCCCATTCCCACGATCCAACATGAATGATCCTAGAGAACTTGAATGTGGGGAAGAACCGCATTCCAGATGGTGGATGAGTTCACCCCATTAGCACTCAACTCTTCATCGTACTTAATCTTCATAAATCTTCCCCAAAGGGACAATTTAGACACAAACTCCCAATTAAGCATTACATACATGAAGGATAGGGTGTCATTCAGATTTTTCACTTCAATTTCACCATCCTCAATGGATTTTTCCATCCTCTTCCAGGAATCCTAATGGTATTTTTCTTTAGACTGGGAATCCCATAGAAACGAGGTGAGAATTTATTCTATGTTTATAATAACTTTCTTAGAAACCCTAACAATAGATAATGCATCCACCAGAATGGAAGATAAGGCACTGTTAATGAGAGTTATTCTACCACCGAAAGAGAGATGCCTATTTTTCTAGTTAAGTACTCTACATGAAATCTTTCCCATAATCTGATCAAAATGATGGATTTTTAGTCACCTTGGAGATACATGAAAACCCAAATACTCCCTCAGTAACTGAACACATTGCATGTTCAAGAGACTGGTGATATCGCAATCCTGAGTAACTGAGAACTTACTGGAGATAAAAACTCTACATTTTGAGTGATTAATCATTTGGCCACTCCACTTTCTGTAGTTATAAAATAATTCAATGATTCCCTTGTTTAACCTATAACTTTTATTCAAGAATATGATGGTGTCATATTCATGCATAATGTGGGATATATAGTTGTGATTCCTTTAGCCTCTATATAGAAAGATACTACCCCTGGAAAGGATCCTATTGATATGAAAAATGAGGACATCCTAGGTGAGAATTAATATATTAGGGTACATCAGATCCCCTTGTCGAATGTTGTGCACCATCTTAAATAAGATTTATCTCTTCCCCAAAAAGGTAACAGACAACCAAGATTTGCTGAAGCACCTGAAAATAATATCCACTGTCCATTAGGAGAATCACATGCTTGTTAAAACTTTAAGGATTAAATTCCATTCGATTATATCATATTCTTTATCCATATCCAAATTAATCACCATGTTTGATCCACAATCTTTTAAATTAATCTCATTGATCAAATCCATCACCAAAGAAATGGATCCCTATATTGAAAGACCATTTATGAAATCTTTATACCCCTCAGAAACCCAATGATTAACATAAGAGGTTAGCCTATTGTTAATGAAACTTACCAACATCTTGAAAGTGAAATCACATAGGATAACCAGTCTGTAGTGAAGGAAAGACATGGTATCTTTAACATTTTGGATGAGCACTAAAAATATAGCACACATCACATGGGGAATCTTGTCTCCATGTAAGAAACCTTGCACTACCTAAACCAGATCAGAGCCCACTACACTTCAAGATCTTCTGAATAAGGAACCTGAGAAACCATTCAGGTCTGGGTGCTTTCTAGGTTAAGCCTTTTCATCACCTTGACAATTTCAAGATCATTTGGTACTACTTAAAAAACATCATTATCACTACTAGTAATCACATAGGGTATGAACTCAAGAAACTAATCAATACCTCTTGTGTATCCTCTAGACATGTGAGGGTTAGGACCAGCCAGAAGATCACTAAAATGAGAGGATCCATGTCACCAACCACTTCCAGCTTGTTTTTATAATACCAATATTCGAGAATTATATTAGGTTTGAAATATATCCTTTTCTCTTTAATGCTTTCCTAAAAATAGGACGAGTTGCGATCACCCTCACAAAGCCATCTAATCCTTTCTTACTCTCGAGCCACCCATTCATGGTGGAGAACCATGTCATCCAATAACTCTTTATTTACCCCAATCTCACAAAATATATGATCATTCAATATTTCCTCTAGGGAGGCCTCTATGATATCAATGTCCAACTTAATATTGTCTATGTGTTAGATGCAAGGCAGTTGATAGGATACCCTTTTCCTAAAATCTTCCATCAGATGTCTCAGTTTATTATGAAGTCTACTCCATAGAGTTCTTTAGGCCAGTCTATTCCAGGACTCCTCTAACAATTCTTGATAATCTAGTGTGTCAGAATAGATATTTTCCTAAATAAATGTTCACTATGATTTCCATGATTTCAAAGAATCATAAAAAAATGCGACAAGAAGAAAATTTGTATGAGATTTTACCTAATTATGTATATAATGAAACTTTATACATATTTTACAAATCAATTTTCATTTTTATATGAATACATCCCTATATTATTTTAGGAGTACCTTTACATATCATTGTGAAAATAGTTATTGTGAAATTAAATGACATATATACAATTATATAATAGATAAACATTTAAATTATTTCCATTAAATTATATAACAGGGAAATAAATTATATAATACAAAATAGACAAACTTTTTTCATCCATATAATATTTCCACATAACTCTATTTATGACGCATCAATATATTTTTAAATAATGTTATATAATTAGTTTATAGTTATTTTTTATTTAGAATTATCCAAAATTGATATGAATGATTATATTTTAAAATGTTAATTATTTTTTGAAAATTACATATAATATAGATCTATGTTATTTTACATGGGAATTTATAAGAACAAAACATTAAATAATTAATTAATTTAATACCTTTAAATCACAATTCACTTTATTTCATTCCCAAAGTTATTTTTGGTTTAGAGTTTTAGATAATTAGGTCATTACTCTTACATATCAAATAAATACATTGCCAGGTATACGCATCCACTCAATACATAGTTTTCCCATAGTATAAAAATTTTAAATTGAAAAATGTTTTATTTTCACGAAAATTTTATGACATTAAACTTGACTTATTCTTTGTTCTCACTGATCCTTGAACTTCGTGAAAAACATTTAAAAATGTGGTATTAGCATAAAAATATCGGTAAGGGACATAATAGAAATAGCTTCATTAGTCCAATAAAAAATATGAAATAAAAAAAATGTTTACCTTTTTCACATTACTCTTTGATAATAAAAAATAAATCACATCGACATGGGTAAAACATTTTTTTCGAAAATAAATCCTTAATAACCCATAATAAGAAATTAGAAACTCTTGCAGGCATCTTAGAGATTTATATTCAACACCAATGTTTACTCATGTCATAATTAACTAGAGCCTAGTTAAATTCATAGAATATTCCTCCCTAGTTAACTCCCTATATTACTTTTAAGATAAGGAATGTTACCCAATGGATAAGAGAGATATATTGGGATCACCCATCGTATCATCTATATTGGGCTCACATGATGTGTAAGTTATACTGGGCTCACCCATCATATAAGTTGTATTAGGGTCACCAATCACTATCTGTAATGCCTAATTTCTATATCTTAAATAAAACAATTTAATCTTTGACCTTTTCATAATAAAAACCATGAAAAAAATCCATTAAACCCATATGTAAAATACTCTCAAATATAGAAATACCCTTTCCTATTAAAAACACATTTTCAAAACCAAAATACCCATGATAATGGAAAGAAAACTTTTTGTTTGAAGAAAACATAGAAACTTGTAAAGTAATACAAACATAAAATAATGGTTATGATAGTGTGAGAATTTTTTGACCCTATATATATTAAAATAGAATATCCTCTTTTCCTTTCTGTGAATAAATTCACAACATTCCATATAAAATAAATAAAAAGATTCAATTTAAAAACCATTGAATGAAATTAAAAAAGTGACATAAAAATTTCTTTATAATTATTTTATGTCCATATAAATACATTCATAAAATAGTTTTAACATTATGGATTTGGAAGAATAATATTTAGAAAATAAATCTTTTAAAAATATAAAATGTGGTTTTAAGGAAAAGTGTCCCATACCTCAAGTCAAAATTGTAAAGTAAGTTATTTATCTTCTTGAGTAATAGAATTATGTTAATTATTTACTTTCCTAATAACCTTTTTATGTTTATTTTTCCTTTAATTTTATTTATTACCATGTTATATTATCAATTAAGTTTACATCAGATCTTTTGATGATATTTAGTGCGTATGTCCAAAATAAATTTGGTGGGATGACTATGTTCAAATGGATAATGATTATATAAATTATAAAATAGTAATCAGGATATAGTTATATATTTTTTACTTCATTTACAATTTTAAAACTAACCATGTATGGTGGTTATGAATAATGAATCATTTTATAATCATGGATACAGTAGGCCATATGTACGCATGAATAACGTTTCCATATTTCTGTGAAAATAAAGGAAAGAAAATAAGACTTATCTCGTATTTATAAAATAATAAATATATAATAAATATAATATTATTTCTTTAAATCTACCTTTATATATGTTCCATGTGAAGTGGTGTTAAAAAATAAAAAACATCGGTTTGTGGGGTTGTGGTCCACACGTATACACGAGGGATGTTTTTATTTTTTGTTAGATGGTCAAGAAAGAAGTGGAATATTTATTTACCATTACAGAATGATATTTATATCATTTATATTATATAATATCATTTATATTATATAATATCATTTGGATCCATTATTATGTCAATCAATAAGACTTGGTGATGAAAAATGAAATACATCATCTCATGAGAAGGTAGTTCACACATACACACAAGCTATGTATTTATTTATTATTAGATGATTAAGTAGATAAAAAAATGGTTATACCAAAAACATAATAAAATTAAAATATATTTATGATAATTATGTTATATTTACATATGGTAAAATAATATTTTAATGAGGTAAAAGAAGGTAAAAAGTGAAAACTCATGATCAAGAACAATACCTCTTCTTTGAACAACCTTCTTAGGTGTACGCCTTTGGCCTTTTAAGGTAGGAATTTAGATCAACCAGGGACTATAGAATTTTTGGAGGGATGTTATGAAGTTATTTTATCAGGTATTTTTCAAGTTAAGAGGATCTTTAAGTGTAGATAATAGAGGATAGGGGTTCCCTTTTATAATTGAGTAAGATAAGAAACTTGAAATTTTTCAAAAGATTAAAATATTATTAAGTCATATTCATGTAAAATACTCCCATAAATAATTATATTTTTAGAATAATGTGATAATGGTTTAAATAAATTCATCCAATAATAACTAAGATGAAATTTTCTTGCCTTATCACTTAGTTTTAACTTAGTTTAACCCGAACTACTCTTTTATGATGATGAAAAATTGTTTTAGCAAAGTTACTATTCCTAGTAAAGAGAAATAAAATTGCACTCATATATAAATTTAGACATTATGATTCAAAATATGGAATCCATTTTTTAATATTAAATCTATAAAATGGAAGAAATTAATTTAATATAACAAAACAAAACGTAATGAAAAACAATTTAATGAAAAATGCCTTCTTTAGGTATAAAAGTAATTTTATACCAAGATCAAGTATAATGTTGATCCAAAAGGTATGAATTGAATTAATTTTATTAAAAATAAACTATTTAAATTTTAAAAACATACCAAATAAAAATGGTTCTTTATAAATAATAATAAATTAAAGACACTTTTCTTTAAAAAATCAATATTTTTCCACTATTCACCCAACAATCAACATTTTTAGAAAATTACCAAAACTTCACCCTAAGATAATTTGAACATATTGAAATAAAAGATATCCTTATTATAAAATTAAATTTCTAAAATTTATAAACTAATATTTCAAAAGAAACCATATAATAACTATAAACAAATTTAGTAAGAATAAAATTATTCCCTTTTGGATTGAAAATTTACTTAATATTATTATTATGAATATAACTTTATAAAATATAATTCATGAATATTGATTACATATGGAATTATTTTATTCTTAAAATTACCTAGGTCATTACATTATTCCCCACATTGAGAAATTAAATCTTCATTATTTTATTTATTACTTAAACAAGTGGGGTTAATTTTCCTTCATTGCATTTTGTGATTCTAATGTTGCTTCTTCAACCATATGGTTTTTCCCAAAAAAAACCTCAACATTACGAATCACCTTATTCCAAACCAACTACGTTCTTTAATCACAAATATGAAGCATCTATTACTTATATGGATGATTTTCTTCCAATGGTACCATTTTAGGGATCAAAACACAAGATGTATTAAACACATATTTCATTAATAATGAAACATGAAACATATCATATTCCTAGGGTAAACTATGAGTAAAATACAATTGATAAGTAATTATTCTAAATTTCTCCAAAATTTCATATTATCCAACGAACTATATACATAACCTTCCATTTTTACCAAAACACATAACACTTTTCCATGGGAATACTTTATAAAAACCTGATCACATACCTAGAAGGAATGATCTTTCCTCTAATTATCTACTTAAATATTTTATCTAACCAGAGTTTCTATAATGTGATGCTGAAGCATATTGACCTTATCAATCATTTACTCTAAAAAATATTATCCCAACAACTTCCGTTCACCTACCTCATCATAATAAGATGGATTCTAACACTTATTTCCTTATAATTCCTCAAAACGTTTCATCTGGATATTGGAATAAAAACTATTATTATATTAAAATTAAACTAATAAAATATTATTATCCCAACTTCTGTAATAATATATTGAACATGAATGAATCATTTCTTCCAAATTCTAATTCATTCGATATTACTATCCATCAGAATGAGAATGAAAATCTATACTGTAATTTAATTCAAAACCCAATGACTTTTGATGCCATTTCCAAAAATTATAAGTAAACAAAATACTAAGTATAGACATAACTAAAATGGGAACTCCATCTAACCTAACTATATTATTGATATACAGTTGAGAAAAATGATTTGAACACATTGTATCTAAAATAGTAAACAAATGCACAAATTTAGTCTATTTATCCACAATAACCCAAATCTCATTACTAATTCGTTATTTATGGGATAATAAAACCATGAAATCCCTAGAAATAATTTCCCATTTACACTCTAGAATAGGTAGAGGATGAAGAACTTCTTTTTGTAATTTTCATTCAGTTTTAAGGTATATAAAATTCAAACATTTCATGGTAAAATTTCCAATATATTTATTCATTTAATCCCACCAGAAATACTCTTGATGGTCTACGTACAAGTTAGTATCATCAATATTAAAATAAAAGGAATAGATTCATGCTTCACTCAACAATTACCTTTTAAACTGAGTGATAGTTAACACAAAAAAACCATTCTCAATGTCTTAAAACACATGCCCAATGAAAGTTAAATTCATGAAACATACCTTTATTTACTACTTCCACCTTTTCTTGCAAAAAACAGTCTTCTTTTTAAGCTTTATTAATTCTACATGATAGTGATGAATACACTAAAACCTAAATCAAAACATAGAATTTTTTTTCATGCTTAATTTTTTGTCCAAAATTATTCAAATAAAAAACCAACAGATCATGTTCTAGTTGTAGAATAACTAATAATTCATGTCATTTGTCAACTCAATGCATCATCTACCTTGTTTTATTTTCCTAGATGGTAATGAAACATGAAATCATAATCCTTCATCATTTATAGATACTTTATTTATCTCATGTTCAACTATTTTTGAGTGAATATATACTTAAAACTTTTATGATAATTATATATTTAACATTTTACTCCATATAAATGATGCATACATATTTTTTTAAGAAAAAACTACATCATCTAGTTCCATATTTTGGGTAGTATAATGTAACTCATGAGGTTTCAATTGAAATGAATCATATGTAATTAACTGATCATTATACAATATAATTCAACCAAGTCCCTTCAATGAAGCATCACTATATATGAATAAATCACCATTTCTAGAGGGAAAGGATTAAACTGGACTATTTACCAATCTTATTTTTAGTTCTTGGAAACAATCATCACCCTCTATCATCCGCATGAATTTAACTCTTTTTTAGTTAACTTAGTTAGTGGGTAAGATAACGGAGCAAAGTTTTCTTCAAACTATCATTAGTAAACCAAAAATCCAAGAAAAATATAAATCTATGTAAAATTTATTAGTACTGTACAAAATTCAACCACTATTCTTTTAATTGGGTTAATAATTATGCTATATTTTGAAACAAATTTCCCATGAAAAGAAATCTTCTACAACCAAAATTCACATTTAATAATTTTTTCATATAATTTTTTTATTTAGTTGTTTGAAACACATTTATTAATTTTATTTAATAATCCAGATGAATTTTAAAATATACCAAATTATCATCAATAATAAAAATAAAAAAAATATCCCATTTTTCATGGAAAATATTCATAAGATTCATGATTATAGATGGTGAATTATACAACCCAAATAGAATAACCAAAAACTCACAATTTCTTTATCTAGTCTAAAAAACCATCTTTAGAATATCTTCCACCTTCCCCTTCAACTAATGGAACCCTAACCTAAGATCTATCTTGAAAAAATATTATTATCCTTGGAGCTAATAAAAAAAATCATCGATATGAGGTAAAAAATTATTTTTCTTAATAGTTATGTAATTTAAGACTATATTATAAATGAAAATCCTCATTTAAAGATCATTTTTTAAAATTAAAATAGGTCCATCCCATGGTTAAGTGATCGGATGAATGAAAAATTTATCAAGAAACTCCTGAAAAGCCTTTTTTAATTCCAAATTTTTACTTGATCCATTCAATAAGGGTGTCTTAAAATTATCTTAGCATTATGTGCCGATTCACTTATAAAGTCAACCTCCCAATCTAGAATAACATAAGGAAAATCATTAGGAGATATTTATATATATTGATTCATTTCTGGTACATCTGAAATTTGAATAATTTCTTTCTTTTTCAACAACATGAGTTACGTAACTTTTACTTACATCTTTAACCATTTTATTAGCTTAATGATATGTTATCAATAATATAAAGTCACTTAATATAAATTTATTAGATCTAAAATCTATCTAATCATGATAAATTTAAATCCAATCAATACTAATTATAAAATAAAACTCCACTATAGTAATTTCATCAATATTTTCTTGAAAAACCATCCCACTAATAATAACAGGAAGATTCTTATAAATCTTGGTCTCTTTAATACTTCCATATAGAGATCTCTATACAAGTTATATATTCTTCTCATGAGGTGATATTCCAATTTTACTAAATAAAATCTCAAAAATGAAGGAATGTGAAGATCCAAAGTCATAAAATGCAACAATATAATTTGAGTAAACAAGTAAGATAATTTTGACCACTTCATTAGATGGTCTAACATCAACCATAATAGTAGTTGTAAAGGATTTTTACACACCTTTTTTCTTTCTATCAGGGTTATTTACACCATGTGTAACTAAATTTGGACATACTATATCATAATTGAAAAACCCTCTACAATTAAAAAATCTCATTTTTTAATATATATTTGTTACAAAATTCTTTTATTGTTCATGAATGCTTTTTCCAATCATGTTCCCTATGACTGAACTTACCACACTGATAACACTTTATATATCCTATAAAAAATTCCATGAATTTTTTTACCAAACTTGGAACATGTTTGGGGGTTACCTCCATATTTTTTAATTGAATTATTCTCCATCACTTTACACCTTGACTATTTCTTACTCTTTTCATCTTGAGAAATATAAGTTTCAGCAGACTCCATCCCAACTTTCTCATCACATCATAAAACGTTTTCATTTTTTTAAAATTCTATGAGGGTATTTCTCTTTTTAAAATTGGATTAAATCCTTAGTAAAATCTATTAATTTTTTATTCAAGGTCCCGAATACATTTCAATGCATACATGGATAATATTGTGAACTTTTATTCGTACATGGATATTGAATCCTCTTCATGTTTCCTCAATTACATGAATTATTTCTCCATTATATGTCAAATATACTTAGATAAATATATCTTTATTAAAATGTTCTTAAATATATCCCATTCTATGGTATGAATCTCATCTCTCTCTCTCTCTATCATGTATTCTTAAGTAATAACCACTATTGATAAAACTCACCTTTAAAATAGTAAATGGTGAGATTTACCTTTTGATGTTATGAACATCCCATGACATTGAATATATTTTCCATAGCATTGATCCATCCTTAAACAACCATTGGATATGATGATCAACTAAAATATAGAGGGCACTATTTTATAAAATCCTCTACAATGGACACATTTCTCTATGGTAAATCAGGTTTCTCTATATAATGGTTACCAACACCATTTATAGATTGCGAAAATTGATATATCACTATAACAAACTTATTAGTTTCAATTTCAACCATTATAGGGTATAGATTTGGAATTAAATTGTTATATTCATACTTTTATACTATAGTTTCCATGTTTCCTCTATGTAAAACAATTTTTTAACATACATTGATTAGATAAAGAAATATACTGATGTTCAAATACTATATCATTTCAATTTAACCATAAAATATAATCTCTTAAGGTTATATTATTAATATTATCATAATATCTAATGTTATCTAAATCTTTGTTGCAATACCAAAAATATGGATTTAACTGTAAAAAATTATGTAATCTAGTGTATTTATACTATAATTCACTTTATTTCATTCCTAAAGAACTTTTAGTTTTAGGGTTTTTGAGAATTATGTCATAAATATTTCATAACAAACTTATACATTAAAAAGTGTACACTTCCACTCAGTATCCATTTTTACCACAATATAATTTTTATAAAATTAAATACATTTTACTTTCATGAAAAATATTCAATAATTTCAATTTTGAATTATTATTTTTTCTTATTCATCCTTATACAACGTGAAAAACATTTAATAATGTGGGATGAGCCCAAAAAATTCAGTACCAGACATAAAATAAATAGATTCATTAGTCTAGTAAAAAACATGAAAACCCATAAATTACTTATCTTTTTCAAAGTTAACTTTGACAATATAAAAAAATCACATCCACATGGGGAATTTTTTATATAATAAAACCTTAAAACACCATATTAATAAAATTTAAACCCTTTTAGGCATCTTAAAGAATTATATTCATAACCCATGTTCACTATTTTTAGAATTAATAGAATACTAGATAAATAAATAGGGGAGACCTCCTCAGTTAAAACCCCCCTTCTTGAAATTTAAGATAAGGAATATTAACAAATGAATTATATAATTATATCAAGCTCACCCATCTTATAAGTTATATCACGCTTACCCCCATGAAAAAAACTTTAAGATATCAAAATACCCTTTCCTTTTAAAAACCCATTTTTAATACTAAAATACTCAGAACAAAGGGAAAAGGGGTGTTATTTGAAGAAAAAAATGGAATCCTATATAGTAATCTTATCATAAAATAATTTTTTTAGTGGTGGGAGATGTCATTGACACTATATATATTAAAATAGAACATTCATTTTTTCCTTTCTGTAGATAAAGTCAAAATATTCTATATAAAACACGTATAAAGATTCATTTTGAAAACCATTGAAATAAAGTCCAAAGAGAAATAAAAGTTACTTTATTATTATTTTATTTATATATAAATAAATTTTTAAAATAATTTTCAGAAAATGGATATGTATGGAAGATATTTAGAAAATATATCTTCAAAGATTTTAAAATGAGGTTTTAAGGTAATGTGTCCCTTACCTCATGTTTGAATCATCAAAGAATTTTTTTATCTTACTAAATAATAAAATTATGTTAATTATTTACATTCATAATAAAAATTTTCATTTTTTTATTTCTTGTATTTTATTTATTATCATATTATAATAAATTAATTAATCAATTAAATTCATGTCGAACATTTTGATGATAATATACTCATAAGTCCAAATTGACTTTGGTAGGTTGACTATGGTCAAATGGATCATGATTATATCATTTCAAAAATGTTAATGCTGGAATAATTATCATTTTATATATTGTTTATAATCTTAAAATAAACCATGTATGGTGGTTATGAAAAATGAATTATGTTACGATCATGAAGATGATAGGTTGTACGTATGCATGAGTAATGTTTCCATTTTTCATCGAATATAATGGAAAGAAGGTAATTATTATTTTAGCTTTACAGAATTATAATTATATGATAAATATAATATTATTTATTTAAATTCGCCTATATATACTATCCATGTGAGGTGGTATCTAAAAATTAAATACATTGGTTCATGAGGTGGCAGTCTGCACGCATGAGGGATATTTTTATTTTTCATTGGATGGTAAAAAAATAAGTATAATATTTATTTAAAATTATATAATAAAATTTATATCATATATATCATATTATTTCAATTGGATCCCTTATTATGACCATCAATCTGAGTTGGTGATGAAAAATGAAATTCATCACCTTGTTTGGCAGTACTCTGCACCTACACACAATTGATGTTTTTTATTTTTAATTAGATGACTAAGTGTATGACATGTAATGCCCTGAGATTTTATGAGAAGTATTCCTTTTAATATATTTGATGTCTTTTGTTTTATGCTACACCAATATTATCTTGCGTTATACGCATCTCCGTATTAGCTTGCAATATACGCAACACTACTCTTGGATCGTGTTATACACAATTTTAAGTTCGTTTGATAGAAGTTATTATACGCAACATTGAGTGTGTATATATATATATGTATATATATTCAATGTATAAATGAAATATGGTTGGATTCTTTTATATGAAACAACAAAGGAATATCGCACTACACGTAACCTTGACCTGGCTTGCATTACACGCAATCACGACCTTACTTGATAGTGTGTGTTGTACGCAATACTGAGTTTCACTAAACAACGATATGTTATTAAAATATTATATAAACTAGCCTTTATGAATACGAATACCCAATTTTTGAAATTTTATAAATTTTATCTTTCACAATGGACTTCATTTTTGGATTCGGAATATCGAAATTAGCCTAGGGTGAATTTTTGGTATTTTTATGAAAACTTTCAATTTTTGATGAATAGTGAAAAAACACTAAGTTATAGTTTAAAACAGAATTTTTATTTAAATAATTATTTATTTTACTTAAATTTATTTTAGGTAAAAATAGACACATAATACCTATATCAGTTCAATTTAATTCATTGGAGTCAATTTATAATAATTTTAGATAAATAAAAATTTTATAGAACTTTTACCATCTTTTACCTACCTCCTAAGAGAATTTGCATAAAACATAATTTTACCACTTATGTGAGTTTAATTTAGAAAATATGAGAGATATGGTTAATATCAAGGAGTAAAATTTGGTTCAATAAGATAAAAATCTTTTTTTGGTGAATAGTAACTTTTTACTTTTATTTACCATGGATAAAAGTAAATATGGTAACTATGGGTAAAAGTGATATTATTATTACCCTAACACATGTCATAATTCTATTGGATAATGTAATTCGACCCAAAACAATGTTAGGAATAAAATATGACCATTTAGGTCCACTTTGATTAGATTAGGACATTTATTATTATTTAATTCATAGAAGAGTTAAAAGAATTAAAATCAAAGTTTAATAAGTAAAACATTTTTAATATAGGGTAATACATAAGATAAATTATACTATAAATATTAATTAGAAATATAAAAATATTTCCTATATGATGGTATTTTATTTATAATTTTTAGACATTAAATAATTTATTTTATTTAGGACACAATGATGATGCAGTAATTACCTTATTAATGACATATTAACATAATTGGTATTATAAATACTCAAATAAATGTAATTTGAGACATTTTATGAATTACACTAATCTTATAGGTTAATATAATATATTAGGATTGGTTATTTGAATTTTTTTCGAAGTAATAATGATGTTATAAATTTAGAAAAAACAAAATACCAAATAGTTTCAAAATTGACATAAAATAGTTTTTTAAAACAAATATTATATTATTAATTTATATAATGGTCCTAAAAATCTAAGGTTTAGAAAAAAAGTTATATAATAATATATATGACATTAATGAACCAATTTGGGTTCTATTGTCTGTTTATAGTATGTTTATTAACCATATAGTGTAAGAATACAAGAAGACACAGTAAAAGTGAAATTATTTAACTTAGAGTTAAATCTAAAGGATAAGGTTAAAATGGTAACCTAAACTTGTCTAAAACCTATTGGTTGAAATTATTTCGACCCATCCTAAACCTATACTCAAAATATGTCACTTTTGAGCCATTATAAACCGAATATAACTTTATTATAAAATAATATTTTATGTTTTTTCTAAGGTGCCCCTCACCTCTCTTATAAAAGGGCACTCCCTCTTCTCTCAAATTCACTCCTCCCAAGCCATTTTTCTCGACCAAACCCTACACAAATACCCTCTCAACTGTCCTACCCTCATCCTAAAGGCCTTCCTTTAGTCACAAAGACAACCTATGGAGCCATTTTGATCAAATCAAAAGGAAGAATCCGAAGAAGAGGTAAATATCTCACCACCTATTTCAAGTTCCTTTCTTCTTCCACTTCCTCCTTATTTGTTGTTTACATTATAAAATAATAAATCCAGTATCTTCTATATATTTTGATGTTATTATAAAAATGGTTCAACCATATTAGTTATTTTATCCATCCTATGAATGAAAAAGTCACCACACGTGCGTACGTACGGCTTACCATCTCCACGTTGTGGTGTAGTTTTTTATTCAAACATTTCATCATTTGGATGGGTATAATAATGAGTATAAATGATATAAATAATAAATATAACATTATTATGATCCTTTATATATGATATACCATCCAATTATATATGATTTTAATATCAAAAGAATGATATCATCACTCATGCATACGTATGTACTATAGTCTCCACGAACGCGATGAGATTCATTTTCCATGATTAACCATTAAAGTATGATTATAAAGTATATATATAATAAATAATCATGAAAGATATTACATAATAATGATACTGGATTTATGTAAATATATGTTTCATTTACTTATTTCCATTCAATTCAATAAGGAAATGAAAATAGAGTTCATGCGTACATACAGCCTACCGTCTCCATGAATGGTGTATTTCATTCCATTTATCGATCTATCATATATATTTATATGCTGAATATATATTATATATAAATCATGTTTTACATTATGTAATTAGTTAAATCAGGATATAAGTAATAATATCAAGAACAACAAGTCGAAACACGTACGATAAATGAAAGGATTTTACCCAAAACGATGCTTTAACATGAAATTAACAAATGAATAGGTAATATAAAGTCGTAAGTGAATAATATATGATATCATAAATGTTATTATAGTTCTGTTACAAGTTAATAATATGTTTAAACTCACTATATAGGAGTCTCATACACATATGGAAGAAATTGTACATAAGGTAAGGGATAATTATTCCAATATCATTCTTATCCAAGATTGTTTATTCGTAAGTATTTACTGGGGTTATGTTTATCATCCATGTCCATATGTTCCCAAAATGTTTTCATAAAATGTTTTCATAAAATGTTTTCATAAAATGTTTACATTTCTTCCATGTATGTTTAAAGTCATTTTTACCCTTTTTTTACTTTTACCGCATCGTATGGAAGGAATCTTTCTTTTGTTTACCATACGAGGTACTTTTTGACTTTTCTGACAAAAGTATGAGAAGAATGATTTTTTAACTTATACGGAATGAACGGGTTTTTACGGTTTCATAATGCCTTATTTTCATTAATATTACTCTAAAAGATTTCGTGAATATTTTCAACAAAATAATTTTCTTTTAAAATTTCATGGCATTTTGTGAAAAGAAAATTATTTTGAAGAAGAACAGATATTTTCCTTGAGAATTCATTTCAAGTGTTTTATCAAATCCTTTTTCCATCTAAGATGACATTATTTCATATGTGTATGTTTCAAGTATAATATCTCTATGATTTACAAGGTTTTACTTTTCTTATGATGAAATGATATCCATTTGTTTTATATGGATTATGTTATGATGGGATGATGTTTATGAAACCCATTTTATTCTTTGGGTTATGATGAATAATTTAGTTTTTGTTGTGGAACACGTAAGAATTATTTCATTATGAGATGTGTGGGACCTATATCTCCCTCCAATACAATGGGTAAAGATTTATATCTCATGATATAGACATGGCTAGAACAACAAGTAAAATCAGGTTCAGTAATACAGGGCTGGAATGGCCAGTAAACCCAGTTCAGTAATGGACTTTGTTCACTATGATAGTCTTGGAAGCAATGCTTTGACTACTATGGAAATCATATCAAGTGCTTGATGGTTTTCCACAATTACATGTTTTATTCCCATGCTATTTTATCATTATTTATGTTCCATTATGATCTATTCCTTATGTACTGCTAAGATTCATGTCATTGCTCAAGATTTTGATGTATTATGTTCATGTTTTTACGTTCAGATGTTTATGGATTGTTTATATGTTCTCAATTTTTACCCTTACTGAGCATTTGAGCTCACCCTTTTTATGTTTTCTTTTCCCTAGGATATAAATAATGGTTTTAGGTAAGAAAATAAAAATGGAATATCTTTATGGGAGATGTTGAAGATCTTTCAACATGATTAGAAGTTTATGTTCCAAGTTTCCAAAGACACTAAACTATTACAGTCCTTAGATGTCAGTTTTTGTTATGTATTAAGTATTCCGAAAAAGTAATGTAATGTCCCTATACATCAAGTTTGGGTCTCTACAATTGGTATGAGAGGAAAGGTTTAGTCAACCTTTGGAAACTAGGATGCGAAAACTTTAGTGAGATCCCTAGAGATATTTCTAAGGTATGTCTAGGGATGTCCCTAAGGTTAAGTATAAGTATAGGTTATAGTCTTAGAATTACAGTAAAGATCATAGAATTAAACCTGAGATGTTAGAGATTGAAAGTACTCCCCCTTGATTATGTTTTTTTTCTAGTACAAGTTTTTCCTCTCATACTATTCTTTTTGGGTTTTAAGAAATGGCAGGAAACAAGAGGATTCATGTTAATGGAGAATATGATGGACAATGGAATCATATTCTTCATGAGAAACCAAATGAAATGGGATTTGGATGTCTAAACATCGTTATTATGCCTAATCAGCAATCTCATAATATGATCAATAATATCAACTTTGGTAAGTTTCTTGACTCAGCTAATAAGAGAAAGATAGAGTTTCATTATGATCATAGAGGAAGGAAAGTTCAATTTCCTTCATGTAAATCTTGTGGGAAGAGGCATCAAGGAGAATGTTTCAAAGGAACTGGAAGATTATTTGGTTGTGTAAAAGAAGGACACAAATTGAGTAATTGCAAAGGAAAAGGTTCAGTTAACTCCATGGAAAAGGATAATGGTATTGCTAAGACATCAACAACAATTAAATGTTTTAAATTAGGAATGTATGGGCATTATACAAACCAATCCCTAAGGGAAAGTCTCATGAAGAGAATCATTATGGTCATATGGGTAGTATTTATGTTGGTGATGATGAAGAGACTAAAAATGATATATGAGATGAAAGAAGTTTTGAAGCTCGGTCAATGGTTTATGAAGGTAGTGGAATGATTGCATGTTTATCAAGAATAATGTATGGTACTATGGATTAATGAAACATCTAAGGATTGTTACACTATTGTTTTTCCTAAAGTATTTGAAAGCATATGTTGAATGGTACGGGTAACCATGAAAAGTGATTGAAATATTTTTGGAATACATATGACATGCGCATAATGAAGGGATAAGGAGAAAATGAAATGTTTGATAGTATTCATGATCTCATGACTGATATAAGGATAAAGTGACATCATGTTTTGAGTATAAATAATTTTTGGTATTTTGGTATGTGGAAAGAGTTAGCTTTTGACAGTATTCATGTTTTCACTAAATTTCAATGTGTATTCATTTTTCAAGAGAATACATGATTAAGGTATTCACATATTTGGAATGTGACAAACAAGATATATCTTGTGATATATGGGAGATAAATGATGGTATTCACATTCTTCATAGATGACCTTTCTAGTAATCATTTTCTTTATACTATGAGCTTGGACCGAAGTATTTTGGATAAGCCTAAAGATAGGAATGAATTAAGTTAGACATAAGATAGTATTGTTTAAGGCTATAACTTTTTTAGATATTATTGAAGGAATGTTATAATAATGTAGTTTTATAAAAATTGACAACCTGCAGGACGGGCGACAACCCATCGCGCCGGACAAGGTTGTGGGAATCGAACCCACAACTGAAGTGCGACAGGCCTTTATTGCCTACCTTTGGCATACAGGAAGTCCCTGGTTAGTAGAAAGAAGTTTTATTTTATTAAGAGATGAAGTATAAGTCAATTTTTGGAATCATATACAATTAACCTCACCATATATGGACTTATGTATATTTGATAACTTTTGCTAAACTTTTGTTTGAGATAGATGGAATGACCCATCATTTTATCGCATGATTTACTATCACTTCATGAATGAAAAATTCAACTTAATTTCTTTAAGAGATGAAGTGTAAATTGTTCAAGGCATGAACAACGGTGAGATTATACAAAAATCAAGTAAGTATTTCTTTTAATTCATCAACATTAGGGAAATGATATTGAAAACCAAAAAACTTTGTCCTAGTACCCTCATATCCAATGAATCAAATGGTACCTCAGATTATCACAAATTTATGGCTTTGTGATTGTTGGGTTTTTCATAGCCTTGTCCTCTACCACTCTCCATCAGAACATGATGGTTATATTTCTCTTCCATATCCATATTTTCACCTATGTTCTCCTATGTGGAAACCCAATGATGAGTTACTTTGGGAAATCGTTACGTTTCATACTTTAGTTTTTAAAATTAAGTTTTAGTATTCCTTTTTATGATGTGGGTTTCTATGATAGAAACTTTCAAGTAGAAAACCATTTATAACCCGGATTGATTTCGAGAGCGAAAATCATTTTAAGGGGGGTAAAATGTAACACCTCGAGATTTTATGAGAAGTATTATTTTTTATTTATTTGATGTCTTGTGTTGTATGCTACACCAAGATTATCTTGCACTATACACAACACCGTATTAGCTTGCAGTATATGAAACACTATTCTTGGATCCTGTTACACACAATTTTAAGTTCGTTTGATAGAAGGTATTCTACGCAACATTGAGTGTGTGTATATATATATATATATATATTCAATGTATAAATGAAATCTGGTTGGATTCTGTTATATGCAGAAACAAAGTAATCTTTCACTACACGCATCCCTGACTTGGCTTGCATTACATGCAATCGCTACCTTCCTCGATAGCATGGGTTGTACGCAATACCGAGTTTCACTAAACAACGATATGTTATTAAAATATTATATAAACTAGCCATTATGAATAGTAATACCCAAATTTTGAAATTTTATAAATTTTATATTTCAAAATGGACTTTATTTTTGGATTCGTAATATCGAAATTAGCCTAGGGTGAATTTTTGGTATTTTTCGGAAAACTTACAATTTTTGATGAATAGTGAAAAAACACTGAGTTATAGTTTAAAACTGAATTTTTATTTAAATAATTATTTATTTTACTTAAATTTATTTTAGGTCAAAATAGAAACATAATACCCATATAATTTCAATGTAATTTATTGGATTCAATTTATAATAATTTTAGATATATAAAAATTTTATAGAACTTTTCACCATCTTTTACCTACCTCATAGGAGAATTTGCATAAAACATAATGTTACCACTTATGTGAGTTGAATTTCGAAAATCTGAGGCACATGGTTAATATCAAGGATTAAAATATGGTTCAATAAGATAAAAATATTTTTTTGGTGAATTGTAACTTTTTACTTTTATTTACCACATTTAAAAGTAAATAGGGTAACTAAGGGTAAAAGTGATATTATTATTACACTAACACATGTCCTAATTCTATTGGATAAGTTTAATTCGACCAAAAACAACCTTAGGAATAAAATATGACCATTCAGGTCCACTTGGATTAGATTAGGACATTTATTATTATTTAATTCAAAGAAGAGTTAATAGAATTAAAATCAAATTTTAATAAGTAAAACATTTTTAATACAGAGTTATATATAAGATAAATTCGACTTTAAATACTCATTAGAAATATAAAAATATTTCCTACATAATGGTATTTTATTTATAATTTTTAGACATTAAATAATTTAATTTGTTTATGACACAATGATGATATCGTAATTACCATATTAATGAAATATTAACATAATTGGTATTATAAATACCCAAATAAATGTAATTTGAGTCTTTTTATGAATTACACTAATTTTATAGGTTAATATAATATATTATTATTGGTTATTTGAATTGTTTTTGAAGTAATAATTCTGTTATAAATTTAAAAAAACAAAATTCCAAATAGTGTCAAAATTGACATAAAATAGTTTTTTAAAAAAATATTATATTATTAATTGATAATATGGTCTTAAAAATATAATGTTCAGAAAACAAAACTTATATAATAATATATATGACATTAATGAACAAATTGGGGTTCTATTTGCAGTTTATAGTAATTTTATTAACCATATAGTGTAAGAATACAAGAAGATACGGTAAAAGTTAAATTATTTAACTTAGAGTTAAATCCAAATGATATGGTTAAAATGGTAACCTAAACTTGTCTAAAACCTATTTATTGAGAGGATTTAGACCCATACCCACCTTAGTCTCAAAATAATTCACTTTGGATCCATTATAAACCTAATATTACTTTATTATAAAATAATATTTTAAGTTTTTCCTAAGGTGCCCCTCACCTCTCTTATAAAAGGGCACTCCCTCTTCTCTCAATTTTACGCCTACCAAGCCATTTGGCTCGGCCAACCCCTGACCAAATACCCTATCAACTGTCATCCCCTCATCCTAGAGGCCTTATTTTAGTCATAAATCCAACCTAAGGAGCCCTTTTGATCAAATCAAAAGGAAGAACCCGAAGAAGAGGTAAATATCTCACCACCTATTTCAAGTTCCATTCTTCTTCCACATCCTCCTTCTTTGTTGTTTCCATTCTAAAATAATAACTCCAGTATCTTCTATATACTGTGATTTTATTATAAAAATGGTAAAACCATATTAGTTATTTTATCCATCCTATGAATTAAAAAGTCACCACATGTGCGTATGTATGACTTACCGTCTCCACGTCGTGGTGTAGTTTGTTATTCAAACATTTCATCATTTGGATGGGTATAATAATGAGTATAAATGATATAAATAATAAATATAACATTATTAAAATTCTGTATATATGATATACCATCCAATTATATATGATTTTAATATCAAAATAATGATATCATCGCTCGTGCGTACGTACGAACTACCATCTCCACGAACGCGATGAGATTCATTTTCCTTGATTAACCATTCAAGTATGATTATAAAGCATATATAATAAATAATCATGAAATTTATTACATATTAATGATACTATATTTATTTAAATATATGTTTCACTTAATTATTTCCATTCAATTCAATAAGGAAACGAAAATAGCGTTCATGCGTACGTACGGACTACCGTCTCCATGAACGGTGTATTTCATTTCATTTATCGATCTAACATATATATTTATATGCTGAATATATATTATATATAAATCATGTTTTACATTCTGGAATTATGTAAATTGGGATATAATTAATAATATAAATAACAACAAGTCGAAACACGTACGATAAATGAAACGATTTTACCCAAAACGCTGCTTTAGCATGAAATTGACAAATGAACGGGTAATATAAAGTCGTAAGTGAATAATATATGATATCATAAATATTATTATGGTTATATTACAAGTTAATAATATTTTTAAACCCACTATACAGGATTCTCAGACACATATGAAAGAAATTGTATATAAGGTAAGGGATAATTATTCCAATCTCATTCTTATCCGAGATTATTTATTCGTAAGTATTTACTGGTGTTATGTTTATCATCCATGTCCATATGTTCTAAAAATGTTTTCATAAAATGTTTACTTTTATTCCATGTATGTTTAAAGTCATTTTTACCCTTTTTTGACTTTTACCACATCGTGTGGATGGAATCTTTCTTTTGTTTACCATACGAGGTAATTTTTGACTTTTCCGAAAAAAGTACGAAAAGAATGATTTTTTAACTTATAAAAAATGAATGGGTTTTTACGGTTTCATAATGCCTTATTTTAATTAATATTACTCTACAATATTTCTTGACTATTTTCCACAAAATACTTTTCTTTTAAAATTTCATGGCATTTTGTGAAAAGAAAATGATTTTGAAGAAGAAAGGATATTTTCCTCAAGAATTCATTTCAAGTGTTTTATCAAAACCTTTTTCCATCTAAGATGACATTAATTAATATGTGTATGTTTCACTTATAATATCTCTATTATTTACATGGTTTCAATTTTATTATGATGAAATGATATCCATTTTTTTATATGGATTATGTTATGATGAGATGATGTTTATGAAACCCATTTTATTCTTTGGGTTATGATGAATAATTTATGTTTATGTTGTGGCATACGTAAGATCGATTTCATTATGAGATGGGTGGGACCTATATCTCCCTCCAATTCATTGGTTAAAGATTTATATCTCACGATATAGACATGGCTAGAACGGAAAATAAAATCTGGTTCAGTAATACAAGACCGGAACGGTAAGTAAACCCGATTCAGTAATGGACTTTGTTCACTATGATGATCTTGGCAGCAATGCAATGACTACTATGGAAATCATATCAAGTGCTTGATGGTTATCCACAATTACATGTTTTATTCCCATGGTATTTCATCATTATTGATGTTCGATTATGATCTATTCCTTATGTACTGCCAAGATTCATGTCATTGCTCAGGATTTTGATGTATTATGTTCATGTTTTTACGTTCAAATGTTTATGTATTGTTTATATGTTATCAATGTTTACCCTTTCTGAGCATTTGAGCTCACCATTTTTATGTTTTCTTTTCCCTGGGATATAAAGAAATGTTTTTGGTAAGAAAATAAAAGGGGAAGATCTTTATGGGAGATGTTGAAGATCTTCAACATGATTAGAAGTTTATGTTCCAAGTTTCCAAAGACACTAAACTATTACGGTCCTTGGATGTCAGTTTTTGTTATGTGTTAAGAATTCCAAAAAAGTAATTTAATGTCCATGTATATCAAGTTTGGGTCTCTACATGAAAAAGGGTTATAAAATAAACATAATAAAATTACAGTATATTTAATATATTTATGTTTGTATTTCATCATTTTTGAAGAATATTTAAAGGAGGTAAAGGAAGAAATAAAACAAAAAAACTCTGTTAAGAACTATACCCCTTCTTTAGAAAACCTTCTTAGGTATATAAATTTGGAATTTTGATTTGGGAATTATGATCATAAATGTAATATTTAATGTGGGTAGGGATATTAGGAAGGAATTTTGGTACGTCTTGGATAACATAATAAGCTCTTGAAGTGCACATAAGGGAGGATAGTGGATGCCCTTTTATAAGTGAGGGAGAGGACTATAGAGACCCAAATCTTGATGTACATGGACATTACATTACTTTTGAGGAATAATTAATACATAAAAAAACAGACACACAAGGACCGTAATAGTTTAGTGTCTTTGGAAACTCGAAAAAATAATCTTCTAATCGTGGTGAAAGATCTTCGACTTCTCCCATAAATATCTTCCCCTTTTTTTTCTTACCTAAAATCTTTCTTTATATCCTGGGGAAAATAAAACATATAAAGAGTGATCTCAAATTCTCAGTAAGGGTAAGCATGGATAAAATAAAACAAATCATATACATTTGAACTTAAAAACATGAACATAATGTTTAAACATCAAAATCTTGAGCGATGACATAAAACATGGCAGTACATAAGGCATAGATCATAAAGAAACATTAATCATGATAAAATAGCATGGGAATAAAACATTTAATTGTGTAAAAACATTTAGCACATGATATGATTTCTATAGTAGCCAAGGCATTGCTGCCAAGACCATCTTAGTGGACAAAGTCCCTTACTGAACCGGGTTTACTTTCCGTTCTAACCCTGTATTACTGAACCAGATTTACTTGTCATTCTAGCCTTGTCTATCTCATGAGATATAAATCATTACCCAATGAATTGGAGGGATATATAGGTCCCACCCATATTATATAGAAATCATTCTTACGTTTTCCACAAAACAATCATAAATCATTCATCATAACCCAAAAAATAAATTGGGCTTCATAAACATCATTCCATCATAACATAATCCATATAAAACAAATGGATATAATATCATCATAAGAAAATTGAAACAATATAAATCATAGGGACATTATACTTGAAAAATACACATATGAAATAATTTCATCATAGATGGAAAATGGTTTTGATAAAGCACTTGAAATGAATTCTTGAGGAAAATGTCTTTTCTTCTTGAAAATCATTTTATTTTCACAAAATGCCATGCAATTTTAAAAGAAATATATTTTGTTGAAAATATTCATGAAATATTTTTGAGGAAGGTTCAAGAAAATAAGGCTTTATAAAACCGTAAAAATCCTTTCATGTCGTATAAGTTAAAAAACATTCTTCTCATACTTTTACAGGAAAAGTCAAAAAGTACCTTGTAAAAAAATTCTTTACATACCATGTAGTAAAAGTCAAAATGGGTAAAAATGAATTTAAACATATATGAAATTATTTTTAGAAAACAAGGACGTGGATGATAAATATAACCCCAGTAAATACTTACGAATAAACAATCTCGGATAAAAATGAGATTAGAAAAGTTATCCCTTACATTAGGTCTGATATGCTTTGTACATATCCGAACATCCTATATAATAATTTAAATAATGTAATTGACTTATTAAAGAATAATATTTATTGTTATGATATCATATATGGTTTACTTATGACTTTATATTACCCGTTCTTTTGTAAATCCCATGTTAGAGCAAGATTTTGGGTAAAATCATCTTATTTATCGTACATGTTTGGACTTGTTGTTCTTGATGTTATTATTACTTATATCATGATTTAATTACTTCCAAAATGTAAATAATGATTTATATATCATATATATTCATTATATATCCAGAATATACATGTATTTATAACAGTATATAACATATGGAGGTAAGAAATGAAATGCACCGTTCATGGAGACGGTAAGCCGTACGTACGCATGAATGCTACTTTCATTTATATTTAATATTTTAATGGAATAGGTATATTATAATTCCAGTATAATATCATATATAATATCATTAACTCCATCCTTTATACATCCCACATAATTCATTAACGAATCACATCACTTTGAAGGGGCGGTAGTCCGCACTTCCTCAAATGAGATCATCATATTTACCCACTATGAAAACCATAAAGGCTTGATATAATTGGGAAGTAAACAATCATAAGGAAATCATAAACATAATATATATCATATATAAATACAGTTCCATTATAATGTCCACCATGAGAGGCGGTAGGAGAAAATCGAACAATCATCATTTCGTGAGGTGTTAGTTTGCCATCCAAAGAAACATTATGTTCTTCATCCATTAGATGGAGGTGTGTGTAAGTGTAGTTTTAATCCTTCTCATAACAACATCCTTGTATATTTAGGATACTGGTGTTGTTACAAAATAAAGGATTAAAAAGAGTTTATGGGTTGGAGAAGTAGAATAAAAGAAAACAACTTAAGAGAAACTGTTACCTTTAATTCGGGTAACTTCCTTTGGATTGAACCAAAAGGACTTCTTAGAGTGCCTTCTGCTTAATGTAAGGGTTCAAGGGGGAGGATAAGGATGTAGAGAGCTTAATTGGGCAGATTTTGGACGAGCCAAATGGCTTGAGAGGTGTGTGGAATTTCATATAAGTGGTCTCCTTTTATAATGGAGAGGAGGGGCTCTTTAGGAAAGTGTGAAAACATTATTTTATTATAAAATTATATTCGGTTTAAAGAGGTCCAAAACACATTAATGTCTAAGATCATATGACTCATATTCTAAATAAAATCATCCAATAGGAATTGGACAGGTTTTGGATAATATTTTAATCATTATAATCTTATTTATTTAAATCATTTATTAATGAGGTAAATACTACATCATTATTGTGTCATAAATAATTTAATTTATTTGATGTCTAAAAATTATAAAAAAATACAAACATGTAAGAAATTGTTTTATATTTCCAATGAATATTTATAGTCAAAAAGATAATTTATATAGCCCCTTATAACAATTAATTACTTAAAGATTTCTGTTAATGCCAATTTTGTCTTTACATTAAATTAATTAATCTAATATGTCATTGCCATTCATAAGTGGCTCCATGGGGTCCCAAAATCGACCCAAGGATGCCCATGGTCGGAAATTACTCATCCAATAAGGTTATGACAAGTGTCAAGGTAATTTTGAGTTATTATAATATTCTTTTAACCTTGAATTACCCTATTTACCTTTAACCGCAGTAAATAAAAATTACTGTAGTTACTATTCATAATATAAAAATAAATAAAATTAACCTATTAACATAATTTGGACCCACTGATTCCAAATATGGAATCCATTTTTCAAAATTCAAAACACAGAAGTTTCGGTAATTAATTTAAAATTAATCTCGTTGTAAAGCAAACGAGTTTTAAAAGTTAAAACATTGTCAAAGATTGAAATGTTTTTACCTATGAATTCAATGTAAAATTAATGCTAATGAAATATATTATATTAAATGGTAAAAATATATTCTATTTATACTTTAAAACCATTCAATATTATAATTTAACCATATAAATTATTGCGATGAAAAAAGTTGTTTTTAATTAAAATATAGCGTGTTTTTACTATTCATCAAAATATGAAAGTTACCAGAATAATATGAAAATTTTATCCAAGGTAAATTTTTATATCCTGATTCCAAAGAAGAATTTTATTTTGTCAAAATTAACTTATAAACATTTCAAAAACTATAATTAAAATGGGTACGCCATCAAAAGGCGGTAAAACTACATTTTTTTAAAAATACTTCTTTTATCCGAAAAAACTGATTTTGTTTTCATACCTCATTCTAGAAAATGTGTAAGATGAATTATAATGTTATAAAATTAAAAATTCAGTTAATATTATTCAAAACGTCTAGTTTATAATATTATAATAATATATCATTGTTTAGTGAAACTCGGTATTGCGTACTACACACGCTATCGAGGAAGGTCGCGATTGCATGTAATGCAAGCCAAGTCAGGGTTGTGTGTTTTGAATGACTCATTTGTTGTTTAGTTATAACAGAATACAACCATTTTTCATTTATACATTGAATATATATATATATATATACCCTCAATATTGCGTAGAATGACTATTATCAAACGAACTTGAAATTGTGTGTAACACAATCTAAGAATAGTGTTGCGTATACTGCAAGCTAATACGGTGTTGCTTATAGCACAAGATAATCTTGGTGTAGCATAAAACACATGACATCAAATAAATTAAAAAGAATACTTATCATAAAATCTCAGGGTGTTACAAGGACACACTAGGAATCTTTCAAAAGATTAAAATATTATTAAGTCATACTCAAAGAAAAGTATCTCATAAACAATTAAATTTTAAGAATAAGGTGATAAGTATATAAATAAATTCATCCAATAATAATTTAAATGAAAATTTGTGGCCTAATAACTTATTTTTGACCTTGGTTTACTCAATTTATCCTTTTTTGTTGTGACACATTTTTTTAGGAAAGTTGCAATTCATAATAACCAAAAATGAAATTGACGTCATTAATAAATTTATACCTGATGATTTAAAATATGGAATAAATTTTTAAGTATTTAATCTCTATAAATGTAATAAATTAATTTAATATAAAAATGAAAAATTCATCGAAAAATAGTTTTATGAAAGATGCCTTTTTATGTATAAAAGTAATTTTATACCAAGATGATATATAATATTGTTCAAAAAGATATACATTGAATTAATTTTATCAAATATAAACCAGATAAATTTTAAAATCAATCTAAATCTAAATTATTCTTTGAAAATACTGGAAAATAAAAGACTATTTTCTTTAATAAATCATTATTTTCAACTATTCATGCAAAAATAATTTTTGTAGAAAATTCCAAAAAAATTAATCTAAGATAATTTCAACCTGATGAATATAAAAAAATATCTTTTTTATCAAATTAAATTTCTAAAATATTAAAGTTAATTTTTAAATGAAGCTATATAATACTCGAAAACAAATTTTGTAAGAATAAAACTATTTCATTTTTGATTTAAAATTTAATTAATATTATTATTATGAAAATAACTATATAAAATATAATTCATGAATATTAATAAGGTATGAAATTTATTTAATATTAACATTACCTATTATTTTACAGAAGTACTAGTTTATTGAATAAATAAATATCATTTAGAAATTTCAAATTTATGAATTTGATGAAAAAATTTATGTGGGAACAATTAAGATCAATAAATAACACCACTGAATTTACCAAAATTCTTCAGATATCCAAATATTTCTCATATTGGAGGATTATTTAATCCCTTCTTCAGTTCTTAGATGTCATACCCAATCACATCATCCATAGCTTGCAATGGGTTTGGGTTTAGTTTCTGAAACTTCATTTTGTTAAGCCTGACCATCCATCTGTATATAAAAATAATTTCGTTTAACCTAGAAAAAAACATAATATATGATGATGTATAAGATTTATGAAAAATAAATTTAATTTAATACCTATAGAAATATAATTACAAAATTTTATCAATTTAAAAGAAATATAAAAAATTCAAAAAAAACAAGGCATTATGAAGGTTGAAAAAATAATCATTTAAAGTTATAGGATTTATTTAACAAACCTTATTGAAAGTAGTTTATTTCACTAATCCCATTTAATAAGAAGGTTGAAATAATAAGTGAAGTTATTCTATTTATATAAATGTATTTATACTTAGTAATCAATTTAGGTCTAGTTTCACAACAGTTGTGTAAAATTTTTTATAACATTTTCTAGTATTATAAAGAGTTTGATACATAGTTTTTATCATAAATATTATAATATTTTTTTAAAGTAGTGTAAAAAAGAAATAAATTTAAAAAAATTGAATTGTTTTTAATAAGGAACAACTTTATATCTATTTTTTAAAAGTTATTATATCACATATCACTTATGATAAGTGGTTCGAAAGAAAAAAGTAGAATATGTTATATTGTATATTTAGTGAAAAGTTTAACATTCCATCAATAGAAATTCTTATTTTATATTGAGCAATAGTATTAATATTCCATCAATAACATCTCATTATATACAAAACATATAATAAATATATGAATAATTCATACAAATTTATATTTCTTTTTTCAATACATATACAATAAATATTTTTCATATTCATATTCAATATAACAATATTTGTGTATTGAAATTTATAAATTCAATATCTGTATAGAAAAAATAACTTTTATATAATTATTATGGGAATAATTTTTATATTTGAATTTGGATTTCAACTATTTAACCTCAAGTTATTTTGTGAAACCCTAGAACCTAAATATAAAAGATTTTTTTATATAATATGGAATCATAAAAAACTCAATATATCTTATAATTTTAACTAATTTTTAATATGTAATAACTAAATTTAATTTCTCATTGATCAAGAAGTTGGGGAAATATCTAAGTGGTTAAAACCCCCTGTAATCTTGCATGAAACCCAGGAACAAATCTTGACAGAGCGATGTTTTTTTAATATTTTTTGTAATATTGTATCATTACTATAGAAAACATAATAATTCATCTGAATTTTGTATTTAGGTCATCAGATTGGGCCTATGTTGCACAGGGTTTTCAAGCCACCTTCAGCCTTCGAGCCATAGGGCCTCTAGGCCACTTTTTCCCTCCAGGTTATGTGATATAGGCCACAAATGTGGTAAAGCTAGACCACACTGGAGTAGACACCAAAAGAAGAATTATATAATGTATTAGCCACTAGAGAAGAGATAACTGAATTGGAAGAACATGTGGGTATACCAATCTCCATCAGTTCTAGGCTCTGTTCATATCTAAATGTGGAAATGTTATCTTATCATCCATGTGAGGTAGGTAGCTAGGAACCTATAATGTAAGAGATGATGGGGTGGGGCAGTTATAGAGTAGTTGGGTCTTTGGGCCTTTGGAGAATGTAATGGGCCTTGTGCCTCTAGGAATTTGGGTCATGTATTGGGCCTTGTGCCTTTAGGAATATGGGTCATGTAAGAGTCCCCCCTCAAACTAGTTTAAAAGGAGATTATCTAAAAATGAAATAAAATATAAGGCCTTTGGGAATCAGAGGATTTCTCATAGTTATACTGGTCCATATGTATAAAACTCCAATGATATGTTTATTTTATCATATTATATATAATTTAAACCTTTGAGTTCATTGTAATAATATAAGCATGCATCATTTCAATCAATTGGTTCAAAAGATTTCAATTTTTTAATGTTTTATAACGGATTTTAACTAGTGTGTTTCCTTTTTTACATTTATGAGAATTGTTATCAATTTATAACTATTATAATTAAAATTGTACTTAGTTATTTCAAAAATTAATGGATTCTATTCATCTGAAGTTTAATTATTCCTTCGGTCGGGAAAATATACTAATGGAGTAAAAAGGTGGTATACAGAAGTGTAGCACTAGTACATTAATCTATGTTGATCCTCCCAGCTACAACATTAAATATGTTTGATCATACAGAGAAATCCAGAAATTAAAATCATCTGATTACTAGAGTATAATTTTTTTCCATTGTTGAGTATAGTGCACCTATATTTATAAATATTTTTTTCTTGAGTTATTATTATTTTTTATTTTGTGATATTAATGCCTCCAATTAACCCATAATTTTATTTAATTTTTTCGTCTTTCTTTGAAGACATGATGATATACCTCTTCATTGATATCATGACCTATTGAGTTTACCCATTTATTTTATTATTCTCATAAATAATTTCACTTGAATATTATATTTTCCTAGAAATGGTATAAAATATTGATTAATGTATTGAAGAAATTTTTTGAAAATTTAAAAACCTTATGTTTGAGATGAAAACAATATATATGGATTAATTCTCTTATATATTTCCTTCACCACTCTTATCGATTACTCCCACATTGTGAAAAAAATCAACCAACAATAAAACTAGAAATGGATAGTATCTTATGTGTACAACATCCTATCAAAATTATTCTTACACATACAAGCTCAATTTTTCAATAAATCTTACAAAAAACTTCTTCAAGACCCTTCAATATATGTTCAAACTCATGCAGTCCAACAATAAGTTTATTTAATTTTTATATAGGAAGAAATAGAATATGTAAAATATTATGACACACCATGCATTTTGAATGGATATCAACAACAACTCTTTATCCCTATATAAGGAAAAATACAACTACAACATGCTCTACAAGGTGTGGAACCTACACTGAAAAGTCTCAAAGAAGTGGTTTTGTAAGAGTCCAGGAAAATGTGAGTTTGAATGTGTATTAGAAATTTGAAGAGGATGTTGTGCATGTAAGATATTCTCATTTTCAGGATATATAGTTGGTGTTTTTGTCCTAAAATTTTTGAATCACTAAGAGTGTTAAAGGTAATATATAATATTATTAATCCATAGATAATGTTTTTTCATTAAACATATGTTTTTTCACAATTCCAAAATTCTCATCAATACTTATTCCTATATATTATACCTTTCCTAGGATGAGTGAAATTATTAATGAGAACAATAAAAAAAGGGGGCCACCCAAATGGCCAGGATATCATCTAAGAGGTATATCAAGATGTATTGTTTGAAAGATGTAAAAAATATAAACTGATGTATTAATTAGAGGTAAAAATAACACAAAATAAAAATAAAAAACACTATAGTAATACATTAATTATATAATCTATTTCATATCATTCCCCAATGATAAAACATGCATTCAAGTAAGAAGCTAATTTTAATTTCTTGATTCCTCTTTATTATCTAACATCTACAATGATGTAGCTGAGATGAGACCTATGGATTAATATAATGTTTCTATACTTATTTCTACATACTTTTGACTCCATTAGTACACTATCCTAATAAAAGAAATAATGAAAATTAATATAATCACAATCCATTATATATTGAAGAAACTAAGTAAAATTTGGATTACAACTGTCATAAATTAGGAATACTGGTTATTAAGGTATAGGAGGACACACACCAAATGACACTATTTGGTGTTTAAAAAATAAAAAATGTGAGAAATACTTTGAATTGGTTAATTAAAATTAAAACTTCTAAAAATATTGAATTGAAATCATAGGATTAAATTACATAGAATAGTATAGAATAAATTCCTCACATGTGGTACATGACATGTATACAAACAAAACTATGAGAAATAAGATTATGTTACTACTCTTAAAAAATTAGATAAAATTGTGAGAGTGTAAATGAGTATCATAATCCCATATAATATAGAATAAAAATACACTCTTCCATAATACGGTACAAGGGTTTCACTAAATAACATGATATTTTATTTTCATAAACCTAATGAATATATACAAATTAAACTGATATTCATTAACTAGAAGTTGTTTTCTTATATATAGATATATATTGAGTTAATAAATATCAAAATACATATACCACTATATTGATTGTGCGTATTCAAAATAAGCAATGCATGTATACTGAAAAATACAATATTTGTGTTCTTTTTATGCATTATTTATATTTTGATTATATACTTTACATATAATTAGTTGTTGATGGAATGTTAAAATTATAACTGAATATATAGTAGGAGAAAATATCATTTTTTTTGAAAATTTTTGATACTTTATCATAAATAAATGTTCAGTTTCATATATCACTGTATTGAAGGTGAATTTTCAAAATATGAAATGTACATATATTGAAAAAATAAATATGCATGTTATTTTACTCTATTATTTGTAAAATGATTATATAATTTTCAAATAATGACCAAGAAGAGACTAGTTGAAAGTAAATTGATTGAAATATGTTTAGTTGGTGTGTTACCCAATCAAATATGGACCCCTTACCACTATAACAGTTTTCATGTATGTAAATAACTCTAGGATTATAAGTTATATTGAAACTTCATTCTATACCTATTTGAAAGGTAAAAATGAGTTGAGGAACCCTTTATTGACTTGAATCATATTTTCTATGCCTCTTTTTCTCACAATATCCTTTCCTAATAATGTTTTCATAGCTTAGTTTTAAAAATTTTATTTTCTATTTGGAACTATCATTATTATAGTTATTTTATGGACTATGCTCATATCAAATAAATCCATTCTTATTTCGAGATTCTTTTTCTGACACTAAATTGAATTTCTCTAGTCAATTATGGTTCCTCCATACTTATTTTTCTCTAATTTATCATTAATACCTTATAATATTTTTTTATTTTCATACATTATCCACGGTTACTTCAAAACATTATGCATTAGTTATGTTTCTTTTATTCACATGGGATACAATTATTTTAAATTATATCTGATAAAATTTGTTTGACACGGTTGGATTCCAATATTCTTTAGTCAGTTAGTTCACTTACTCATTTATTTTTATAATTCTTCAAATTATTCTTCCCCATCCATTTATTGGATCTATGAAAATAATTCCTATGATTCCCTATAATTTTTTATTTTATTTCTCTTTAACCACTTACAGTTGACCTTGACTTTTTATCTTTTTTCTTGGAACTATGGCGATAATTCACCTGACTCCTCTTACATAAAGAATTATATATATTCCTTTACTATGATGACCACATATTAATATTTATTTATATAACTTTACTTTATTTTATTAGTATATTTTCTATAATTTTCTTTATAGATTCATATTCTAATATATTGTATGCCTAATATTTGAGAATACCTTCTCTCCTTAAAATTAAACAAGTGTTATCTACCTATTTTATAAGATTTTAAAAATATTATCATCGAACAGATATATTTTATTTAAATTTGACTCAATAATAGTATTTTAATTCATCTCATAATTTATCTGATATCCTTGAAAGGCCTTGAACCCACTCCGTACTTCTATCTCTGCTAAGAATATTGGTGATTCAATGAAGACTAAAAATTAAAAATATAGAAAATTACATGATAAAAAATTGCACTTTGAGAGGATTGAAAATTATTTATTAATTTTTATTTCATATTTTTTGTAATATAGTAACTTCTTACCTTAAAACCTAATTTTCTGAAGCCAATCAACCAAAAAAAAGATACACATCAGATTTGAAAACATTTTCCGTATGGCTTCTATTAAGGAAATTTTTATAAATCATGTCAATTTCATTTGTCTATTTTTTTCATTGTATTTTTTTAAATATTTAATGTAATATATTAATATATAATCATTATTTTGATATTCAATGCTTTATTTTATTAATTCCAATATCCCATTTCCAAATAAATTCCCACCCATTAAACATATTAAACCAAGAAACATCTATTACTGGACCTCCTATTTTTGTATTATCTATAAAATTTAGTACATCAAGGTATTCAATTTTACCAAGATGACATTTCCATATATGGATAAATAGGATAAGGTTATGTTTGAAATAAATTTTTGAAAACTAGTTATATAACTTATTTTTATTTGATATTATTTATGGAAAACTTCTTATCATAAGTGATATGTGATATAAAAAAATTTCAACAAGTTCTATAAAAAATCACTTAATAAAAGTGTTTTTTAAATTTATTTATTTTTTTAAATCTATTTTTTTTAAACACTACTTAAAAAATTATTATAAAAATTATAATATTAATTATATATTAGTGAATCTATATTTCTTATTTAGAAAAATTCATTCAACCTACTTATATATAATTTGTTAAAGAAGTAATGTGAAAGTGATCTTTTCAAAAAAAATAACACACACTACTTTTTCTTGTTATTTCATACTCTTTATAATAGTCTTAAATTTTTTGAAAAGTTTTACACAAGCTCTATATAACTATACCAAAATATAACTACAAAGTATTACTAGTTTTATATAAATAGAATACCATTACTTATTTTCTAAAATTTTCATCAAACTTTATAAGTAAAATATATAGTTTTTAACAAGTTTTTTTAAAATAAATATCAAAATTTGAAGTGATTCTTTTATACTATTCATAATTCCTTAATTCTGTAATTTTTTTCACTTCACTTATAATTTTAAAATTTTATATTTCCATTTATCAATGTCTGATTTTCATATTATTTTTCATAATCTAATACATCCTCGTGTACTATTAATCTCCATGGTTTATCTTAAAAGAATATTTAGAGAAAAGTTATTTTTTTAATACACTATTGGATGAAGAGGATTTAAATAAAAAAGTTATTGAAACTGAAGATAAAAAATTTTAATCTATGGATGGTGGTATTGGATATGAAATCCCTAAAACCATGAATATATGTAATAACCCTTCTGAGCGAGAATGATTAGATGATTAGAAGAATTTAGGTAAATTCCTTGGTGTTTTTAATTGATATTCACTATTTCTACCATAATTGGTTCATCAATTTTCTAATTTTTTTACTTCCTAATATTATTTAATCATTCAATATATTTTTTTCATTTGGAAAAAAAGAACTGGTACAATTAGGCACGTGTATACAATTATGAAATATTCATATTGGTCATGTATGTTTGTTAATATGTCACCAATTATGCATATGAATTACCAAATATAAATATTCCCATAGATATTTATAGCATTATTTTAATTATTAATTAATATAAATTATCATATGTATAAACTTTTATCAAAATAATTTTGAAAATTATATATTCTTTCATGAAATTAATATTATATATTTTATTTTCAATATGAAACTTGTAGATATATATTTTCTTTTGTGAAATGAATGTTTCATTCCTATGATATCTTCAATTATTCTAATGATTCTCCCATTTAGAATTATTTTAATTGTTTTTAATATATGAAATTTATTCTGTTGTATATAATATATGACATTACAATGAAATTTAGTGATCTATCATATTTTATATTATTTTTAAATTTGTTTCTCTTTTTATATTTCATATGTATATTCTTTAATAAATAATGGTTATTTCATTTTTTTAGAACCTACCACATCCTATGAAAATGTTTGGGGGAATAATAGTTTTTAAAACGTCTCATATCCCATTAATTCTACCTTGTGATAGTCATATCCTTTTAGTATGTGATGTAAACAATTTCTCTTTACAAGCCACCATTACTATGTTTCAGGATCCCCATATCTCAAGTTACAATTTGCGAGTCTTTTAGTTCTTTGAATTAGTTAAAATTGGATACATGAATTTAGGTTATCCCCTTCTCTATCACTTTCATGTTTTCCTTTCTCCTATTTAAATCCCTACATATATGATTTATCATCCCGATTTTTTGGGTTTCTTATTTCCAAACTGATTTTCTCAAGTACCCGATTCATTTCCTTATCTTTGTACTTATTTTTTTTAAGGTTATATAGATCATATTTCATTTTACTTATGGAATAAATGTATTTTTTTTATTTCCAAGATATGCATAGACCTATGATATAATTTCTTTATCACACATTTTGAATTTTTCTATTTTAATTATTGTGCTAAAATTTTATTTCAATACTAAAATCATGCTGGTAAACTTTTGGAAATTTTAGACATAGTTATTTTGGAAACTATATCCATTCTTTTTTTTCATGTTGTCATTACACATACATTACTTTACAAATCTATTTAAATTGAAAACTAATTTAAACAATTTAACCGCATGGTTGTTCCATAAATTAAGAAGTGTGGGAAATTTTTTCTTGAAGTTTGAATCATTAGTTGATCAAATGAGAATATATGGATCTTTTTTAATCAATAAATTAAAAAATAAACCAACAAGGAAGGTTCCCATTAGAATTATCATTTGATGTACTTGATTTATTTACCACCTATATTTTTATTCTATTTAGTCAATGGTGATGATGGATCTAAAAAAGATTTGTTTTTTTACAAATTATACTTGAGAATATTTTAATTTTAATATGATAAAACTAAATCTTATTTATTATATTTTTTTGGTCCACATGTCATTGACCTCCCATGATATGATTCTTCAATTATCTATTGTGTAATTGAAAACTATGTTTTCATTGAAATACTGTAAGTGGGTGTCCTATAAATTAATTTTTTAGAATATATCCCATGTTTTATAATGTTTTAAACACTATCTTGTGCCAGTTAGTGTGTCCTATATAAAATAATAACTAGTGATGTTCATTTATTATTGTTATAATTCAAATTTTACATATTTTTTTCAATAATTAATGGATTATAATCACTTGAAGATGCACTATTTTTTTATTAGGATAATTTACTAATGGTTACAAAATCCAGTAAAAATAATTATAGTAATTTTGTATTAATTCACAAGGCCCTTATCAGCTACAATTTGGATGACATTTGATTTTATGGAGTAATTAATAAATTCAAATCACTGCTTACTCTAATATACATTTTATCATTTTTGTATATTATGTAACAGTGTATATAATTAATGTGTTTCCTGGGTGATTGTATTTTTATTTCTTATTATCAATACCTCTAATTGGTTAATTTTTTTATATTTCTCACAAGCCATTTTGATATACCTCTTATTCTATATCTTGATCATTTGAGTGTCCCCTTTTTATTTTCTTATCATCATCAATAATTTTATTAATAAAATTTATTTTCTTCTTCAACCTACCTATTTATATAGGGATATTATCCTATAAAAATTATTTTTTCATTTTATATGGCCTTTACCTTGGGTGAATCTACTATTAATTATGAAGCCTATGAAAATATTCTTGAAATTTCAATCTTCTAGCCTAGTGTGATCTTAAGTCTATAAGGAAAATGGTTGAGATCTCTTTCGAAAAAAATGGATTGATGATATTATCAACCCTTCCGAATATATGATTTTCATAGCTTTATCCAATGAATATATTGAATCCTATGGTCTGTTAGAGTCTAGTCTCTTCATTTACCCATAAAATATCATCATCAAGACCTATACCATGTAAAAGTATCCACTAAAATATCAATATAAGATATATGCATACCCATTTCATCTTGTGAAAATGTCATCAATTTATTGTATCAAAATAATATCCTATACTAATTGTGTAAAAGTTGTTTTTTATATGTTTTTATTTAACTTATAAATATATATATATATATACATATATTAATAAATTGAATTTGTAGTGTAATAAGAATATTGGGATGAGAGGATATACAAGATTCCAACTAGCACAAACATTTATTTTCCCTTGGACAATATGAGTTATATAAAAACCAATATCAATTATAAAAAAAATTAGAAGGCATAATGAACAACTCAATTAAGATCCAAAAAATTAGTTTTCATTTCAAAACCAAGTAGATAAAATTACTTAAATTTTTTCACATATTCAAACATCCCCAAAACTAAGACACTCATCAAGCCTTCTTACTTATAATCCTATATATGATCCCTTGAATTATTCTACATTGTTTTGTTAAATAGTAGTATCAATTTAAATTTACAAGTTATTATACCAATATTATTGTGATATCAATGTATGTATCATACATAACATTATTTATGCATATGATCCCCCATTTAACTCATGTTACACCTCTTTTTGTTTATATTGTCTCATATCCACTATCTCATTGATGAGATTCATTAAATCCTCCTACACTTATTGTATTATCTTTAGTGATATATATTTTGGAATTCTATTTATGTTATTCGTTTTTTTAGAATATATGAGAATTTCATGAATAAAGACTACCAAAAAATTTCATGCTAATTTTTAAATACACTATCCATCGTATCCAAAACACAATGAGACTCTTCATGTAACAAAATTTAAGACCATGACATAATAAATTATCCATATATAAGAAGAGTGACATTAATATATTATTTTCTTAATCATCATGATGTAATATTGAACCTTACATTTAAATATATATATATATATATATCCATAGTGAAACCAAGACAACCCCTCCTCCATATCTTCAAGCCAACCAAATCCCAACATAACACCACTCTTGACGTCATGAAAAATCCTCCCAACTAAAGTTTTAGTAAAATTAATGGGTCTTTTAAAAAATAATAAATTATTTAACTCCCTAACACAAACCATCAGGTCCTAGCTAGGGAGTCACATGACCTCGTGTACACCTCCCTCCATGAAAGAGACTTTCTACTATCAAGGAGGGTCCGGACACTGTTAGTAGGGAGACTTTACCATCAGTATCCTATAATTTCACCAATAATAATTATAATAATAATAAATAAACATTATAGAGTAAACAAGAAGGAAGAATATAATTTATTATGGAACACAGTCTATATAATAAAAAAATTAGAACCATAGGTTCTAAGCCAAACCAAGTAATAAGTACAATAGATAAGTAAATATAATCATGGTATCCTCCAGAGTCAATCCCAATCCTACCACCCACTCCATGATGCATGGATCAACCATCATACACATGCCACCTTATTTTTATTAGATCCCTATAAATGAATCCTATACACGCATAGAGATTCCCATGAAGGTTGTGTGTAATACAACACAGTAGGGAACTACTAATGCACCTATAGAGAAAGTGAACATGTATTACATGTTTATGCCATGATAACAGAAAATTCACAATAATGTGTAACAATCACATACCAAGAACCTGTGTGCTAATAAATACACCATGATCCCCAAACATACTTTCTTTAGGTCCATTTCATAAGGATGGTCATGATTTCAGAGTGATCAAGAACTATACCCAAGGATGATGACATTATACTCGGTATCCTCAAGGAAATGCGTCTCGAGTTTGGATGCATGGCCAACTAATGAACATTTACTTTATATCTAGAAGGCATTGAGTTTTGGAACATCTATTTAGTATCCACAAGGAATTGAGTTCTGGTTGTTCCATAAGGATATAATGCTCTTACCCTATGAAAGGGTCCACTATCGTCATTGTCGCATGTCACATGAACTCCCCCTCTAGGTTTAATCATACCAGGATGGCCCACCATTCATGAATACTAAGAATAACCTTCAATGACATAGTAACACACATAAAATGGAAGACAATAAAAAGAAAATCATAACATATCGTCATAAAAAATTGGTATCAATATAAAATGAATGTTATCATGATCAAACATAAATATTTAAGCTACAAGAATACATATGGAAACAAGAATCATAAATAGGTCTCATGACCTACACACACACGCCCACATGAAATCTTAATCAAGCATTATCAACAAGTATGGAAACATAAGAATCATACAAAGGTATCATGATCATAAAAAATCTCTAAGTGGTAAGTAACTTCTCAATGTAGTTTAGGAATAACTCAAAATATCTTTAAGGAATAAAGGACGAATAATTTTTTTAACCCACAAAGATCTATCTAGCATGACAAGGACGTCTAAATTGTATTTTTTTTAGGAAAGGGGTTTAAAAATTAGACTCAAGGAAATTCCATGTCAAGAAGGTGTTTCAATAATCATATACCTTATAGAGTCCAGCAACAAAAATAATTTCAAGGTATGTCTAAGGAAGGGATTACAATTAACCAGATTCATTGTTGATTGAGTAATAGATTATGAATTTATTGTCAATTCTTAAATAATTCCTTGAGATTATTAAAAAACATCAATCCAAAAAAAATACATCAATAGAAAATAGATTCAAGAAGAAGAGAGTATCAAGATGATTGATTCACAATGACTTACCTAAAACCATTCACAGTTCTTGAGAGTTCTATATCTAGTCAAGAGGGGTTTTCATTGAGATATAGAATCCTATACCAATATACCAATAATTTTTTAATAGATTAAGTTTTTATCTTCAATTCATCATCAATAATAGGTCTAGGAGTATGATTTATAAACACATACCCATAAAACTCCCATTTTTTATCATAGATCTTGATTAGATCAACAAACGTTGTTAGTATTCTAGATCCACCATTGATCTATGTATAAAGTGAGAATTAGTCATTGTATATTCATGTAATTCATAGATCTAACATAGATATATTATTATCTCTCAAAGTGGATGAATTATTTTGAATATATCTAGAGAAAAGACACTAATTAACAATTAATAGATTGTGTTATGCCTAAGGAATCAAGGGGAGATAAAAGGGAGTGGCTATGAATCAATATGGGAGCTCTCAAATTTGAAATAGATAATTTTGGTTTTGAATTAGAAAATAATGGGGGTTAAAAATGAGTGGCATTCAAAACAAATGGGGTAAATTTAATTCACCCTAGAATTAGGTACATCGGCTGGGCAATGTTCCTTGCAGAACAACATGGGTTCTACCAGCACCACCAGTCAGTTAGAGGTACCCCACTAGACGTATAGTGGGGTATAAAGAAACCACATTCCTATAGACACTACACCTGTGATCAAGTGGGTTTCACTAGCGATTTGGTGATAGTTTTAATCCACCTTTTAGTTAGGCCTCTTCTCAGGTCATCCACATCAGGAACCTAGATCCATTTTCCTTAAAAACCAACCTTTTAAAATATCCATTTTAGAGATGAACCTCAAAATAATGGATTTTTTAGAACACTTATCATATTTGACATTGAAAATAAGAAAGGATGTTAAAATTCTCCCCCTCTATTGAATTTTCATCCTCGATAAGTACCTTCAAGGGATCTATTCAAACAACTCGGGCCTCTAATATTGAAGAGCATCCTCACACTCCAAAGTTTGTTTCTAGATATATATATAACATATAGATCATGAACTAGTGGTAATTTATTCTATTTAAGTACTATCTCACTTCTTTAAATGATCTAAATTGGGCACTCCATGTTCGATTCATTGAGATCCATCCCAACGTCCTCATAGTCTATCAAATGCAAGGAATCAAGTATGTAAAAGAACCCAACCCTTATTCAATCAAAAATTTCATTTTTAAACAAGAAATAATTTTTCATCCATTATTTAAGATTTTTTTAGGTTATAATTTTGAATAATTAGGTTATAAATCAGATATAATAAACCCATACATTACAAGTTGGAATATACCACTCACTTTACATTTTTTACAAAATATAAAACTATTGGAACATGTTCTATTTTCATGAAAAATATTCATGAATTTCAACATGAATTATTCATTATTATTACCCATCCTCAGACCCTATGAAAGACATTTGAAAATGTTGGATGAGTATAAAAACCTCATTAAGGTATATGACTAGAAGAAATAAACCCAATGGTCCATTTTAAATCCATGAGATCATAAAAGAGAGTTTTCCTTTAACATAACAAACTTTGATCTAAAATAATTATTTACTTACAAATAAAAAAATATCCCGGCCAATTTTTTTGATAAAACATGTTTTAATAAAACATAAAGGTATAATCCTTATCATATGGTTTCATTTAAAACATGATAACCCATGAAAATTGTTTTCTAAAAAATGTACCGTTTTAACCTAAAATGGAATAATACTTCCTTTAAAACAAAATATCATTAAGTTACCATTTTAAATAAAATTATTTCCATGAAAAAATATTTGAAATAAAAGGAAATTAATGTTGGTTACTCGGGGATTCATCTTCATATAACCCTTAAAATAACCCTTATTAGTGGAATAACATAAAAAGTAAACTTGCAAAATAATTATCCTGAGAACATAATCATTACCTAATTAATTGGATAGGTTTACCAGGATCACCCAATCATAAACAACATAAAAGGGCCATAAAATTTATAAAACACATATAATATTTCATTTACTTCATCTAACATATAAAAATATACTTTTGAACCCATAAGAAATACATTTTTGGATATCGGTATGTCCCCTTTCCTTTAAAAACCAATTTTCAAAACATAAATTCACAAAACAAGGGAGTGAGGGTTTTTCATTAAAGAAAAAAATAATATTATTAAGGAATACCAACATCAAATAGTGGTTGTAGTGGTAGGAAAATTCATTCCTACCGTATATGTTAAAATAAAAAAACACTTTTCCTTTTGTACAGAATGTCATATATTCCATATAAAGTATGTAAAAAGATTAATTTTGGAAAACCTTTAAAGAAAGTAAAAATATAATTGAAATTTACTTTATAATTTACTTAACTCTATATAAATTAATATAAAAAGTATTTTTAATAATATTAACATGGAAGAAAATGATTTATACAATAAATGTTTAAACCATTTAAAATGAGGTTTTTAAAGTGAAGTTCCCCTTACATAGAATATGAATTTTCACATACATTGTTTATCTTATTGAATAATAAACTTTTGTTAACTATTTAATTTATTAATAAATTTTTTCGGATTTTTTATTCCTTTTATTTTTTTATTACCATGTCATATAAAATTACTTAATAAATTATGTTCAGGTTAGATGTTTCGATGATAATTGACTCATATGTCCCAAATGATTTTTTAGTTTGATTATTGTCAAAGAGGTTTTTATTAAATCATCTATATAATAATAATCATGAAATAATTATAATTTTTATACATTAGTCTTACTTTTAAAACCACCCATGAATGATGGTTATGAAAAATGAACTATGTTATAATATGAAGATGGTAGGTCATACATACGCATGAGTAATATTTTCATTTTTCAAAGAGAATGAGGGAGAGAAGGTAAGTATTATTTTGTATTTATAGAATATTTATTATACAATAAAAAACATACAATTTTTTTAATTGAATTATATATATCATCCATGTGATGTGGTCATGAAAAATTAATTACATCACTTCGTGCAGGTGGTAATCCACACATAAGAATGAATAACATTATCATTTTTCAATGGATTGAAAGTTTAAAAAGTAGAAGATATATTATCTTACCAAAATGATTAATATTTAAAATATATACATTAAATCCCTCATTATAACCAGATATGAAAGGTGGTGATGGGAAACTAAATACATCAGTTCGTGAGGCGGTAACTTTTCATACAGACAAATGATGGTTTCATTTACCATTTGTTGAAAGAGGAGATAGATATAGGTTATTAAATTAACATAATAATATAATTTTATATGTAAGATATTTATGTTATATTTTCTTCATTGTTAGATAATATCTTAATGACCCCTAAGAAGAAATATAACTAAAATGATCCGTTAAGAACTATACCTCTTCTTTGAAAAACCACTTTATGCTTATACCTAAAGTATTATTATGTTAGTTTGTTGATAAAATAAGGGACTCTAGTACATTTTTTAGGGATTTAAAGAAGAGATTTAGGAAGTTATTGGATTAAATAGAGTGGCTAAAATGAGTGAGGAATAGAGGAGAGTAGGTTCCCTTTTTATAAGTGAGGGGAGGGGCACTCTGAGAATTAATTAAAATATTAAATAATATATATATATATATATATCATAAAAATGTTAAGTGGGAAAATGCCCCAAATATAAAAATATAAGTTGTTATAGGGTTGAAATAAACTCAACCAATCACATATAGACTAGTTATGGTAACTTTTCAATCCTTATATCCCAGTTAAACCACTTTACGATCATTCTAATCTTAACCTTGACAACTTAAATTTTTACCATGATAACTTAATTATATGCGCAAAAATAAAAGCGAAATTCAAATTTTTTTTAACAAGATGATTCAAAATTTTAAATCTATTTTATCAAGTTAAATTTCAATATTTGTAATAAATTACATTTAATATAAGAACACAAAACACACGAAAAATAGTTTTTTAAAATACCATATTTAAGCAAAAAATCATTTTACCTTGAAATCAAGTAATAAATTGGTTTCTATGATTTTTTCCTTTAATTAATAAAAGGGTAAGGTTTTTAGAAATTTTGGGCACACAAAAACTAAATTAAATCTTCAAACCATGAAAGTAAATTCAAAGACCCAAAAATAGTTTTCAATTTGAATAAAATATAACTTATCTTCCCAAAAGTCATGCTTGTGTTCCCCAATTAAAAAAATATATTTTAAAATACATAATTTAACTCCTTAAATATAAATTTTGTCGAAAAAACTCATTTAATAGGATAAAGTAAGTTGTTTTGGTAATTTTTCCCTTATCTATTTAGGTTAACCCCTAGTAAACCAATTTTAAATGTATTTGTACTAGCAAATTTTTACTGTTTTACTATTAATTATGACAAAAAATTAATTTGAACCTATAAATAATATTAATTATTTTGATCCTGAATTTGAAATCTATTTTATCAAATTCAATTAATATAATTGGTATAATTAATTGAAAATTAAACCCGTAAAATGCGATGAAAGGTAGTTTTTATAGAAAAATGTCTTTTAAGTATAAAAATTATCTTATACCAAATTAATGTTTAAATTTGATTATAATGAAATTTATTTTATTAATTTTAATAAAAAATGACCAATGAAATTTTAAAATTCTTCCAAAATGGAAATTAACTTTGTAGATACTTTAAAAAAATTCATAATTCAATAAAAACATTATTTTTCATTACTAAATGAAAAATTTAACTTTTCAAAAAAAATTATCAAAAATATATCCTAAGATAATTATCAAATCATAATTTCAAAAATTATATTTTTTATCAAATAAAATTTCTAAAATATTCATAAATTAATTATAATTTATGCTTAAAAAATCCACAAAAATCAATTTTAAAGAAAATATATTTTTGAAGCTTGTAATGATTTAACCAAAAAATGAGTGATTTTTTAATATTAATTAATAAATAAATTTTTACTAAATATGGCCTTTATATATACTTCATAATGAGTTTATTACTTTTAATATCCACCAATTCGATGACTATATTATAACGGTCATATTTAAATAATATTATTTTGTGGTTCTTTTAAACAAGGTGTTATGTGTTGTATACACCATAAAACATAATGTTAAGCTTTTAAAATCACTGGGTGTTACAATATACCCCCTTTAATAAATTTTATCCTAGTTACTTGATCTTGGTCTCAATAATCAATGGTTTGATATTTGAAAATACCTTTTCTGAAATCCCGCCTTATAAAATGGTTTAAGAAAATTTTATATTGAATAGAGGGAAAAGGAAATACAAAGGTCGTCTATAATAACACATAAAATTTCATCAAAATTGGATAAAAATTGAAGGAATTAAAACTATTTTCATGGAGGAAAAACATAATATCCAAATAATTATGCATAGTGACATAGAACATTGATAACAAGAGAGAGAATGATCATGAGAAAGTCAATGACTACAAAACCATAAACCTATAAGGTGTGAAAAATCCCTATCACAACCCATCCCCCAGGTCTCATGTCATTACTACCCTAATCTCGCCTTTTTATAGGCTAAGGGGTGATGACTAGAACCGAGTAGGCATATCCCAAAAAGGGAATTCATTTCCTTTAAACCCGTACACACACACAATGCTCAAACTATAGAAAGTAAACAAAAAGTAAACTAAAACTACCACTGAGACAACTACTGAGAGTATAGTACAAACTGAAAGTATAAAGGGGTCAGAATAAAAGACCAAAACCAAAAAAGAAAGTAAAAATTTCCATGGTCTGTCCAATCAATACCCTACATGAAATGTAGGTGAAGGGTAGCTGCTTGTAATGTAGAAGTAAGCTTGTCCGTCCCATATCACTGAGAACCACCTGGTCCCAGACCACCAAGTTTTCCATCAAAGTGTCAATCACCTGCATGAGACACAGCACATACATGCAAAGACTGTACAGGGGTGACTATCAAAATACTCAGTATGGACCCCAAACCATAAAGGAAAGGCAAAAAAACAAGACCACAAAAAAATACCACAAAGAAAAGACAGCTCACACCAGGTATAACTCAAATTATATAAAGTAAGATTATAAGTCATAAAGCTAAAACCTCTTGTACTACTGAGGGACACATCTCTGATGAGTCATTGAGGTTTTCTCGGCTACTAGACAAATGAGGTCCTCTCAGCTACTTGACCACTGAGGTCTGCTCAGCTACTAGGCCTATGAGATCCACTCGGCTACTGGACCACTGAGGTCCACTACTCTACTGGAACATTGAGGTCCACTAACCTACTCGACCACCAATGACTTCTAGGCTACTGGACCACTAAGGTCTGCTGAGATACTGGACCATTGAGGTCTGCTCCACTATTGGACCACTGAGGTCCGCTCAGCTACTAGATCACTATGGTCTGCATGACTACTAGACCACTGCGGTCTTCTCAGCTATTGGAAAACTAAGGTCCACTAATCTATTGGACCACTGAGTTCCACTTGTCTACTATACCACTGAGGTCCTACTCATCATATCCTTTGTGTCACAGACAGCTGTAGGATTCCCGCCCTACAGCGCACTTGATTTCTAGAGAATCTACTCCTCAAGTGATCAGTTGTATCTCAATTTCCACAAAAACTCACTTAGAGTATACCCAAAGGGATATCTCATTACAAGGGTCCCAAGTCTGCAGACAGTGTGTAAATTGGATTCCCAGTCAAAATGGTATTGACATGTTAGTAAATAGGAGACAGTTTTGTCTGGGCCCAGTCCAACTTGGTCGAACCAACCTGACCAACCTGAACTGACGGTCCTACACGACCCAAACCAACTCGACCCAATTGGATTTGGGCCAACCCAATATGTCCTAGACCAGTGGGCTTTGCTGGACTTGGCCCAGTTTGGCTATGGGTCCAGCCATCTAGGTCACCTAGCGACCCGAATCTCAGCAAGTCAGGTTTGACTTAGTCAGACTGGTTTTGACCAGTCGGGCCGCCCTGTGGCCCGATTTCCCATCTGGCCCGGCCTACAATTTGGCAGGCCGGTTCTCCTCCATATCAGGATGCCCAATGAACCAATTTACTTCATCGGCCCAAACCGCATCGGCGGGCTAGCTTAGGTCCATCACGAATGTCTGATGGTGTCTGGTTCACACAGCCACACGATCGACCGCTTCCCTCCACACGCAGTCCAGCATGAAAAGTGTTTCAGTGCATGATTTGGCCCTCCCCATGGGCCTCTCAAACCAATGTGGGGCCCAAACAGTGCCACCCCCCACCCCCCGGCACTGCTAAAACCCCAGTTGGCTGCGACCTCCATCGCCTCAACGCACCGCCGAGGCGCACTGCCTCCTGCCTACAACCACTGCTGCCGCCCCCCTCCGTGGGCCACTGATACCATATTTCAAGTCGAAATCCCTTGTCTCTATCATGGTTCACCTAGTCGTGACCTTCTATTGCCACTGTATCCATCTTGGTTGTGACTCTCCCTTCGCCACTACTGACTCCCTTGTCGGCGGTCCTCCACCCAGCCCCACTGTCTTCCTTGGCCTCCTTCCAAAGTTGATCCACCACTATGGTCATTCTTGGGCCATGATAGTCATCATGTCATAAAGAATGGATAATATGATAGATTATAAGAACACACAAAGGTCTGACCATGACCTTTGATCGTGTCGGTGTGGTTTGTTCTTGTTATGGGGTTTAACAGAGGATAATCAAAATGTGTATCCAACATCACATAATTATCCACATGAAAATTCCCATGTCACACAAAGACGAAAGATCTATAGGTAATTCTATTAATGGATTGACCCACGTTCATCATTTAGGAAGAAGAATGGGGGAAGGTAATCACTAATAAAAATAAACCCCTACCCGGAGAACAGGTTTGATTGTAGGAAAGATTCATCATTGAAGGCAATCCATCCGCAAAAGTCCTTGATCCATCCTTGAGGGTGAGATATCTCGAATAAGAGGGGGAGTTCTCAAAGTTGTTGGTGATCATTGTTCATCGTTCTTCATTTTTTAATGGTGATCCTCTAGAGGCTCAGAGTGATTTTGAAGATCCATATGTGATCTCTAATATTTTTTATCCCATTAAATGGGAAAAATGCCTCGCAATGTTTATGTTACATTGAGTCGCCACCATTACACTATATCATTTATGAAACAATGTTTTTGTTACTTTGCGTTGCATTTTCATTATGCAGTTTCATTTATGGAATAAAATAGTGTGATCATCACTACATTGTATCAAAACAATTCCGAATAAAATAGACTTTTTAAGTTTATATTATTTTTCCTTAAAACGTTCTAAAATTAACTTTTACCCTCAACCTGCATTGGTCGAGCTTAGGTCCTGCATAAGGAGAACATCTCATACGAATTCAATGGTGGTCTTGGATTTTTAATCCAAGTTATCATTTGTGATTTATGAGGATTTGAAAATAAAATAATTTCTTTTATTTAAATTATTTTATTGAAAATTACACCTCAAAAGTCAACTTTCACAATCATCCCATGTCGACCGATGTTAGGATTTTCCTAAGGAAAAAATTCCCTCATGATATCAAAGGTGGTATTGAATTTTCAATCTATGTTACCATTCATGAGTAATAAGGACTTGAAGAATAAAATAATCTCCTGTAATTATTTTAATAAGGGTTATGCTATTTTCGGGTTTTCTCACTAGAGACCTGTGCTAACTAAACATAAGCCATGCCTTGCGTAAACCCAATATTCTAAATGTAATGTTTCCCCCAAATTTTTGACCCGAGCACCCATTTAATATTTATTCTACCTTTTCAAGAAAACTACTCACGTACACTATCTAAAACTTAACATTTTTATACGGATCATTCCGGGAATTCTGGGGCTCAGAATCCCACGTTGTCTCAGTGCATGGTCTCAAAATGATCCCATATAATTTAAAATATATATATATATATATATATGTAATTATGGGACATTATATTACCCCCCACATTTATGGATTTAAATAATCATAAGCCAAAACAAAGGATAATCAAACAAATGGGGGTACTGAGCACGAATATTAGTCTCCCACCCCCACATGCTCTCCTGGAGATTCCTGTGCTGCCAATGAACATACACCAGAGGAGTCAACAATCCTTGAAGGATCCCCTCATTTCGATCCTCTATCTCCATCGATTACTCTGTGAATGTCAACCCATCATCAATCTCCAGTTCATTGTGGTCGATGGCGTGAGGACGTGCATGTATCTCCTTATATGGGATATGTGGAAGATGTCATGCACCCTCTCTAACTGCGGCGGTAGTTCCAAGAAGTACATCCCCACACCCACTCTATGTTATATAAAGAAAGGCCCAATGAACCTCATAAATAACTTTCCACCCCAGAAAAATCTCGGTATCCCTTATTAAGGAGAGACCCGTATGAATACATGGTCCCCCTTTAAGAACTCCAAAGGTATCTGTCAACTATCATTATAAGACTTCTGTTTGATCTATGAAATCTTCATCCACTCTAAGATGCCCTACACCTTCTCAGTGGTATCTTATACCATCTTTGGACCCATGAGTGTTAACTCCCCTAGGTCTATCCACTATAATGGTGACCTGCATGGTCATCTGTACAATGCCTCAAATGGTGCCATATCGATTGTGGAGTGGTAGCTATTGTTGTACACAAACTCCACCAGTGGTAGGTGGTCCTCCCAACTATGAAAAAAATCAAGAACATAAGAACAAAGAATGGTCCTCCATGGTATGTATGGTCTGCTTCATATGACCACACGTCTATGGGTGAAAGGCTATGCTCAAGCGTAGCTGAGTCCTAAATTCCTCATGCAATCTCTTCCACAACTGGGATTTAAGAATGCATCATAATATGAGACTATCGTAGATGGGACTCCATGGAGTTGAACTATATCCTGTATGTAGAGGAATCCCAAGCTCTCTATTAAACCCTACTCTAGAATGGGTAGGAAGTGGGCTGACATGGTGAGTTAGTCTATGGTCATCTATATGGTATTGTGCCCCCTAGACGTATGTGGTAATCCCATCACAAATTCCATCGATATCCCATCCCACATCTACTCCCATACCTCAAGGGGATGTTTCAAACTTTCTGGAACCTGGTGCTTAGCCTTCACTTATTGACAAGTGAGGTATCTGAAGACTAAACTTACCACTGCATTTTTCATACCTTACCACCAGTACTAACATTTGAGGTCCTGGTATATCTTCACCACACCTGGATGTACCAATAATGGAGATGTATGGAACTCCATCAACACCTCCTCCTTCAATTCCATTAGTATTGTGGTCCATCCTCTCAAAATGATAATATACTCCCCACCTTTGGAATCTCCATCAGGGCTATACATTGTGGACATCTGGGAACATGTAGTCTCACACCTGGAATTTCCAATTTACACCACCCTGACTTGTTGTAAGAGTGGAGGGGAAACTACCATTGATTAAAGAAAATTTTTCTCCTATCTATCCATGAAGTATATCTAAATCTAGGCCAATTTCTCTAAGGCCTCATTCAGAATATGTGAACTCTATATCCTAATAATAACATCTTCCACCACATTCACCTTCCCAATAGTATAGAATATCTTGAATTCATAGTGCTGGAGGAACTCTATCCAATATTGTTGTCTCAGATTTAGATCCTTTTGCGAAAATATATTATTGACAATCTTATGGTCATAGTACACGATGAACCATTCACCCATAGAGGTAGTGTCACCACATCATCAATGCAAAGACTACTACTGCTAACTCAATATTGGGTCGCTCATCAAACTTTATCTTAATTTATGAAAAGCCTACGAGAAACTTTCCATCCACATGAAAAGATTCCCCCTTTAACTAATCTATGGTTTCATCATCCCTTGGGTAGTGGTTACTCATTCTTTATGAAAACCTAGTAAAAGGGCTAGTAATCCACACATAACCTTGAACACTAGGCCTTACTAAGCCCTTTTTACGCCCTTAGCTCACAAATCTCTACGAAATCCATCCAATATACTAATTTTGATATCAATTCTATATTTTGGTATAGAATTATGTATAATTACATCTCCCTACAGGGAGTTAATCCTAGAAAAATCTTCTGGAAATATGTCTTCATACTCTGCCACTACTGATGGGAACTGAAAACTCAAAACATCTATTTCCACGTGGGTAAGGCTGGTCCACTCAAGTGTGATCGGTTTCACCTTCCTATGCATGAATTTATCCTTGGATGCCTTGTATTCTTTATTTTCTGACCAAGTAAAACCCCATTCCAATGATGCAGACATAAAAAATTCTTTTTCCAAAAATAGTCAATCTGATCATATAATGTGGATGACCAACCCATCCCCAAACCAACGTCATAAGGCCTCAAAGCTACCACACAAAGGTTCCAACCAAAACACATGACTTAAGGGTCATATCACATCATCAGCATATGTGTGATTATTGAGTCTCATCTTATAGGTATCTCCAGATGTAAGGGTCAAGTCAATATTTTAACCAGAAACTCTAGGTCTTGAACAAGTTTCATGATAAGAAGAAAATTTTAGCACTTGTGTCTATTAATATGAGAGGTAAGATTAGACACAGACTGTACCTTGAATCATTCTTGGGTCCCTTGGGTTATAATCCTTGGCTATGAAACTACCCCCTTCCCTTATCCTCCAACTCCTAAGATTGGTGTGGACCACATTGGGGTGGTGGTTGTAACATGTTGAAATGTATACCACCTCTTACTGCTCTCCTAGCTCCTATTCCACATCATTTTCCCTGAAGAATAATCTATTCATGTCACTTTCTCTACCCCAGTGGACCATCCACCATTTCTCTTTCAACATGATGGGCAAGAAAATATGTCACCTTATTCCTTTTGAAAAGCATTACCTATTTATAGGATGACTAGAATCACCCTATGATCCTTGATCTATATATCCTCTATCTTGGGACCTCTTCTCAGAATGTCTCACACGTCCAAGTCTCTGAGACTGACATTGGTTTCCTACATTCCCACTGCTAAAATCCACTAGCTATATATGCTCAGCCAAAGGTATTTCAACCACCAAGGTTATCTCTACCACCCTAGAATATGTAGGAATGTATAGAGGAATAGTGCTGGCTCAGATGTCCCTAAACACATCTCACTCGGAGGTTTGAGCTATGTATCACTGGTCGTATTGTATCTATTGAGTACCTATAAAGGTCGATACGCCTCAATGAATACTCAGATACTAACATATCATCCTTCTGAAGCTATAGATGCTCTTGGGCACAAATAACCCTTAGCTTTTATGGAAACATCCCCTTCTCTAAGAGAGTTTCTCAATATCTATCTGTAGAAAATTCACCTCATTGTAAGATCTGGTAATCTAAACCCCACCATCACCCTACTGAGCCATGTAGAAGTCTCACTACTATGACTGTCATCTGATATAATGGTGCCCTGACTAGATGGAAAACTCAGTCACCACCTCAAGCCATTCCTTAGCCTCCTGTGAGTCGAGATCACATTTGACCCTAAGGGGTCTCTGTCGTTGAAACTCATGAAGTGTGCTTAGCCCGTTTATCTCATTTGTTGGTGCTACGAGTACCATGTGCTACTCCACAGGTTTTGGTATAGCTATTACACCACCCATTGGTACTATCTCTAGTATGAACCCCTATACCCATCTTGTAACCCCGCAAATCATCCTCACAATCAAAGGGTGGAATCCTGACTGACTCTCAAGGTAGAAGCACCTTGAAACAAAACAAGATGTACCATGGTCAATAGATTATACCTGGTGAGATTAATTTGACTCAAAAAGGTCACGATTAAACATTCAAAGATGCATGAAAAAAATGTTTTCATGAACCGAGTCAGAAATAAGAATTTAGGTTCCTAGTGTATAGATACATCAGTCGTCGCACCAACATTGTACTCCTTATCCTGAAAGCTAAACTAGAAACACTTAACACTATTTCCCTGTAAAAATTTATAGAATCATAGTTCTTTTGGTAGAACCAACCAAACAATGATATCACTTTGTCACAACCCGTCCCCCAAGGCCTATGTCGGGACTACCCCAAGCCTACCTTCCATGGGCCATGGGCTGGCAACGTGAACTGAGTAGGCATATCCCAAAAGGGAAAAATTTCCTTTAAACTTTTACACATGAACAAACTCAAACTACTAAAAGTGAACACAATGTAAATCACCATTGTCGCTAAGACAACTACTGAGAGTATGATAGAAACTGAAAGTAAAAACGGGCCAGAATACAAGCACAAAACCACAAAGGAAGATAAAACGACCACGGTCCATCTGCTCGAGACCCTACTTAAAAGGTTGGTGAAGGGTAGCTTCATGTAGCTATAAATGTATGTATGTCCGTCCCATCTCACTAAGCACCACCTGCTCTCGGACCACCATGGTCTCCGTTGAATCATCGATCACCTTCATAAGGGACAACATGTGCGGGTGAAGATCATGTAGGCGTGAGTAACATAATATTAAATAGTGGAACCAAACCAAAAATTAAAGGACACAAATAAATACCACAAATCAAGAACAAAAGAAAAAATAGTAAAGATAGCTCACACTAGGTATAACTCAAAGTATAGATTGTAATATTACCAATTGTAAAGCTGAATAATCTTGTACTACTGAGGGAATCATCCTTAATGAGTAACTGAGGTTCACTTGGCTACTAGACCACTAAGGTATGATCTACTGCTGGACCACTGAGGTCCGCTTAGCTACTGAACCACAGAGGTCCTCGCGGCTACTAGACCCCTGAGGTCTACTGCGCTACTGAACCACTGGGGTCCCCTCTACTACTGGACCACTAATGTCTGCTCAGGTACTAGACCATTGAGGTCTGCTCGGCTACTAGACCACTTAGGACTTCTCCACTACTGGAAAATTGAGGTCATTTTGGTTACTGGACCACAGATATTCACTCGGCTACTAGACCATTGAGGTCCCACTTGTCATATCCTTCATGTCATAGCCATCCGTAGGATTCCTGCTCTCCAATAAGCTTGATTCTAAGATAATCTACTACTCATACCATCATTCATATATATACTTCCACAAAAACTCACTTAGAGTATAACCAAAATAATTGATCTTCGTAAGGGTCCCAACACCGCAGACAGCGCACCAATCAGACACATGGTCTGAAAGATATTGGCAATTAAATAAATAGGGGTCAGTTGCATTCAGGCAGAGTCCGACTTGGTCAGACCGACGTGACCAACCTAGCTCAGGGGTCCCATATGATTTGACTTAGTTTGGCTGACTCGACTTGACCTGGCTGGGTCAGGGATGACCTGGTCTGGCCTGGCCTAGTGTCCAGGCCCAATGGGCCTTGCTAGACTCGGCTCGATTAGGTTGTGGGTCCAGCCTGCTGGGTCGCCCAGTGACCCAGTTCTTATCTGGTCTGGTCCAACTTAGTCGAACTAGTTCTAACCAGTCAGGCCGCCCAACGGCCTAGATTCCCATCCACCCCGACCCACAATTTGGAAGGTTGGTTCTCCTCCTCCTAGGGCCACCCAGTGGAACGGTTCTTTCCGTCATCCCGACCCGCATCGGTAGGCTGAATTGGGTCTAGCCCGAATGCCCGCTGGCATTCTGTTCATGTAGCCACATGGCCGGATGAGGCCAGATGCCTCCCTCCACACTTGTTCCATCATGGGCCATGTGCCAATGCATGTCGTGGCCCACCCCATGGGCCGCTCGAACAAACATGGTGTCCGACCAGTGCCGCCCCCCTACACCGTCGGGGTCTATACTGGTAGAGGCCTCTGCCACCTCAGTGCGCCACTAGGGCGCTCCACCTCCTGCTCGTAACCACCGTCGCGACCCTCCTGTATACGGCCTTCCTTTGCCACCATGGCCAGATTGGCCGCAACTCTCCCTCTGCCACCACCATATCTCATGTTGACGGTCATCCACCCGACGCTACCATATCCCTCAGCCTTCTTCCTGGGTTGATCCACCGCTATGGTCCTTCTTGGGACACAGTTTCCATCACATCATGAAGAACAAAAAAAAGGAAGGAGTACAATAACATGAAATAAACACACAAAGGATGGATTTTTTTGTTTCGGTATGGTTTGTTCTTGTTATGGGGTTTAATAGAGGATAATCAAAAAATGAATCCAACTTCCCATAATTCCCCGTATGAAAATTTCCATGCCCCTCAAAGACGAACGATCTATGGGTAAATTTTCTAGTGTAATGACCTACATTATTATTTTAGGAAGACTAATGGGGGAAAGTAATAACTTTGAAAAATAAACCCCTACATGGATAAAAGGTTTGATCAGAGGAAGGATTCATCGTTGATGGCGATCTATCCTCAAAAGTTCTCGATCCGTCCTCGAGGGAAAGATCTCTTGAAGAGGAGGGGGAGTTCTTGATGCTGTTGGTGATCTTCATTCATCATTATTAATTCTTCAACAGTGATCCTACAGAAGTTCAGAGTGATTTTAAAGATCCATATCTGATCTCCAATTCCTGTTATCCCGTTAAATGGGGAAAATGCATCACAACTTTTCTGTTACGCTGAGTCACCACTTTTATGCTATTTCAATTATGAAACAGTGTTTCTGTTACTTTACGTTGCATCATAGTTATGTGGTTTCATTTATATAATGAAATATTCAACTCGTCGCTGTGTTACAACAAAAAAAATTCAAATGAAATAAGCTTTTTTAAGTTTATTTTATTTTCCCTTAAAACATTCCAAAATTAAATTTTACCCTTAACCTGTGCCAGTTGAGTTTAGGTCATACTTAAGGAGAACATATCATTATGAACTCAATATTTGTATCATATTTTCAATCTGATTTACTATTTTTGAGTTATGAGGATTCAAAAATAAAATAATTTATTTTATTTAAATTATATTATTTATAGTTACATCCCAAAAGGAAACTTTCATAGTCAGCCTGTGCCGGCCAATGTTAGGCTATGTCAAAGGAAATAACTCCCTCACAAGCTCAGTGGTGGTCTCATATTTTAAGTCTAATTTATCATTCATGATTTATATAGATTTGAAAAATAAAATAATCTTAATTAATTATTTTATTCACGGTTATGCTATTTTCATGTTTTCCTGGTAGAGAACCATGCCAACTAAACTCCTGTCATGCCTAGGATAAACCCACTACTCTGAACGCAACGGTGCCCTTAGATTTCTGATTCGGGAACCTGATTAAGTGTTATTCCACTTTTTATGGAAAACTAATCACGTGCGCTATTTAAAACAAAAAAAATAACGAATCATTCCTTGTACCACGGGACTCAGAATCACACATCTTCTTAGTTTCTTGTCTCGAAACAATCCAATATAATTTAAAAAAAATGAATGGAATTTCAGGAGATTAGAATACCATCAATTCCTTAGAATTAAACGGAATAGGTTAAATTTTCTATTTCAATATCTCTTTCCTAGATTTGAAGAATTTATTTACCATCTAGATATAGAACCTAAGTAAATATACTTACTTTATTTTAATTATGTCCATAGACACAATTTCATCATTTTTTTGTGTGTTTCTATTAGTTTCCACCATTATCTCATCTTTTTCTCCAAAATATGAGTGTGAATATTTAATGACTAAAGCACTATAATAAACATCAAATTGACCATGATTTATATAAAAGGATGAAAATATATTCTTCATATCATTGTACTTTAACAAAAACCAAAATCGTTAGCACAAGGGTTGATAATATTCAAAAAATATATACCTTATTATGAAGAAGTAATATGCAACAATTCAACAATAACATAAATGGTTTAACTTAGATTAATCCATAAATATATAATCTTTAAACTCTTAAAAATATTTCTAAAACCATTATATTATAAATATTTGATCATTTAATCTTTTAAAAAATAGTAATATTTTCTATAAATAACCTAAATCACCATTATGATAAAATAAAATCATATATACTTCAAAAAGATATTCAACATTTATTCCTAAAATTAAACCACTTCTTAAAAAAGTATTTCTATTTACCTTAATCAAATAATGATTCTAAAATAGTGAACTTCTTTAAAAAAACAATAATCACTTATTCACTAAATCACATTATAATCCCATGGTTATCCATATGATAAATCATATGTTCCCAACATTTAATAACTCCTTTATCCATAAATAACACAATAACCTCAATATTAAATAATGTTTTAACCACAAAGGTTATATCACACCCTTCAACATGAATAACCAACAAATGTAATAGCATTCTTCCCAAATAATACTTAATGTTAAACCTAAGGGTTACATATAATTCAACCTAATAAAATATTACCTAAAATATCATTGATCAACTTAAAATCTAATCACTTAAAATTTAAAAAGGGTTTCCTATTCTTTTAAACATAATATCAACCTTAAATATATAAACCCATGATGGTACACATAACACACAATTTAACCTCACATGATAACAGCATAATATTAAAAGTTATCTAAACCCTTATCTGATTCCAATTATAACAGTTTGGAATTATAATAAGTGGGTTGTAATTAATACCTATTATAGAACTTAATGGGTGGATGCACCTCCTGGGTGGGACTCTTACCACCATCCATAGAGGAATCTCTTTCATGATTAATCCCTTGGTCATAGAATCATATTTCACCCAATGTTCACATGTTAGTGTTTCTAAGGATTGTATCCCTTCCTTTAATCTAATACCAACTATAAGGTCCCGACCCTTATTCAATCAATAATTTAATTTTTAATCAATAATTATTTTTATTAATTCCAAAATATATTTTTAGGTTTAGAGTATAATAAAATTAGGTGGCAAATTTTACATAACAAACCAAAATATTACAATATGGACCTCTCCACTAAGTATCCATTTTTTTCAATATAAAACTTTTGAAACATGTACTATTTTCATGAATTTTTTTCTTGAATTTAAACTTGATTTATTATTTATTCTTACTCATCCTTATACCATGTAATTTTTTTAAAAAAATATCAGATGAGAACAAAAAGATAACTAATGTATATAAAAAGAAGAAAAAACGTATTAATCCATTTTAAAACCATGATATCATCAAATAGATTTTTATTTTAACATAATAAACTTTGATCCCAAATAATCATTTATTTACACATGAAATAAACATTAATTCACAATTTTTTTCATAAAAAAGTTTATAATAAAACATGATTGAAAAATCATAATCATAAGGGTTTCATAGAAAATATGATAACTCATAAAATATGTTTTCCTAAAAATATAGCCTTCAAACCTAAAGGGGGAAAATAATTTCTTAAAAAAGATCATTAGCATTACTTTTTAAATCAAATTATATCCATGAAAATCATTTGTATGAATAGAAAATTCATGTATGTTCCTTGGGATATTATCTTTATAGAACCCTTACAAGAACACCAACAAGTGGAATTACCAATACCGTAAACATCCAATATAATTATATATAGAAAATAATCATTACTCAATGAATTATAGAGATATATTGGGATCACCCAACCATAATAGTTTCCATGGACCATAATATATATAAAACACATAGAATCTTGAATTTACATCACCATTTTCAGATATTGGTGTATCCATTTCCTTTAAAACCCAGTTTTCAATACTAAAATTCCTTGAACAAGTGAAAGAGGGTTTATCTTTGAATAAAATATGGAATCTTATAAAGGAATACAAACATAAAATAAAGGTTTTGGTGATAGTAAAAGATATTGACATAATATATATAAAAATTGAATATTTTATTTTTCTTTTGTAAGAAAAGTCAAATGTTCCATACAAAATATTATAAAATTTTCCTTTTAGAAAACCTTTTTAGGAAAGTAAAATAGGTACATAAAATGTACTTTATAATTCATTTATGTCCATATAAATTCATAAAAAATGGTTTTTTAGGAATATGTACATGGAATAAAATGATTTAGAAATTAATCCTTAAAACACTTAAAAATGGTTTTTAAATTGAAGTATCCCTTACTTCGAGTCTGAATCATCAAGTACATTCTTTATATTCATGAATAATAAGAATATGTTAATTATTTACTTTATTAATAAATTTTTTTGAGTATATTATTCCTTTTATTTTATTTCTTTCCATGTTATATACAATTACTTAATCAGTTAAGTTCACATCAGATGTTTTGATGATATTCGGATTATATGTCCAAAATGACATTGGTAGTTTGATTATGGAAAAAGAGATTATTATTACATCATTGATAGAATAATAATCATGAAATAATTATCTTTTTTTATAAATTAATTATATTTTTAAAAATAACAATGAATGATGGTTATGAAAAATTAATGATGTTACGATCATGGAGAGAGTAAGTCGTACGTACACATTTGTAACGTTTTCATTTCCAAAAAGAATGAGTAAAAAAAGTAATTATTATTTTATATTTCTAGAATTATTATCATATCATAAATATCATATTATTTCTTTAAATGTACTTATACATAGAATCAATGTTATGTGTTTATCAGAAATGTATCACATCACTTAATGGAGGGGCAATCCACACAAATGTACGAACAACATTATCACTTTTCAATGGATGGATTAGTTAGAAGGAAGATGATATATTATATTTATAGGATGGTAAATATTTCATTAATATCACACACACACACACACATATATATATATATATATATATTAAATCCTTCATTATAACAAGATGAGAGGGGTGGTGATGGAAAATAAATTATATCAGTTTGCATGGAGGTAGTCTTATGTACACATGAATGATGGGTTTGTTTCCCATTTGATGGAATATGATATGGATATAGGTTATTAAATAAACATAATAACATATAAGTATATATAATATATTTTTTTATTATTTTAACATTTTGTAAGAAGATTTTTAGGATGCAGAAGAAAAAATAAAATGAAAATACTCGGTTAAGAACTATATCTCTTATTCGAACAACCCCTTTTTCATTATACCTAAAGAATTAGTAGATTTATTTATGATCAAAATAGGGACTTTAAGAGATGTGTATGGATTTAATTAAGTTGCATAATCAGTTATTGGCAAAAATTGAGTGCTAAAAATTTATGAGGAAGATATGAGAGGAGGTGTGCTTTTATTAGCAAGGGGAGGGACACTCTTTTAATTACATAAAAGATTAAATAATATATATATATATATCATAATAATATAAAGTGGAATAAGGGAACTAAAAAATAGAATATAATGTTTTATAAGATAAAAAAATCAATTTAGACATGTTATTTATACTTTAATCCTTATCTCTTAGTTAAACCACTTTAAACTTATTTTCACCTTAACTGTGATTACTTAACTTTTTACCATGATTACTCAATTATATGATCAAAAATAAAATGAGAATTATAAAATAATTTGAATTGATTATTTAAAATTTGGTATCCATTTTATTATATTAAATTTATAAATGTGGTAGAAATTACTTTTAATATAAAAAATACATGAAAAATAGTTTTTATGAAGATACACGATTTAAGTGTAAATATAATTTTACCTCAAAATCGAGTACCAATTTGATTTCCAGGATTATTATTCTTAAATAATAAAAAAAATGATTTTTAGTTTTTTGGAATAAAACAAAACTATAACACTTCGAGATTTAAAAAAACTATGTTCGATACCGTATACGACATGCAACACCGAGCCTAAATGAATCTTGAAATATTATTATTTAAATAAAACTGTAATAACCTAGTTATTAAATTGGAAGGTATGAATAATAATAAATGAATTATTAAATATATATAAATTTAATACTCAATATAAATGTTTTGATAAATACTTATTAAAAAATCACTTATTTTTATGAAATTCATTTTATTCTTCAAAAAATATATTTTCTCCAAAATTGGATTTTATTCATTTTCATGAGAAAACATTATAATTAATTTATAAAAATTTTATAAATTTTATTTTATAAAAATTATTTCATTTTATAAATAATCATATCAAAATTATCCAATGGTTAAATTTTGATATTTTTTAGAAAAGTTTGATTTTTCAATAAATAGTGAAAAATATTATCTATTTAATGAAAGGTTTTTTTATTTTAAAGTGTTTAATAAGTAAAATTAGATTTTTTAATAGTTTTAAAATATAATTTTTTCCTTTTTATTAAATATAATATAATTATATTCCTTTTAATAAATTTTATACTTGAATTTGTTATAAAAACATTTTTATACTTAAAAGGTATTTTTTTGAAAAATCAATTTTCATCACATTTTTCAGGATTAATTTTTAATTAAATCATAACAATTATGTTAATTGAATATGGAATTTCATATTTTTAATTAGGAGGCCCAAATTTTTTCAATAAGCCCCTTTTATTTTCATTCATTATGAATAATAACTATAGTAAATAATTATCATAATAGTAAGGGTAAATCAGGTAATGGAGGTTGAAAATAATATGACAAGGATTAAAAATTAACCCTAACACATGATTTTATAATATATGATGAGTTTATTTTTTCCATTTACATACAAGTCTCAAATATATGGCCACCCGGTACCATATTTATTTTATTTTGACCTTTATAATATTTAAGTAAATGATAAAGATAATAATGTCACTTTCCTTTTTTAATAACTACTATATTTTATGATAGGGATAAAAAAACTTATGTTTGATTTTAAATATTCATTTTAAATATATATATATATATATATATTATTCTAATTTATTTATAATTATTAATAATGAAATAATTACCTTAAATTATTATTCAATGCTGAAAAAATATTTATTCAAATAAGAGAAAATTAACTAAATAATTTTAAAAAAAATTAAAAGTGATATATTTTGAATGAATTATCATGTTAAAGTAATTTTTTAGATAAATATTACATGTTATTTATGTGCCAAAATATTATATTATAATTATATTACTTTTATGTTGTTTTGGAAGTCAAATTAAATGAATCATTCCACAAATAGAATTAATGATATTTTATAATAAATAATATTTTATGAAATGGTTTAAAATCACTAAAAATCCTATATTCTAAAATTTTATTGGGATATGGTTTTTAATATCATAAATTGTATATTTATCATCCAATTTTCTTTTTATAGTAACTATCATGACCCCTAAATATTAAAATCATTATTATCATGGTAATTGTCAAAAAGGGTTAGTACAGGTTAAAAGAAAGATATAAGGGTACAAAACTTGTCCAAAACTTTTGAAAAATTAAATTTATGATATTATTTAGAACCATAATAATACTAACATAAAATTATATTACATAATATCCTTTTTTCAATGAAAATTAATTTATATTAATTTAATATTTTGTGAAATTGCAAAATTTCCCCACCCCTCACTTATAAAAGTGAACCTACTCACCTCTTTTCATCGCACTTAAAATGCCATTTTTCTTGACCAATACCTTAAAAATCCCATTATTATGTCCTTAACCATGTTTTGGAGGGGTTTTTTAATTATAAAACCATTATTGGAAGGATTTTGGTGTAAACCTAAAAAGATTGTCCTAAGAAGATATCATTCTTAATCGAGCATTTTTATTTTATTTATTCTTCCACCCCCTTAAAATATTATTCAACCATGATTATATAATAACATAATTATATCTCATATACTGAGATTTTGTTATTTTAATGTAGTAACCTACATACATCTCTTCTTCCATCAAATGGGAAACAGAACCATCGTTCATGTGTACAGTGGACTACTACCTCACGAATCGATGAAATAGTTTTCAATCACCACCTCTCACAGCGGGTTATAATGATGGATATAATGTAGATATATGATATTAATTAAATATTCATAATTATTTAAAGAGATAATATCACCTATATTCTTATCTTTCCTTTCACTAAAATATGATAACATCGCTTGTACGTATATGTGGTCTACCACCTCCACGAAGCGATGTGATCCATTTTTCATCACCATATCATATAGATGGTATATATAAGTTTATTTAATGAAATTATATTTTATTTATGATATAATTATTATTATTTAAAGATAAAACAATACATAAATTATTTCCATTATGATCATTAGAAAATTTAAATGTTACTCATGCGTACATATGGCCTACCATCTCCATGATTGTAATGTATTTCATTTTTCATAATCATCTTTCAAGGTATGTTTTAAAGTATAATTAATATATAAAAATTATTATTTCATTATTATTACTTATAATATTATGGAGGAATAACCACTTTAACCATAGTCAATTACTAAATTCGTTTTATACTTTTGATCCAAATATCATCAAAAGACCAAGGTTAACTTAATTGAGTATTTAATTGTATATAAAATGGTATTAAATAAAATTAAACTAATAATGAATTTTAAATATTTAATTAAGAAATTATTTAATTAACATATGTTTTTTATTTTGGAGTTAAATAATGTAGGTGATGATTTGGACTCCAGGTAACAGATTTCATCTCAATTTCCCTTCATTAAGGCATATTTTAATGTTATAAAACTTATTTTCTTTATATGGTGTGTATAATATATATTATATCTTAAATAATTCATAATTCATGGTATTTTATGTTATAATTCATTTCAATTAAACCAAGGGGATTTTATTTTAAAATCACCTAGTGATAAGGTGTTTCTTAACTCAATGTCCATTCATTGGGTTATACTTCAACTTCCTCATATTTATTATTCCATGAATTTAAGAAAATAGATCTTTAATTTTTGTATTATATAATTAATTTTTTTATTTACATATGTTCACATAATCACATCATGGATTAATTATCACTTCAAAATTTTGAATATTTGTTGGTGTTTTCTTTGGGTCAATCTCTTTTTATTGGAACATGTTTCACGTCGTGCACCATGATTTCCTTATATGAAGTACTTAATACCCAATGAATGAATTTTTAAATATTAAAAAATTTAATTTATTGGATTTATGTATAAATATCACACTATTTATTTCAATGAATTTTTATTTGAATGATACAAAAGCAGTAATAGATTTATATTAAATTCTTTTTTATTTTTGACATTGTTTATAATCTTGGTTACTTGGGGAGAAATCATATAATTATTTTATTGAACCACATTCATTTTATTCTCATATATTCATTAATTTAATTTACATGTTTGGTTTCTACTTCATCCTTTATTTAATAAAGAAATATCAAGAATTTTGTTTGTAAGTAATACCAATCTTGTATCTTATTTATAATCCCAAATCTGTCTATTTTGTGTATATATTTTCCATAAAATTATTTAAAGATTGTATTTAATATTATATAATGATTTATTAAACATATTTTTCCGTTGTTTTAATTTTTATAATTTTTTTTAAAGGAATATTTCTATTGTTTTCTGACTGAGGTAATTCTTTAATTTTTTACAAAAGTGTGAAAGGAATGTTTTACTTTAACTTATGCGACATGAACAGAATTTCACACCGTCATGAGCACTCAATTATTTAAATATTACCTTATAAATTTCCATTTTTATTTTCAAATAAACTATTTTCTATAATAATTTTTAATTTTTTACATTTCAAAGATGTGATTTCAATGTTAGATCGGTATTTTCCCCCAATAAATATTACATGTGATCTTTTAAATACATTTTCATCAATGAAGACAATGTTTGATGTTAAAGATTTCTTTTAAATTCTATATAAATGTATCTCACTTATATAGGTATCTCATTCTCCATGCCTTTGATAGGGTAATACATGATGTAAGTTCATTTCAAAAAATTATTATTTATGAAATATCATTTGGTTGCTACATGAGGCAAGATTATGCAACCCATTTCCTTCCATAGACAATTATTATATTTTTTTCTTATGATTTATTTACTTTTTAGGGAACACATAAGTAAGTACATGTTATTATGGGTTCAACCAGATAGTTCTCCAATTAATTAGTTTAAGATTTTGTCTCATAAGACATTTTTCATTGGATTATAGAGTAAACCTAATCCACTATGGGACTTTGTCCACCATGTGATGCTATCTTGGAATTTTGCCTTGACTTATTCTTATAAAATGTTATATGTTTCTATATCATTCTTATATTTCCATGAAATTATGATACCATTTACTTTATGATATTTTTTGATGTGATTATTCACGAGTATTCTATTCTATGATATCATTCTATGACTTGTTATCATGTTTACCACCTTACTAAGATTTATAGATCACCCCTTTATTTTATGTATTCATTAGTTTTTTCTATGCAGTTTTAGGACCTCAAATGGATTTATGATATCACTAATGAAAATAAAAAATAGATATTTTATGTTTTAGTTCTTTTAACATTTTATATACCTAATATTCCAAATAAATTAGGCTTCATGATCTTTGGGTTGTAATTATTGGATGTTTATGTGAAAAATAATGTAATAATATGTGTAAAAGGATTAGGTAACTATAGTAGGCATCAGATAAAGTTCTAGTAATTCTTGGGGATTTGGATTAGGTAACTTTAGTTAAAACTATAAGGATAAGTCTATATATATGATAACATCTTGAAGTTTTGTTATGAAAGAGATTATGTGGCCTTCCTATAATTAAATCCCTTCTTGGATACTACAAGTAGAGATGGATTTTGAAAAATTCATCTAGGGGTAATAACCCTGAAAATAGTTTTCTAGGAATATGTTAACCATCATTCTGATTCATAGTGAGTTTGCCTTTACCATGCACTTGGTTTGACACTCATGGAGTATAGTCTTAGGATAATTCAGATTTTCTATATGAACTATTATGATTAATGAGATAATAAAACCCACTAAAATCTATTATATTCCATAGTGATATGGGATAAAACAAAAGTATCTTGGGTTGATAATTCAAAGGTTCATAATAAGTTTAATGGACTAGATACCACTTTTGAGGTTTGATATTTTGTAAGCCTAAGTTGAATAAGAGTATTTTGAGATACATTAATGGTAATATAATTAATGGGTTTAGTGTGTGTTTTAGTAAAAAACCTATTTTAAGAAGAATACCTTTATATTTTGTGGAAAAATTTACATTTATTTTTAAACTTTAGGTTTTATATTATCTTTGATGTTAAGTTAATAATAATAAATTAAAATTATTTTATTTTTAAAAAAAGTTGTATAGAAAACCTTTGGGGTTAAAAATTGATTTAATGATAAATTTTATTTTTTAGAATTCTCATCATATTTTCAGAAACATTATAGAAATTATATTAATATTTTTTAGAAAAAAGTTCATCCTAATGATTGGGTGACAACCCCATCACATTCGGTATGAACACAAGGCCTGAACCCATAATTGATGGGCGAATAGGGTGCAATGCCTACCACTGGCCTACATGATGTATTGGTTAGTATGAATTTTTTTAAATAACGTGAAATATAAAGATTAATTTGATTTTAGGAATATATGTTTTATCATATAGATAATAATGGAATTGAAAAGTTATTTGTTTATTAGATTATTAATCATATTTTGGAAGAAGTTCACTTATTTGGGAACCATATATGATTAAGGTAAATAGAAAATTATGGGATTTTTTTAGGAATAAATGTTGAATTATATTTTATAAGCATAAATGGTTTTAATTTTATTTATATAAATGATTAAAATATCTTATAGATTGTATAATTAGGGAATATACATTCTTGATATGAGACATTAAGAGTGATTGATGTTATTTGGAGATAAATTTTAAAATTATATTGGAATAATATGTGATAAAATAATTTTAATCACTGAGTTTCAGTATTTTATAGAACAATTTAAATAATTTTAATTTTTGTTATTTATAAAATGATAAAATTTTAACTTAGGAAGTTATTATTGAGTATTGGGAGATTTATATTCTATTTCTTAATATGAGAATTTATTCATTTTAATAATTTTTTTATGCAAACTATTTTGGTTTTAATTAATGTATAAATATAAAAGGAATATATTTTTATCCTCTTGTGGATCATGTGTTCTATTGGAGGTTTATTTTAGTGATTAAGACATGAAAATTTTATATTGAATACTCATTATTTGGAGAAAAAGATGAGATTCTGGTTAAAAATTTATTAAAGGAATAAATTTTATTTATTAAGTATCTTTCATTATATTCTTAATATAGATGTTTGAATAATTTATCAAATATAGGAAAAGGATATTGAAATAAAAATGATACCCCATTACCTTCATCTACTATGAATCTATGTCCTTTTTGACACCTCATTAGTTTATGCTTTTGTAGTCATTAAATTTATCTTGATCAATCAATTTCTTATGATCAATGATCTATATCATTCTCTATAATTATTTTGACATTATGTTTTTCTCTATTTCTATATTTTCACTTCCCACTAATGTAATCCAATTTAGAAACCTAGTTATGTGCATAACTTCATATTTCCTTTTCCCTCATTTCAAGAGGATGTTTTATTAACCCTTTTTACAATGTGGCATTTCAATAAAGGTATTTTATTATGTTAAAAACGTGTTTATGCAGACAAAGATCAAATAATGAGGACACAATTATTAAATTAGGTAAGAATGTAACACTATAAGATTAAAAAAACTATATTTGTTAGTGTATACGACACACAACACTGAGCCTAAATAAACCACGAAATATTATTATTTAAATATGACTTCTATAACAGAGCCATTAATTGGTAGGTATAAATAGGATTAATTAATTTATAAAATATTTATAAAGGCCCTGAACAAATAAACGTATTCTTAAATTTTTAGTAAATAATCACTCAATTTTTATTAATGTAATTTTATTCTTCAAAAATACATTTTCTTTAAAAATTTATTTTATTACTTTTCACGAGAAAATGTTATAATTAATTTCTAGAACTTAAAAAAAATTATTTGATGAAAAGGTTATAATTTTTGAAATCAACATATCAAAATTAGTTTATGGTGACATTTTTAGATCTTTATGAAAAGTTTTATTTTTTAATAAATTGTAAAAAATTATGATTTTTAATGAACATTGTATTTTATTTTAATGTTTTTAAAAATTAATATTTTATTTTTTATGAGTTTTAAAATTTAATTAGTTGCTTTTAATTAAATATAATACAATCATAGTCCTCGTAAAGAATTTTTTCCAATAATATTTTATAATAGTATTTTTTATAATTAAACAGACTTTTTTTTCTAAAAAACTATTTTTCATCACATTTTGTGGTTTTAATTTTAAATTAAATTATACCAATTATGTGAATTGAATCATGAAGAATGAATTAAATATTTTGTATTTGGAGGTCCAAATTTAAAAAATAGGACACTTTTATTTTTAGTCATTATGAATTGTAACTATAGTAAATAATTACCACCAAGACATGGGTAAATCCAGAAATTAAGGTTTAAAATAATATGATAAGGACTCAATAATGACCCTATAACTTGATTTTATCCTATTTTGTGAGTGTGGTTTAGAAATTTTCATCCAATTCTTGAATACATGGCCACTTGGTGCCATATTTCTTTGATTTTGACCTTTATAATATTTAAGTAAAAGATAAAGACAAAAATGTCACTTCCTTATTTTTAATTACTATAATATTTTTTGACGTGGATAAAAATATCTATGTTAAATTATAAATATTAATTTGAAAGATAAAATATTTTTTTCCTTGTCAATTTTTTCCAATTTCTATAAATGAAAAAATTACCTTAAATCCTTTTTCAATACTAATGTAGTAGTTATTAAATTAATTGAAAAGTAAAATCAATGATTTTAACAATTCTAAAAGTAATACATATTTAATGAATTATTTTGTTCCAAAAAATTTTTAGATAAATATAATATTTTAGTGATTTTTGAAAAAATTATATTTGAATTACATTGTTGTAATATTCTTTTCAAAGTCAAATAAAATGACATTAATGATATTTTATTTAATGATTTAAAATTCCTAAAATCAAAAATTAATTAAATTGATTATTATATGGTTTAAAATATCAAAACTATCCCATTTTTTGTCAAATTTTACTTTTACATCCATTATCTTGACCCCAAAAGAGTAAAAATGTTGTTATCACGGTAATTGTCAAAAAAGGTTAACATGGGCTAAAACAAATAGATAAGGGCGAGAACAAAATCTAAACTGTAAAGAAATTATTTTATGATAGTATTTTGATCCATACTAATATTATATTTTAATTATATGATTTTTTAACATTTTTTCTATGAACATTAATTTATATTAATTTAACAATTTAAGAAATTTGAAAAGTGCCCCTACCCTCACTTATAAAATGGAATCTTATCTCCCCTTTTATTGACTCTTAAAAATAATACTTTTCAGACAATAACTACCCAAATAGATTCCTTAATTCACTAAAAATTTCCTATAGGGATTTTTTTATTATAAAACCATCGTAGGAAGGCATTTCGTGTAAACCTAAAGAAGTTGTCTGAAGAAGAGGCATCATTCATAACTGTGTGTTTTTTATTTATTCTTCCAAATCATTCAAATATTATTAAGAAATACTAAAATAATAGCATTAATATATCTCATATTTTTATATGTTATTATTTTAATGGAATAACTGACATCCATCTCATCTTCCATCAAATGGGAAAAAAACCATCGTTCTTGTGTATGACGGACTACCACCTTACAAACTAATGTAATTTGTTTTACTTCACCACATCTAAAATATGGTTATAATTATGGATTTAATATATATATATATATATATGTGATATTTATAACATACTTATCATTTTTGAATCATAATATATCACCTATATTATTATCTTTCCATTCACTAAAAAATTATAACATTGTTCGTGCGTATGTGTGGACTACCACCAAAACGTAGTGGTGTGGTTCATTTTTCATCCCAACATCACATTAATAGTATATATAAGTTTATTTAAATAAATAATATGGTATTTATGGTATAATTATCATTATATAAAGGTAAGATAATGCTTACCTTATATCAATTATGATTATTGAAAATGGAAATGTTGCTCATGTGTACGTACAACCTACCATCTCCATGATTGAAACATAGTTATTTTTTCATAACCATATTTCAATATTGGTTTTAAAATTATAATTTATATATAAAAATTATAATTATTTTTTTATTTTTTATTTGGATATGGTGGAGCGATAACCTCTTTGACCGATTCAACTTACCAAAGTTATTTTAGACTTACGAGCCAAATATCGTTGAATGTCCAATGTGAAATTAATTAATTAAGTAATTGTACATAACATGGAATTAAATAAATTAAATGGAATAATGAACTAAAAAATGAAATTAAAAAAATTAAATAATCAACACAAATATATTATTCGGGAGTTAGAGAACGTACATGATAATTCAGGCTCATGAAAATGGATTTCTTCTCAATTTCCCTTTATAGAGGCATATTTTAATGTCATGCACCAAATTTATTTTATATGGTGTATATACTGCCCCTTTTACATATTATATAATTAATAATTCATACTCCATGGTATTTTAAGTTATAATTCATTTTAATTCATCCTAGGGGATTTTATTTGAAAGTTACCATGTGGTAAGGTGTTTCTTAACTCAATTTCCATTCATTAGGTTATGATTCTACTTTATCATCCTTGTTATGCCATGATAATTTATGGATGGATCTATATATTTTTTATTTATTGAAACTTTTTTTTGTTTATTAATAAATTTTTACATAATTTATTCATGGATTAATTATAAATTCAAAAGTTATGATCTTTTGGAGGGATTTTTCTTGGACTCAATATCTTTTTCGAGAGAAATGTTTCATCTCGCACACCGTGACTTCCTTATATGGTGTAATTAATAAATTATGAATGAATTTTTACATATTAACTCATTTAATTAATGGTATTTATTGAACCATGTCATATTATTCCATCCAATTACATTTGATTCGAAATTTACCAAAGAGGTAAATGATTTATGTTACAATATCATTTATTTTAGAGATATTTTATGATCAAGGTTCATTTGGAAGAAACTAAATAAAATAATTTTCAGGAACCACATCCATTTTACTATACTATATTCTTGAATTTGGTTTAAAAGTTTGATTTTCATTTCCTCCCTTATTGAATCAAGAAACATCAAAAATGTATTTAAGTAATAGTGATCTTGTATCTTCTTTTAGATATGGAATCATTCTCTTCTATTTCTATATTTTCTTTAAATTATTTTAAATAGTGTTTTTAATTTTCTAAAAAATTATTTATTAAAGGCATTTTTTATCCATGTTGTAATTTTTACAAAATGGTTTTTAAATTACTCTTTATGTTATTTTCAAAGCGAGGTAATTCTTTACTTGTTCTTAAATTTTTTAATGGAATTTTTTCTCTTAACTTATACAACATGAAAACAAATTTCCCACCATCATGAAGAATCAATTCATTGAATCTTAATTTATAATTTTACATGTTTATTTTCAAATAATATTTTTCTATAATATTTTGGAAAAAATTATATTTTAACGAATTGATTTCAAAGTAAAAAGGGTATTTTATTCAAGAAATATTCCACGTGATATTTTAAATACATTTTCATCTACGATGAAAAACTTTTATGTTTTTGATTTCTTCTAAATTATGTATATATATATATATTAAATATATACCTATCTTATTATCCATTCCTTTGATGAGGTAATACATTCCTTATATTCATTTAACAAAATCATAATTTATTAAATCTCATTTGATTACAATATGAGGAAAGATTATGAAACTCATTTAATTGGATGGGTAATTACTATATTTATTATTTAAAATTAATTTCATTTTTTTGGCACACATAATAATGATCCTGTTATGATGTGTGTTCCTAGATAGAGCTCTAATTCATTGGGTAAATATTTTACCTCACGAGATGTTATGTATGAGATTGGGGAGTAAACCTAGTCCACTATGGGATTTTTTCCACCATGTGATGTTGTATTAAAAGTTATACATGACTTATACTTATGAAATTTTATATTTTTTCCACTTTACTATGTTTCCATGGTCTTATGAAACTATTTTTTTATGTTACATTCTCACGTGATTATTCATAAACCTTATATTCTATGATACTTTACTATGCCTTATTATTATTTTTACTACCTTACTGGTATTTATAGCTCACCCATTCATTTTTTGTATTCTTAAGGTTATCCTATATATTTTTAGTATATTAAATGGATTTTGGATATCACTATAAAGAACTAAAAAATAATGATGTTACGTTTTAGTTTATTTTGATTTTTTATGTACCGAGTCTTCCAATAACATTAGGCCTCACGATATTTGGGTTGTTATTATTGGATTTTTATATAAAAAACATGTTATAATACATTTAAAAGGATTATTTCACTTAAAAATTAATGGAATAATCCAACAATTATATTAAATGTAATACCTAAGATGAGTATTTAATTTGAAAAAAATATAACTTATCTTCCCAAAATCCAATCTTGTGCACCAAAATTCAAAATAATGTTCTAAAATACATTGTTTAACTCTTTAAATATATATTTGGTTGAAATAAAATAGTAAAATAGGATAAAGGAAAGTATTTTGGTAATTTTAACCATTATATCTTTACTTTAACCCCATGATAAACAAATTTTATCCTTAACTGTGGTAACAAAATTTTAATATTTTTGCTATTCATTATTCTCAAAAATTAAGTTGAACTTATTAACTAATATTAATTATTATAACTATAAATATAGAATCAATTTTATGAAATTAAATTCACATAATTGGAATAATTTAATTTAAAATTAATCCTACAAAACGTGATGAAATTTTTTTTCTCAGAAAAATACCTTTATAAGTAAAAAAAATTCCAAATTCAAGTATAATATTGATTATAATGAAATATATTGGATTGTATATAATAAAAAGGTATTAATTAAATTTAAAAACTTATATAAAATATAATTTAACTTTTTAGATACTTGAAAAGAAATTATAGTTTTCAAAAAGAAATAATTTTTTCATTATTCATTAGAAAATCAATCTGTTCAAAAAATACTCAAAAATTAACCATAAGCTAATTTTGAAATGATAATTTTAAAAATGATTTCATTTTTATAAAATAAAATTTATAAAAGTGGAATAAATTAATTATAATATTTTTCTCACAAAAATCAATAAAAATCAATTTTAAAGAAAATGTATTTTTGAAGCATAAAATGACATAAAAAATTCAATGTTTATTTCATAAGAATTAATAAATACATTTTTATTGAGTAGGAAATTTATAGATATATTTCATAATGTTTTTATTCCTATTCATAGCCTCTAATTTAATGACTAGGTTATAATAGTCATATTTAAATAATAATATATCATGGTTCATTTAAACTCAGTGTTGCATGTCGTATATTTTATGGAAAATAATGTTATTGTTTTCAAATATCAAGTTGTTATAGTATGTAAAACTAGATTTGAGGTAAATGAAGCACATCCTATATACCTTGATAACATGAAGGAACATCTAGATGGTGCACCACCCTTCTAACCTGCTCGATGATCTCAAAGTGTAGAACAAAATCTAGGGAAATTTTTCATTACTTCCTCAAACATCAACAGACTAACCGAGGAGTCACTCTCAGTAAAACTCTATCACCAATATAAAACTCAAGAGTTCTCCTCCTATAGTTGACATAAGATCTCTTCAAGATTTGGTCTATGATCAAATTCTTCTGGATCAGCTTCACTCTTTTGGAGGTGTATTGTACCATATTGGGTCCCAAAACCACCAACTCGTGAGCCTTATTCCAATAAAGTGATGAATGAAACAATATCATGTAAAGAGACTCATAATGTTATATTTGATTTGATGTTTGATAACAATTTATAACATCCTCATTTTAATAATAATTAAAATATTTATTTTTCTTTATTTTAAATTCTATTTATGTGAATATAATTTTTAATAAAATTTACCATTACTTATTTTTTATGGTGTTTTTTGAAGGTAAAAGTGGTTTTAAGAAGCTTTTGTAATGGTAGAATCCTTTTTTTCCAATGGTTGTGTAAGGATAAAACCCTTTCCTATGGGTTTTTTGAGGGTAACCTATGATGTGGAAGGATACCAAGCCTCTACTAATGGGTAAATCCATTTTATAACATTACGTATAGGCACCAAGGCTTGTGTAACAGTATGGTATGTGTTGTATAAGGACCTTAATTAAGAGTAAACCTATGTTTCTAAAGTTCAAGTAATGGTAGCCTAGGTGTCACGTAAAGGTAAACCCTATTTTTTAAAAGGATGCATAAGGGTACACCATCCCTATGTAAGGGTAAACCAGGGTATGTGGATGATGTAAGGGGAAATATTCTTACCTTTACATGATGAATATTAGTTACATAAGGGTAAACCATGTTACCACAACACATTTCCATTTTTTTGTAAAATATTTTTGAAGACCTTCTTTTTTCATTATTTCTTCATCCAGCTTGACCAATAGTGAAATTTTAACCCTTTTAAGTGATGGATTTTTTGGAAATCGATTCATTAAACCCTTTAAACTTTATTACTCATATTTAAAAAATTTAAAAAACCTCTTCCCTCAATATTTGATTGGGATAATAAATTAATTAGTGCTTTTATTATAGGGTTTTAAATTCTATAAATATAAAGGCCTTGTGTAATTTTAAAATACCCGAACCTTATATTCCCTTAATTTTATGGTATTATCTTGGAAATAGTCTGAGAATTTAGTTATATATGAGGAGGATCTAGTTCCTTGGTGTTTTCCTTGTAGTTTTTTTACTTTCAAAAACATCTTGGTAGGTGTTTCTGTATAGTTTGTTCATTTTGTAAATCATTATTGCGGGAAAAATTCATAAATATTTATTTATGAAATTTAATATATCTTAAGTGAATTTTTACCTTTAAATAAATCATAAAATATTATTTTATCATCATCTATGTGGTATGAACATGGAATGAAAATAATTAATCATGATCTTGATTTCTATAACTATTTTATATATTGAGGAATTCCATGTTAATTTTAATTCATTTTTAAAAATATTTTAAGGAAAATTTTTATGAAATTGAGTGCTTAACCCCATGTTTTTATTTCAAAAAATGAAATTCCCTAATTTCAATAAAGTAGGTTAATTTATGAAATATTATGCACATGGGTTTTGAATTCTCTTATTTTTTAAATGACCAGGATCCCTTGTTTTTTATTCCCCTTGCTTATAAATGGGTATCCTTGGGTATTTTTTTTTAAAATAATGATTTTTTGTGTGGAAAAAAGGTTTTTGATACATGTTTTAAAATGAATCCATGCCTTATAAATTTCTAATATTCATTTCAATTCATTATAGATTATTTTTAAAGAAATTCTTAGTTTAAAGGATCATTTGAAATTTTTATAATTACTTTTGAATGGATGTGGTTATGAAAACCCTTTTCAATGTTGATTTGGAAATAAAGTTTTCATTTGAAATTAATGAATGGTTGATATATTTTTGGTAACTCTTTGATGATTCTATCTTATGATAATATCTTGTTGTAATTTACTCAATTCTTTTGTTTCCTATTAATGGGTTCTTATAAAGGGATTATTCTGTTTGAGGGAGGTCATGGGTGAGGGTGAGATGTGAACTTTGATTGATATGGAATTTTGATGGTACCTGTTGTTTCCAATGATGATCCACATTATTAACCATATAACATGATTATCTCACTCACCTTCTTTGTCTAGTCATGGGAACCTAGATTGTTTGATAAGATGATACAGATATATTATTTTATATCATAATCCCACCCCATCTAGTGGATCTATAGAGAACATGATAGGTTCAGGCTATCGATTTCTGATAATGAAAGTGGGTGTGCATGGACCTAGTTCTCTTGAGACCTATGAGACTTGATGTTTTCTTGATAATCATTCATGGTTTATTTATTTAATTTATTAAATCTTGTGGAATAAATATCATATATAGGTTGTACACATGAACTCTTTATACTTCATACTTGATACATGAAAACATGCATTGTCACTACTTGGCGCAAGAGTTTCCTTGCTTGATTGATTACCATTATTCATTGATTTGTATATTAAGATATTATGACTTAACTAAATTTTATTGACTCCTGTACAACTTATTGATATATGGTTTAGGTTCTTACCTTTTATTAGTTTATATAACACTATCCTGTGAAATGGTTTTCAAATATTTTCAAAATTAGGTTGAGTTTTTAAATGATGATATGGCATATTTTACATCTTTGGGTTGATAAATGATTCTGAAATGTTAATTCATATGTTCTAAACCCATATCCATTATAAATTGATCTATGTAGATTTATTTTCCTATTATAAAATCTAAAGCCTTGTACTCACTTTTTTTACTCCACTTTTAGCATTTTTGGATTACCATTTTAATTTACTATAGAAAATATTTGGTGAAATCCTATTGGGATCGATATCTCACACCCTGCTTCAAACATTGTGTGTTTTAATATTTTATTATCTTTTAGAAGGTTCTCAGTTTTCATAATACTCCTTTATGTATTGATTCTTGTCTGGACAAGGTAAGGTGAATGAAGTCATAGTGGGTGGTCCTAAACCACCCGGAGAGGGGGTTTGGTAGTTTTTTATACTATCAATTATGTATCGTCTCCTTATACCTTGATATGGTTGTGATAACTTATTTATATGATTATTTTTATGCAATTTACTCTGTTTTTTTCTTATATTTTTGTAAAAATCTTTGTTAAAGAAGTTTCTAGATTCCTAGGAACATGTTTATAGCATGTGGGGATCAGGGATACTCTTCAAGTTAGAGGTGAATTGGTTTGGGTGTCATTTTGGATGGTTTTCTAGGCCGGTTCATTAAAAGTGGAACCAAATGATGTATTTACATAAAATAATGTACTTTTACTTGAAATAAATTGTTTTATTTGGGGTAAGTTGTTGTAGAAAGTAGATTAAGAATTTTTCGGGACTCGATAGATGCTTTTAAGTGGGTGCTTGATCACCACCTTTTCATGATGAGTGTTGAATTACAAGAGAAAGTGGGAACCTGATTTTTTCTTTTGAGTTATTGATTTAATAATGATAAATGATATTTATATTCCCTATAAGGTTATTTTTTATTTTAGGAATATATTAAGAGTTTTGGGTTGGAATATTAAGATAGTCCAAGCCACACTATGCTATCACATTCTGGTAGCTATGAGGAATCAATGTGGATGATATGAACTTTAGTGTAGGAAATATTATGAGATTTTTCTGTTGTTTAACAACCCATGTGACCATGCCATACATAGTTCTACCCTTACCCTAACTTGTTTCCCTGTCTATTTGTTTCCAAAATTTCTTTACTAGTGTGAGGTTAGTTAGGAGGGTCCTAGTTTTGAATGGAAATTTTGGGTGTCTTATCTAGAAATTATTTTGTTGTTTCAACTTTAATCCCTTTAGAAATGTTTTTAAATCCATTGAAAAAAACAAAATTTATGGCTTACAAGAAATTTTTTTTGAATTTATGGAAATTATTTTTCAATTACTAAAATTATGATATAAAGAAATTTTTGGCTAATAAAAAATAATTTTCAAAGACACTTGTGTGATGTGATAATGAAATATTTTATGAAGTAACTATTTTTTTAATGTGTTTAAAATTGAAATGGTTTTGGAATTTAAAAAATTGATTAAGGTTTTCAAGCCATGGAATAATTTTCATGTACCATTAAAATATTTTTTTTAAGATTTTATGATTTATATCTTTATTTTACATTTTAAATGAAGGTGTAACATTTCATAAATGTGTAGAATCATGCGTTCCATGATTTTTCTTCTTTTATAAAAATGTTATGTGTCATGTTTGAAATATTTTTGTTTATTTTTGTTTCATTTCTATTTTTTTATTCCCAAATTGATGAGCATGTGTTTCATTATTTCAAGAAATGTCTCATTAAAATTTCTCCAAGAAATATTGAATGTTTTTTCACTTCTCTGAGCTTTGAAGTAGTCCTTTTCATTTTCCATAAGTGGCATCTCAAGTTGAAAACTCTAACCAAACTCTAAATTGAGTGGGGGATCTAGAACCTTTCCAATATTTTTACCCCTCCTAGGTCTTATTAGATTACCATCCACCTTATTATGGAAGACATTAGGGTTCCATTGAAGCAATTAGGTGGCTGGAAGAAGTTTAGGAAAAATTTGATTGTATCAAGAATAATGATTCCATTGAGGTTTATGCATATCAACTCCTTGTTTGAGGAACTTGGATGATATTGGTGGGTATTCATTATTCATTAATGTCTTCATAAAATAATGTCGTAGGAATTATTCAAGTTAAACGTCATTAAGTTTTAATATCTGATATAAGTAATGAAATATAATGTTTTTGTGCTTATGGGTTACATTCAATGTGATATATCTATTGTGAAGTATTCCAAAAAAATATCTTGTTTAGTATATTTCTCTTTTATGCTTATTGGTGATGATTCGCTTAAAGATTTTTGTTTTATAAGGGGTCTTTACCTAGACCTTGGAACTGTCATCTCAATAGTTTATCCAACCACTTATCTGTTGGTTCTTGGAAGGGCCTTGTCAGTTTAATAGAATCTAGAAAATTAATAATAAATAAAGGATTCATAATTACTATTTGGGTTAGGTATTGATGTCAGATCAGATAGATTTTAGAATTTGGTTGAGAAAGGAAATTCTTCTTAGGGAAAGAAAAGGAATTTTTGTGCATCCATTATGGAGAACCTCGTCATTATATGAAGCCATGTTTTAAATCAATTAGTGTTAATAAATGGTGTGGCTGATTTTTTCACCTTAAGAGGTTTTCTAAGTTAATTTACTGAAATGGAATGTTTTGGATAAGGTCATCAGCTTGAGATTATGAGGCATTAGATACTTAAAGAAAATAGTGAACAAACTATAGTTCTTAGAGTAATGTTTTTTACATAGTGGAGGATCTATCATTTATGGTCAATATTGATCTTTCTTATTGTTTATGTTGTTAGAGTGGAAATAGTTTGATTTTTTCTTATTATATCTTGGTATTATTTTAAGACATCCTTATTCTATGGATCTCTTGTGGCTGGGTCTAGGTCCTCTGTAGATGCTCTCTTGTAAACCTTGGTTGTGATCTTGTTGATAGTTTCATTTTCTAGATATCTCTATTGTTGTACCTTTTGGATGTGCAACCTTCAATGGTTATCCTTAATACTAAATGGGTTTATCCCCTTGAGGTTTTATATGAACTTGGGGATGGATTAGAATCCTGTAATGGGAACCACTAGATGATTGGGGTTGTTGCCATTTGAAAACTCACTCATTTCTTCCTTCCATGGGCCTCTTTCAATGGTTGGTGTTGGATACCATTTGGGCCAGTTGTTATTCCTTGAAAACCTATTATATTTTAATTGATGGTTAGATATATATATTTCTGTAAAGGATAAACTCCCTTGTAAGAGTGTGGTTCCTAATTTGTGTACTGGCATTGTTTTTCGAACTCTTACTAGTTGAACATGGATATAACTTGGGCTTATACTAAGGTAACTTAAACAATGTGTATTCTTGATAGACTAAGAACTTGGAGGTATTGGTGGAGGGTTTTATGTATCATGATCTGACATGATAGGTCTTGAGCCGCAACCACCCTAATCCCACTTCTAATAGACCAGGTAATAGTGACCAGTACTAAGTAAGAATATCACACTCATAGAAGACATTAGCCTAATGTACCTTTAAGAACAAACACATCTACAATCCCATACAATAATTAAATGTAAAAAAATGATAAAAATTAATGAATATATCTATAATATAATAATAATAGTATGAAATAAAGTATTGTAAAGTATAAAAATAGCAAAATACAAGACCAACAAAAAACTAGAAAATAAATTCTGACCATCTTCGAAGGATGGGACTACTATCAAATGTAACACCAGTAAACAACTTATAATTTCTAGATAAAATTGAGGTCCACCTACTCTTGGTCCTCTAAAGAGTCCATAAAAAGTTCTCTCATCTACATAAGACATGAAATGTGTGGGAATATCCCATTTAGGGGTGACTATAACAATACCTAGTAGGACATCCCAAAATCACCAAGCATAAAGCATCAAGTGTAGTCATCTCAAAAAAACCAGTTATGTCAAACAAGATATGGGACTTAATGATAACCAATGATATACCAAATTTACACATAAAAGACTCTGATTCATAAAAGGACTCAACCACTTCCAGACATATATACACTTTGAGGTTTCAAGAAAACAGTCATCTAGGATATCTCACCCCACAATCCCAAATATTCCTTATGGGAATCAAATAAGAGATATCACTTATCTAGTATCGCTAAGCCAATGGCACATCCCCACCATCCTAGAGGTCATGCTCATACAAGAGGAAATAATACCAGAGATATACTACCATTGATGACACATATCATAGAGGGCACACTCATCATGTCTAGCTAATAAGAAGCACCTAGTAAACTGAGATGTTTTATTTGAGATACACACTCCATCAGACTAATTACCTATCAGAACAATCAGATCTCGATACAAAACTAGTTGGTTAATGCCCATGTCTTACTGGGGGGACACCAAGCCCTACTAGAATCATTATCCTAGATAGGGGATTGATAACCATGTAAGTGTTGCTCACGCCAATTTTGCAAACCCTAACTAAGGAAACAAGAAAGAAATGAGGATCACTCCAGGACTCTTGAAGCGATACATGCTCCATCCCACTAAGGAATCTATAAAATTAGATAAAGACTAATCACTCCAGAATAACAGAACTTTCCCAAAATACATTGATCATAAAAAAGTTACAGAGGGGTCACCCTATATGATGAGAATGGGATACTACACCAAACCCTCATAGGAGTGGACCAAGGGAACACACTAAATTGATATTGGTCCATGGAAGCTCACACAATCTCCAAACAAATCTAATCAAGAATGAAAAAGGAATATGACCTATCCTAAAAGAGTACACGACATGTCCCTGGGGGTACAAAATGGATCTAAATAATATTGGCACTACCCATGTCATGCACTCACATGGCATGCAATTTTCCAAAATACATGATGTGTCCCTTGAGGAGAAAGTAATGTAGATGTCACCCTACACTTGGCATGTTGTTCTTCCCATGTCTATATACACTTGGTTTTTTCCATGTACTTGGTCATGTTGGATTAAATGATTCTTCCTATGTACTCTAGCATGGTCGTCTACTTCCTGAGTATATGATGTGTTGGGTATCTGAGCTGAAAATCAGTGTGTGGCCTACCAATTCCCAAGTACTTTCCTAAGTATATAGTGTGTATCCCACCAAACATTTCATGTTGAGCCACATGCTCTACTGGGCATGTACTCCTTGTAAACACTGAGCCCCTTTCCAGGGTGTACACAATGTGTAACACAACCCAATCTACTAGGATCTTACTCCATGTACATGCTGATCTGGAAAGCTAGGGGACATGCAAAAAGTGGTAGGGACCACATAACGTGTGATCCTTAACACTCAATAGAAACCCTAGCCTTCTCTCTGAGGATAATACCTGATGTGTGTTCTTGAATTACACACCATGTATATCATTATTTTATATAATCCCATATATCTCCACACGACCTCTCCCACACCTCCCAATTTCCTTGGATATATTGCTAAACTCACAAAATAACATAAATCTTTATCTGTATGATCCTGTCTATAATCATCAGCTAGATTCTTGTCATTCCCATTGCTTGGGAAATGACTGTCATTACATCTCTCTGCCATCGCATGCCATACATGAATCGGGGTAACCAATCTATCCCTTATCTCCCACCATCTTCAAGAACCATGATCCCATCAAGGATAATAAAACTATATTCGTGGAAATGATTTTTTTCACCAAATATCAAATGAAAAATGATCACTTTCCTGGTATTCATTGAACCGACAACAAAATGAAATACTGATGATGATCACATGTATAATGGGGGAAGAAAACCAAAAAATAGGATATAACCTCATCCATTTTTGAGATTGGACTTGATCCATTCCCATTTGAATGGTGAATGAATATCCAATAATTAGTAACAAAATAATTGTCCCTCAAATACCAGATAATCAAACCTATACCTCAAAAAATGAGTGATTTGTGAATCAATCGATTAGTTAATTGGTTTTTGTTCATAGTGGGATTATAAAATGGGGATAAAAACACATAAAAAACTTTTTTACCAAGATTTGTATCAATCCTTGATGAAGAATAAATCCATCTCATTGTCATTGTTGTGATCCTCAATTTATATTGGCACACCGATTAATAAATATCAATGTGTTTATGTTTTTTCATGGAATTTACTCCATTGTCTCCTCTCTCAAACTAAAAGGTTATGAGAAAAACAAAAAAATTGGTTATAATAAGATTTATATAGAATTTTTTTAGTTCAATGTGTCATCAAATAAACATAAATACATTTATTAATTTATTTATTATTTATGCTCATGAGGAATTGATCACAAACTCCCGATAAAAAATTTATGTCACACCTAGGGTAAACATTACATTATAAAATTAATAGTGGTTCAAAATTTATGATCTAAGACTCTATTTTGTAGTTATTACACTCTTTTTAGAAAAACTAGGCATGTGTGATATTAATATATTTCATATTTCATTTAATATCAATTCTGGGCTCATTAGGCCTTGGAATTTCAAGTCGTCTCGGTGCCTAGCTCCAAAAAATCATTTAGAAATATTCCAAAGTCTTAAATAGAAACAAAATGAGACATTTTATTACTCCCATATTTAAGGATTTTCATTCAAAAAAAGAACAAACTAAACAACAAGGTGGGGATGCTGAACTCTCAAATGGTTCTCCTACTCCCACGAGCTCTCCCAACGGTTTCCTGTGCTTCCAATGAACACACTCTTAAGGAAAAAGCTTTCCCAAAAGTGTGTTTTTATATCAATTTTCAATTCCATTAGCTCCTTGAGAAAGGAAACTCAACTCTCATGGACCCTCTGACCTAGGTTGATATCGTGAATTGATTCATGCACATATTGCCTCAGCTGTGACATGTGGGGAACACCAAGAAACCAAAAGTATTGTGGTCGTGAGGTTAATTGGTATACCACCTTGCTAAACCAACACAATATAAGGAAAAATAAAGGGACAAAGAACCCCAAATATATCGAAACACCCTATCTAAAACTAAAAAACTCTCAAACTTCAAAGGCCTACATCATTGGTTCATAAATTACTCTTGACATTTCTAGGTATTCCTCATCCACCCATGGATGACCTGCACCCTTAAACTATCACTATAACCAAAACAAGGACCCATGAATTGTTGCCCACAAGCTCTATCCAAAATAACATTGACCTACAAGGTTCCTTTTATATGGCCTCAAAAAGGTTCTATATGGGTGGTGGAGTGGTAGTCAGTATGATCCACAAACCCCATCGATGGTAGATGATCATCCTAGGTATGGCCCAAACTGACAGGAAAACCCAAAGCATGTTCACCAGAACAGGAATGGTCCTCTAAAACTAGCCAAATGGCTGGGGTAAAACACTATTCTCAACTACAACTAAGTACCCAATGGATTCTCGCATCATTTACCTAATCATGATGTGAAGTAAGAATCATAGTCTGCAATAATCTTCAAGGATATTACATGAATTCAGACTACCTTCAATACACACAAGTGTTCTGAAATCTCAAAAAATATTTATTTGTCATCTCCCTTAGACAGGTGAGACAATAAGAGTTTATCTTGAAAATTTTCTACAACTCCCTTGGCTTCCCAACTGATTCCAATAGATTTTGGTACATCCTCACCTCCATTATATGTACTTATAAGGGAAAAACATCCTCATAACCTTCTCTCATAGTGTGACTGGGGTCACCATACATCCTTGAACATGGATGTTGAGCTCCCCACATTTGTAAAATCCATCATGAACATATCCAGTGGATAACTTGTCATGAAACATATCACAATCAATATCTCTAAGTTTCATCCCTTGTCTCTATGAAAAATTAGAGGGGGAACAACTGTCAACTAAAGGTAAACCACACTATCCTTAGGTTTCTCATGATCTCCAATTCGGATGTTGAGCACACATGGATTTCATTGAAGAATAATACAAAAAACTGATCCAAGAAGGGTTAAGGATCTAGTATATATATATCATGATTATACTATGTTATACAACTATCTAAAGGGTATCACCATGGTATCGAAACAACTTTACTGGGTTTGGAAATCCACTTCTGGTATATCAACTCAAAAACCATAGTTGGTGATAACATGTCCCGTGTTTAACTCTAAGAACCACTTTTTCCCTAAAAATCTGGTTGAATGACTCAATGATTATCATGTTTGGATACCCTTCCTTGTGTCATCTAGTTTAAGTAACACCAATTCACACCCAAGAACAAGCACACATATGCCTCCTGGGTGAACAACACATGGTTTCCTATGAAAAAAATGGGTCTTATGAAGACCTTTATCTATAGACTCCTCTAAGCACACCTCTATCTCTCATGGCTATATAGGTTTATCTGATATGTTGTGCAGATATGGGGTCGTCACTGGTGCAAGTACATGTAGAAAAAAACTATTTAGGTGGAGGTAAACACAAAACTTCATCAATATGGATGCCCTCATACTCTTCCACCATTATAGGAAACTGAGATCTCAAAGAATCTATATCTCCAAGGGTAATACTATCCAACTAATATAGAATAGACTATAACTTTCTAAAAATAATCTCATACTTATCTTACAGGGATCACTCCTTATCAAAGGATGGGAACTGAGCATAGATGTTAGAAAACTAGTCCATACTAAGGAAAACATTGTTGGGTCTCTCCAGAACTATAAAGAGATTCGACATGGGAAAATATATCTCCTTCTAGTGTAAGGTCACTCTATCATATAATCATATAATCACTAATACTCTCTATAGAATACTCAAACATAAGGGTCTATAAAAAATGATCCACTAATATCAGTTGGTCTCGCATAGGGGATATGGTCAGGGATAAGTAGCTCATGACTACATGTGAAAACTACAACTGGGGTAGTGAATGCACACATCATACCTCAAACCGTACTCAAAGCCTTTTTGAGAACCTACTTCTTGGAACTCATCATTTCCCTTTACTACTAATTTACCACAACCATGGATTTCTATGATACTTTATCACATAAAATGGACCTTAAACACACATTTAAAATAAAATCATCCACAAAACATAGACACTATCCTCTTTGGGAGGCATTGAATACCCTGAATAGTTTTGGATTACATCTCTACAATGCTTATTAGTGGGGAAATTTTACCTCTTCCTTGCATGTCCAAAGTTATGACAAAAATCACCAACACAGGGCTCTACCGAAACCTCGTATCTCATTGGAAAATAAGTCAAACAAATGAGTTAAAATACTGACACATACATATTTATAATAGTAATACAATAGAAGTATAAGAAGCATAGATAATACCTTGAAACACTCTTAGAGCCTATGGGTAAAAAGCCTCTGGCACCTACAGATATCCAAGATTTTGATATCTAGATTCTTGATCTGAGATTGGTCCACCTAGGGGTGGTGGCACTATAATTAAACCAAATCACTCCCCACCTCCTACTTCTCCCCATGATCCTCCATCACATTCACCCTACAGACACCCTTGATCCAATAACTACCTCTATTTAGGTGGTTCATCGACCACCTCTCTGAATGTAGCACAATGGGTAAGAAAATCCCATGTGAGATGTCCTCTCCAATCACAATAATAATAATGTCTCAGCCTCAGAGAGATGACCTGTCATCAAGATCTCCAATGAAACCTCATATTTCATAGCTTTCATCTCACAGATGCTATCGATAGGTCATTCTAGTCATGCATCCCAATAAATCCATACCTCAAGAGCTCGTGATACATTCTCAAAACCTATGTATCATTACTTAGAACCAAAGAATCCAACCATAACTCGGTATGACAAACTTCATCTACTTAATAAACTAAATGTGGTCCTATTAACTGATCAATAGGAGAAAGTTCCACCTTCTGTCATCCATAAAGAATAATTACTCATGACTAAACCCCTTAAGATAGGCCCCATCACTCATCAAGTTGAACTCTTAACACTTTTACGGACACCTCATTGGCTTTCATCATAAAAATGTCCTAAAAGAATACAAGACATACCACAATCATTGTGCATATCTTATGAGATCACTTAAGAAGGGAATGGAAACCACAACCCATTCCTGTATGACGCATGTATCGAAGTTTCCCTATGATCAGTGCCTATAAATTCTAAGTAAACAATCAGGCTATCAGAGTCCTGGTGAATGGATACGTCATTCATTACTCATACACTAGAGTCCATATCCTAAAATATGAACTTGAAACACTTAACACTACTACTATAAATCCCAAACTAATCCTCATCATTGGTCTAACTCCAAACATCAAATTAAGGGAGAACAACCTCTAATACCACTCTATAATGACCAAGACCGATGGTGATTAATCCACAACTACCCCAAGACCACCACTAATAGGCCAAGGGCTATCAAACAATGTCGAGTAGGCATGTCACACACATGGGTGGCATTATCCTAATGCACCTACACACACACACATATCTCCAAGCCCATACAATGATGAAGTTTAAAACTACTGATAACTACGCGTGCATAGAATTATAATCCAGCAATTAAAGAATTATATAAATTAATGGAAAATATATAAATGTCCAAATAAAATCCCACTCAAAAATTGTAAAATAAAGTTTGACCTTCTTTAAAGGAGGAAAATTTTATCAAAAGAAACACCAGTAATCCTCAATATATCTAGACCAAAATAAGATCCACCTTCTCTTGAAAATCTAAGGACTCTGTAAAAAGGTTCTTTGTCCACATAATACCTGAAATGTGTGGGCATATCCCATTCATGTGTGACCAAGTAGAACACCAAAAATGTAAAAACATAAATCATCACGAGTAGTAATATTATCAAACATAGGTATGTAAAACAAGATATGAGAAATAACAATAAACTATGATATACCATATATACTCATAAATGACTCTGATCTACAAAAGGTATCACCCACTACTATCCATAGATCCACTACAAGGTTTCAAGATGACACTCATCTAGGATATCTCACTCCATGATCCCTATAATCCCTGAAGGAAATCAACCAAGAGATATCACTCATTGAGTTTCACTAATCCAATCGAACATCCCTCTATTCTAGAGGTCACAATCATATGAGAGGAATCAATAAAAGAGCTATAATTATAATGATGACACTCATCCCTGAGGTCACAGTCATTGGGTCTATGAAAGAAAAATCACATAGTAAACTGAGACAGTTCATCCAAGATACACACTACATCAAACTAATACCCCCTTGGAAATATAAGATCTCAATACCTATTTATGGTTCAAATCTCAAGGATAACTATTGGGACACTAGAACCCACAAAAAATATCCTACTTTATAGGGAATCAAAGCCCATGTATGTGTTTTACACACTGACCGTGCTTTCATGACATGTCAAATTGATTATGTTTTTAAGGTTGATTTATAGTTTAGGGAAGACCCTAGGTCGTCTCTCAAGGAGCTTGGTGGCTTATAGTGTGTATACATAATAAATATTACTAAAAGAGGGGGTGATTTTGAAAACATTTTTAAGAAAATAACTTAACTTAAAGAGTTCAATAGTTGATAGAATAAGGTAGAGGATTAAGAATTATGAGATAAGGAGAAAACTTCAAGTTCACTGCACATCTTGGATATTTCATTTTTTTGAAAGTTTCAAATGGTTTTGTTTAATTCTTTCGTAGAGGGTTGTTAAGATCTTCATTCCCCTCTTGCCTCTCTAAACGTTGCACAAAGTACCAACCCTTGACACAACAATTGTGTTGTCACGGTTTGGACTTAAAGAACAGATTAAAGGATACCAAATCATACTAATATCTTTTTTTATGTGTGAGAGAAAGAGGATCCTTATGTTTCCCAATCAGAACAACTCATGTTTTTCACTTGAAATTTCAACCCAATCAGTGTTGAAATGAAAAGTGGTTCACTAAATTAAACACAAGAAATGAACTTAGAAGAGAAACATGATTAGATAAAACATAAGTGAAATAATCCACACACAAATTACAAAAAACCAGTAGAGTTTAAAGTTATGAAACTCCCTCCCAAGTATGTGTAGCACCCTCGGAATGATCGTCCACTGTTTAGCTCGCCATCGAGAGGAGGAGGAGGCTCAGGTGGAACTCCCTCTTCACCCTTGATTCCCCTATGAGGATAGGGGCCTCCAGAACCTCAAGTATGAGAAGAGAAATCCTTTGGGTCTCCAAAATACCAGAGCTTTTCCTCCTGGACGAACTTTCAAATGAGAAGCCCAAGGACCCATTTTATAGGGAAATGGGAAGGTGGTTTTGAGCACACAGAATTATTAAAATCACTTGTCACAGGTGTTTCAACATACAGACAGACTTATAGAGATTTTTATAAAATAAAAGTTGTATCCCCACCTCTTGGATGTCTCCACAAAAAGTTTGGCTCACTTTTGACACCTATATCCCAAGATATGGACAGATCATAGCACACCACTTTTGAATCCATGCAGATTTGGTGTTCTAGACAGATTAGGTCGGAAAGTCCATCATATGGCCGAATGAGTCTTGGGTTTCTTCATATGAAATGTATCCCAATGATTTTCTGACCAGAACACAAAATTGCATCCCAATTGGATGCACGGTATAGTATCAGTGTGCAGATTAACCCACTAGTGTACTTGGATCCTACGCTGTTTGGCCCATTTTTTTGGACATCATCATGGGCCCTCCAAATCAACTTCCCCTTCAATGAAATTTTCAAGACAAGTAACATTGGCCTTTTTAATATAAATAAACACAAAATAAATGATTCAAACATGGAATTCAATTTTTTATTATTTTTTGAATTTACAATAAAAATTTAGTTTAATATAATGGTGTAAGGGTGAAAATGACATAGTGAATCGTGGTACGATCACACCCCCACACCTAAACATTTTCACTCTTGGGAAAAGTCACATATCCAAATAATATTATGCATATATATATATATATATTCCCAACATCATAAAAATTTAACATTTGAGGAAATTTTAATTCAATAAAGTAATGTGATCAATGCACGAACCACACCAAAGAGTTCTTCCTATTGAAAATGGAAAACAATGTCTCATAAATCATATCACAATAAAATTAAAAGAGATTCCTGACACCAACATGATCAAGGAATTAAAAATTAAACCATTCCACTAAATATTCATGTGTGTGTGTGAAAACCATTCCATGCTATTCTTTCCACTTCCATCAAATAAAAATAGGTTATATTAACATTATTCATCTTTAAATTATTTTTCACCAAACCCGTCCTACATCCTTTGCAATCATATTTCAAGACCCACTCACATAAGAATTTTAAAAAGTAAAACCATAAGCTCCTAGCCAAGATATCCCCATATGTTTCACATTTCATCACTCCTATCATTTATTATATTTTTTTTTTTGAATTTCCATTTGGAACAAATCTCACACTCATTTCTCAACCCTTGTTTGATCTCCTCACGACACTAATTGCAATAGTTATAACAAGATCAAAGGTTGAGGAGGAGTGGTTTTTGACCTTCCCAAGACACAATTTTTTTGAGGGCGTACAATAGTCGGACATTAGGTACACACGCATAGGTCAATCTGGTACAGTAATGAAACAGATCGGATAAGGAACGAACGTATGAAAATATCATTTAAAGATGAAAAATATTAACCTTCCATATATTTACCTTAAATTAAGTAATAAATATTCATACTTTGTGGTTTGGTGCAAAAACGTATGGAGATATTAGTGACACAGTTTTCCCAAAACTACTCACACTAGGGGCATCAATCATCTCAAATGTTTCACAGTGATACAACCATTTATATCATTGATAGAAAGCCAATTCACTAAAAATCACTCCCTGATGTTAACTTCATATAAATATTCTTTTTTACCATTCATTATAGTATTTTAACTTCCCACACCCCCCCCCCCGATGGGGGAAAAATTAAAATACCATAAAGAAGGCAAAAAAGAGAAGAAAGAAAAAATAGAAACAGAAAAAAAATGAATATTCATATCTAACCCGGGAATGTACCCATCCACCCACACCTAAAATGTGCAGTGGCCTCACTGTAAGAAAATAAGATGTTGAAAGGAAGGATAAAACCTGGTGATTTTCATTCATAAATTACTTCTTGAACATGGATTTCCTTTATCTGGGACTCCGGAATGGATTCATGGAAGTGCTTCAACCGCTGCCCATTAACAGTAAATGTTTTCTTGGTTTCTTCATTTTGAACTTGGACAACACCAAATGGAGATAAATTAATAAAATTGTATGGGCCAAACCAGTGGGAATGAATCTTACCTAGATGAAACTTCAACCTTTCATTATAAATGAGGACCTTCTGCCCAATATGGAACTGACGATGAAGGAAAAGACGGTCATGGGAAGCCTTGGTTCTCTCCTTATAAATCCTGGAGTTTTCATATGCATCTCTTCCCATTTCCTCTAGCTTCTAAATCTGCAACTTCCTTTGAGCACCTGCACCAGAATGATTAGAATTGCATTGTTTGATGGCCAAATAGGCCCGGTGTTCAATCTCAACAGGGAGGTGAAAACTCTTTCCAAACACAAGACGATAGGGTGACATTCCAATGGGAGTTTTGAAAGTAGTACAGTAGGCCCATAATGAATCATCAAGTCTAAGACTCCAATATTTTCTATTGGGTTGAACCATTTTTTCAAGGATTTGTTTTAACTCTCTATTTGACACCTTGGCTTGACCATTGGTCTGTGGATGATATGCAGTAAAAACTCGATGACCGACCCCATACCTACGCAAAAGTGATTGTATTGTTCGGTTGCAGAAATGAGAACCCTGGTCACTGATGATGAACCTAGGTACGACAAACCTAAAGAAGATTTGGGTTCACAAAAATTCTACAACTGCCTTAGAATCATTAGTCCTTGTAGCTCGTGCCTCTACCCATTTTGAAACATAATCAACTTCCAGAAGAATGTACAAGTTTCCAAATGAATTGGGAAATGGCCCCATAAAGTCAATACCCCAAAGATCAAAAATATAATTAAAGAGAAACAGTTGTTGTGGAATTTCATTTCTTCTAGCGACATTCCCCATTCTTTGAAAATGAGGACAATATTTTCAAAATTAATGGGCATCCCAAAAAAGTGTTGGCCAAAAGAGACTAGAATCAAGGACCTTGCGAGCAGTCTATTGGGGACCAAAGTTTCCCCCACAAGCAAGAGTGTGGCAGAATCTAAGGATGGACTGAAACTCACTATCAGGAACACAACGCCTAAGGACTTGATCACTACAGGTGCGCCAAAGGTAGGAATCATCCCAAATATACCAATGGGACTCATGTTTTAGATGACTGGCTTGGTTTTTGTTGAAATCATTAGGAATGAAATATTCCACCAAATAATTTACAATTTCGACATACCAAGGAATAACATCTTGAACTCGGTACAACTAATCATTAGGAAACATGTCATTAATGGGAATACAGGGGGATGAGTCAATTTTTGATGATGGGAGGATCCTACTGATATGGTCATCCATCACATTCTCTACTCCTTTTTTATCTCTAATTTCTAGATTAAATTCCTGAAGGAGGAGCATCCAGCGAATGAGACATGGTTTGGCTTCTGGTTTCTTAAGGAGGTATCGGAGGGCTGCATGGTCTGAGAACACAATGACTTTAGACCTCAAAAGGTATAACATGAATTTTTTCAAGGAAAATATAATGGCAAGGAATTATTTTTCAATTGTGGTGTAGTTTTCTTGGGCAGGGTCCAACGTATGTGAGGCTTAGGCTACGACATGTGGAGCTCGGTCAACCCTTTGTGACAAAATTTCCCCAACTACATAGTTAGAGGTTCACACATGAGCTCAAATGGTAAATCCCACTGAGGTGGTTGGATTACTAGGGGTGAGGTGAGACTCCATTTTACCTTATTAAAAGTTTCCTCACATTCTTTATCAAAAACAAATTCTTTCTATTTTTGGAGTAATCAAGAGAGGGGAAGTGCAATTTTACTAAAGTCGTGAATAAAATGACGGTAAAATCCAGCATGACTTAGGAAAGATTGCACATCCCGTATATTTTTGGGGAATAGAAGGGAATAAATGACATTAACTTTTGATTTATCTACTTGGATAACATCCCCAGAAATGACATGCCCCAAAACTATACCTTGTCACACCATTAAATAGCATTCTTCATAATTTAATACAATATTATTTTCAATACAGCGACGTAGGACTAAACCAAGATTACTCAAACATTCATCAAAAGAAGAGCCATAAACCGTGAAATCATCCATGAATACTTCCATGAAATTCTCTAGGTAATCCAAAAAAAATACTAACCATACATAGTTGGAAAGTACTCGAAGCATTGCACAGACCAAATGGCATCCTTCTATAGGAAAATGTGCCAAAGGGGCAAGTGAAGGTTGTCTTTTCCTGATCCTCAGCGGAAATATGGATCTGAAAGTATCCAGAATACCCATCAAGGAAACAGTAGTGGGACTTACCTGCTAGCCTCTCTAGCATTTGGTCAATGAATGTAAAATGAAAATGGTCATTCCTCATGTGTTGGTTTCGTCGGTGGTAGTCTATACAGACATGCCAACTATTTTGCACACGAGTTGGAACAAATTCATTGTTTTCATTTTTAATTACTGTAAGGCCAGTATTTTTAGGAACTACTTGAATGGGACTGACCCATTGGCTGTCATAGATGGGGTAAATGATTCCAGCATCCAATAATTTTGTTACCTCATTTTTCACAACTTCAAGGAGGTTTGGGTTCAGTCAACATTGTGGTTGCCTCACTAGTTTAGCCTCATCATTTAACAAAATATGATGTGTAAAAATTGATGGGCTAATACTAGGAATGTCAGCAAGTGTCCACCCCAAAGCTTTCTTATACTCCCTCAAAAGATCAAGCAGTCTCAATTCATGCTCAGGAGGGAGTGAACTAGCAATGATGACGGACAACTTGTTTCCATTCTCAAGATATGAATATTTTAAATCTTGAGGCAGTTGTTTTAGTTCCAATTCAAGTGGTTTTGGATTGATGGGAGTGTGTGAGAGAGTTCACTAATCTCATCTAAATGCGCAATGGTATCAACCTCAGATGAGGAATGAGATTTTACAAGCTTAGCAGTATCATCGATGTTTAGTGGATCATCAGTGTTCAAGAAATAATCAATCAATGAACATGCATGACACTTTTCTAGACCAATACAACAATCAATGCATGAATCATTTCATATCATTTCTATTAATGAAGAAAACTCAGAAAGGGGATCTAGGGAAAGAAAAGTTGTTTTTTTTCAGAGGTAGGGAGTACATAAATTGAATTAACAGAGAGAGAGGAATGTTATTTTGAGGGGTGCTTCATGGCATCAAGTATGTTTAAATGGACTATATCATCACCAAATTCCATAGATAATGTACCATTGTGGACATTAATTATGGTTTTGGCGGTTTTCAAGAAAGGTTTCCCCAATATAATCGGGGCATGTCCATTCATCCTATCATCCTCTATTTTAAGCACATAAAGTCAGCATGAAGAAATAAATTTTGGACCCTCACAAGAATATCCTCTAACACACCAGAGGGGTGTGCAATACTCCGGTTAGCTAGTTGAACAACAATTCTAGTGGGCTTCAGTTCCTCGGCATGTAATGTAGAGTAAATAGAGTGAGGCATCACATTAATAGAGGCACCTAAATCAATCATAGCATTAGAAAAAGAATACTCCCCTATGGTGCATGGAATTGAGAATATTCCAGGATCATTGCACTTGGTAGGAAGTGATGGCTCTATCAATGGTGAAAAATTCCTCCCCAAACTCACCTTCTCATCTCCACGAAGTCTCCTTCGGTGTGTACACATCTCCTTTAGAAACTTGGCGTACCGTGGAATTTTCTTCACAATATCAATCAATGGGATGTTAACCTGCACTTTCTTGAAAATATCCAATATTTTCTTATCAAGATCAGTTTCCTTTGGTTTCCATGGTTGGGTGGACCTTTGAGGAAATGGAAGAGGAATGTTTGGTCTAGGTGACTCATTAATATTCACACTCTTTCCTTTGGAAGGGATTATCCCAGGACAAGGTTCTTCAACATTTGGAACATTTTTAATGGTTGGGATGGAGGTTTCTTCAAGAGGGGATGACTCTAATGGAGGATTCATCTTACTTTCTAGTTGTTTTCCACTCCTAAGGGTGATGGAACTAACATTTTCTTTATCCCTAGGGTTAACTATTGGTTGAGAGGGAATTTTACCTGATCCGTGACTTTAAATTTTACCTAATGAGTTAGCTAGTTGGCCTAATTTGGTTTTGAGGTCTTGTATGGATGCCTTAGTGGTTTATTGGAATTGAATATTGTTGTAAGACATTTGTTTCATCATATATTCTAGGATAGGCTCGGGTTTTTTAGGGGTTTGTTGGAAAGTCCTTTGGGGTGGTTAAGGATTTTTGGTTGGTGGTGGTTGATAACTACTCTTCCCCAGTTGGTTCCATTGTTGTTGAGGTTGGTTTGAATACCCCCCTTGCCTATAGGCTTAGTTCTCCTTCCATCCAGGGTTGGATGGATAGTAAGGTTCTTTCCTAAAGGGTTGGTTATAGGGGCGGCCTGGAAATATTGACTCACAACTCTCAGATGTTTCCCTCAATTGAGGACATTGGTCAGAGTATTGGGTGTCAGAAGAACATATACCACAATGGATGGGGGAGGAGATTGGGATTTCCCTTGGGAAAGAGCAAGTTTTCGAAGAAGGGTACTTACCTCTTCGAACTTTGTGTCCACATTCTTCTCAAATTCAGTACTTTGTACCTCATGAACACTTTGAATGGGTACGCTAGACTTTGTATCGAATTGTTGAGTGTTTTGTTCTATGTTCTCAATTAATGTCCTTGCAGAAATTGGGGTCTTATCTACCAGTGATCCACTTGCAGCAGCATCGATCATATTTTGATCAATAGGGATTAAACCTTTAAAAAAATATTGAATTAAAAGTTGGTCACTTATTTGGTGGTGTGGGAAAATTAAACATAACCTTTTAAAACGTTCCCAATATTCATGTAATTTTTCCCCTTGATATTGTCTTATCCCAAAAATTTCTTTTCTTATTGTTTCAGTTTGAGAGGCTAGGAAATATTTTTCAATAAAAATGTGTTCCATGTCCGCCTAGCCTCTTATTGGGGAATTAACATAGTATAACCAATCTTTCACAATGTCTTCTAAAGAAAATGGGAATGCTCTAAGCTTAAATTTTTCCTCATCCAAATTAGCAGGTTTTAATGTTGACCAAATAGTATGAAATTATTTTAAGTGCTTGTGTGGATCTTCTCCAGGAAGTCCATAGAATCTTGGAAATAGATGAATTAAACCAGATTTTAGTTCAAAATTGGGTGCCTCCCCTTGCATTTGAATATAGGTGGGCTGGATATCAACATCAGGTGAGGTTAGTTCTTTTAATGTTTGGTTGTTTTCAACCATATTATGGATGTTTATTTCAGTTTTTATATTGGTTTCAGAAGAATAAGAGGAAGGATCAAGAAGAGTGTCAATGTTTTGTGTGTCCTCCTTCGATGGGTTCTCTTGTGCATCTTGGGGTCACTGACGTAAGATCCTCTCCGGTTCGGGTTCAAAACGAGGTAAATCTCCCAGATGAGAACGCGTCATGCACCAAACCTACACAACAAATAGATAAGAACACAAAGATATAGGTAAAGGTATAATATAAAACAAATAAATATTCACAAAAATTACAAAAAAAACTTATCAAAAACACGCACTAAAACAAAAATGCTCTCCAGAAACGATGCCAAAATTTGACCGTGCTGTCGTGAAATGTCAAATTGATTATGTTTCTAAGGTTTATTTATAGTTTAGTGTATACCCTAGGTCATATCTCAAGGATCTTTGGTGGATTATAGTGTGTATTCTTAATAAAGATTACTAAAAGAGAGGGTGATTTTGAAAACAGTTTTAAGAAAATAGCATAACTTAAAGAGTTTAATAGTTGATAGAATAAGGTGGAGGATTAAGAATTATGAGATAAGGAGATCACTTCAAGTTCACTACAAATCTTGGATAGTTCATTGTTCTGAAAGTTTCAAATGGTTTTGTTTAATTCTTTGGTTGAGGGTTGTCAAGATCTTGATTCCCCTCTTGCCTCTCTAAACATTGCACAAAGTACCAACCCTGGACACAACAATCATGTTGTCACAGTTTGGACTTAAAGAATAGATTAAAGGATACCAAATAATACTAATATCTTTTGTGTGTGTGAGAGAAAGATTATCCTTGTGTTTCCCAATCGGAATAGCTCAAGTTTCCCACTTGAAATTTCAACCCAATCGGTGTTGAAATGAAAAGCAGTTCACTAAATTAAACCCAAGAAATGAACTCAGAAGAGAAGAATGATTAGATAAAATATAAGTGAAATAATAAACACTCAAATTTAATAAAACCAGTAGAGTATAAAGTGCTTAAACTCCCTCCCAAGTATGTGTAGCTCCCTCGAAATGATCATCCACCGTTTAGCTCGCCATCGAGAGGAGAATGAGGATCGGGTGGAACTCCATCTTCATCCTTGATTCCCCTATGAGGATAGGGGCCTCCAGAACCTAAATTATGAGTAGAGAACTCCTTTGGGTCTCCAAAATACCAAATCTTTTCCTCCTGGCCGAACTTTCAAATGAGGATCCCAAGGTTCTATTTTATAGGGAAATGTGAATGTGGTTTTGAGCACATAGAATTATTAAAACCACTTGTAATAGGTGTTTCGACCTCTATAAAGCATTATATCGATTTTTATAAAATAAAAAAGTTGTATCCCCACATATTTTATGTCTCCAATGAAAGTTGGGATCACTTTTGACACCTATAGCTCGACATATGGACAGATCACAGCACACCACTTTTGAATCCGTGCAGATTTGGTGTTCTGAAAAGATCAGGTCGGAAAGGCCATCATATGGCCGAATGAGTCTTGGGTTTATTCATATGAAATGTATACCAAATATTTTAGGACCAGACCACAAAAGTTCAGCCCAATTTGATGCACTTTATAGTAGCAGTGTTTGGATTAACCCACTGGTGTGCTTGGATCCTACGCAGTTTGGACCATTTTTCTTGGACATCATCATGGGCCCTCCAAATCACCTTCCCCTTCAATGAAATTTTCAAGACATGTAACATTGAACTTTTTAATATAAATAAACAAAAAATAAATTATTCAAACATGGAATTCAATTTGTTATTATTTTTGGAATTTACAATACAAATTTATTTTAATATAATGGTGTAAGGGTGAAAATGACACAGTGAATCATGGTACGATCACACACCAATTCCACAAAAACTACCTCAGAAAACATAAAGGAAATAAGGATTCATCTAGGACTCTTAGAGTTATACATGATCCAAGATGATGAGTAATATATCGAAGAATACTGAGACTACTCACTATAGAATATGGAAACTTTCCCACACTACACTGATCTTTAGGAAGCTACAAAGGTGTCACCCTCTATGATGATAATGGGATGATTCACCTTACCAACATTGGAGTGGACCAAGTGAACACACTCAATAGATAATGGTCTAAGGAAGATCACACAAATCAAAATGAATTAAATCTAAGAATAAATAATAATCCAGCTTATCCTCAAAAGAGTACTCTATTTGTCCCTAGGGGTACATTGCATGTCTCACAAAGCCTGGAACTACCCATGTATCAAAGTCACATGACATTAACTTTTACAAAATACACAAAATTTACCTTTAATTACTCAGTGTGTAGATTTCACCTTGTCACTCAGTGTGTCATTCAGCTTCATGTCCATGTAGATAGGGTCATACCCATGTATTTGGATACATCTGAGTACACGATTTTCCCGTGTACTCTAACCTACCTAAGTACTTCCCAAGTACACGACATGTTGGGGGGTCTATGCCAAGACTTTATATGTCGCATACCCAAGACCATGTACATTCCTATGTACATGGAATATATCCCACAACACACAGTGTGTTGAGCCACATGGTCTCCTAGGTTATACTCCTTGTACACACTAATCCACCTTCTGAGGTGTACAGGGCATGTCGCATGGCCCACATGACGTGTGATTCCACCTGGACTCTAGGAAATATGACCCTTGTACATGCTGAGCTGGCCATCTAGGGGACACACAGTGTGTGGTAGGGACCATATAGTGTGTGATCCTTCAGTCTCCAAAAAAACCCTAGTCTCCACTCTAATGATAATACACAATGTGTGTACTTGAAGTACATTATATGTATATCAGGATTTTCTAGAGTCCAAGATCTATTAACGTGGCCTTTCTTGTACCTCCTAATTTCATTGTATTTACCTCTAAACTCATCAAAGAACACATATCTCAATATGCATGAGCATGTCCATTATTTTTTTCTATATTACACCCATTTTCACTACTTAGGAAATAGATTCATCTCACCTCTTCACTGCCACACACCATACAAAAACTGAGGGTCTCCAATCCATCCTTGATCTATCATTATCGTCATGCACCATGATCCCATTATTGATCGTGAAACTAAATACAAAAAAACTATCTATCACTCTAATTATTTAATGTTCAATGTTTGATTTCTAGGTATGTCACTACAGCAGATTAGGCATCTAGCGGCGGTTTTTTTCGTTTAGCGGCGGTTATAACCGCAGCTAAATGGTGTGGTGGCGGTTTGCAAAAACGGCCGCCTGATATGGCATCGCCAATCTTTTCACGATGGTTATTTTCGTTTAGCGTTGGTTTTAAGGAAGTGTCGTAGCTGCTCATTTCGCGGCGGTTTTAGCGGCGGTTATAACCGCCGCGAATAAATTCATATCCAACACCGTAAAACTGCCGCTAAATCCAGAATAACCGTCGCGAGATGAGGCTGCCACAGTGCGACTATTTAGCGGCGGTTATAACCGCCGCTAAACATATATTATATTTTACCTTTAGCGGTGGTTTTAAAAGTTTAGAGGCGGTTTAAACCACCGCTAAATAGCCGCCAACTTTTATTTAGCGGTGGTTTAAACCGCCCCTAAAAAGTTGCCCAGAAAAAAAAATTACCTGATTCTGCTGCCCCAGAGCCTGAAAACCAAACCGAAACACATATAACAAAGACAGCAAGTATAATATGACTCATAATGAAATATGACATTCAAGAAAAATTGGGCTCCTTGCAGAGGCTGGTATGAAAAATCAACACCCAAAATGGATAGTACCATCGGAAGGGAGAGACCAACGAAAAATTGTCTCCCCACCATAGATTATTTATTAAATTATCATGAAATCATCATCCTAATAACGACTCTACTAGATAGACACAAATAGAGATGATGATAACTAAAATCTTGTAAGAATCATACCTGGAACATACTCTATTATGAAGGTAAAACATAGAATAGATCCATATAAGGTTCTATTCATATGATTCCATAGTATCCTGTGATGGAAATCCACATCTAAGAGTGTCTTAAACTATATTCCTCTTCCCTGAGGTGTAAGAAATGTCGAAGTCTGACATATAAAGGCATTCCAATAAATTATTGTCCTACATATGAACCCAAACATGAAAAATACTAGAGGAATAAAATAAAACCACAAACACCTTTCCAAGGTCAGGTATGATCAGAGTAGGATCTGATGACATAAGTAATTTTAGATCATCAAAATAAGAAAAACACAATAAATACCATATTTATTTAACCCCTTTTACTTGTAATTACTGTCAAAGGTGAATATACATTGATAAATCTGTGATAAACTATCATTAGTGTACTATAAGGCCAAGGAAGCTTCAAATATCAATGATTTTACATGGATCTCCCCATGAAAAAAAACAGATTCCCCTTCTTATGATAAGTTGGATATTCATGTTCAAAAATAACATGTACCAGAAACTCCAATTCATGGACCCAGAAACTATATTTCAAAATAATTTCATAAAAATGGACACTCATCAAGATATCTAGAATCATATTCGAATGCTACTCATATTTATCATAATATTAATTTTCTAATCCCATACTCATGACCATCCATTTAAAAAATGTTCCCTGCTGATAGTACATATACTCATCCTTAACATGGTATTCAGAACTTGGCCTCCCAGGCACCACCAGTTGTCCCATAGATAGGTGGTCCCCTACATGAGGCCTACCCACATGCACCGATGGATCATCAAACTAATAAATATTCATACAGTCTAACAGATGTTACATCAATTGTTCTTTTTCCTCACTTTCACACACCTAGGGAATCTTCCAAGGAAGGCACCCATCCCAACTACTGCTTGAGGACAATGAAACATAAATGTGGATTTATAATTAGATTGCATCTATAAAGTAAAGTTAACCCATATTAATAACCATGAATATAAAATATAGGTTCTAATAATTGTACAAACACCTATCCTTAACATGGTATTAAGGTCCTGGATTGCTATGAATAAACAGTTTCCCCACAGACATAAGGTCCCCTACCTGGGGTCCACTAACCTATAACCCCACAACCAGAAATATATCACATAGACTACAATTCATCAAACCTTCTAACCTATAAGCCCACAACTAGAAAACTTGAAAAAATGAAACATGTATCCTCTACACCACATAACATTGTTATTTAAAACATTTAGTCCAATGGAAAGACTTCAAATAACATCTAAAGATTTCATCCCTAAATATATCACATTAGGCATGGAAATAAATTTAAAAATCATATTCTAGTGCACATTTTATTCAGTAAATGTTCATTCCCTATCAAATTTTATCTTTGATCATTTTTTTCTAGTATCAGATTCATTAACATCAAAGGAAGATGTCCCAAGAGCCATAGAAATATGTTTGTGTGTAATAAGTTTATTTACATACTAGGGTAAACTTGTAACCATTAGTTTAATTTAAGGTAACTAAAAAATTATCATATAATTTAATATATCATTTATAAAAACTCGGAATTTTTTTCACAACATTGAGGTATATGGGTATACTCAAGGAAGTATATATAAATCACAATGCCCAAAATTCATAGATAACCAATTGGAAATTCTCAAACCGTACTGACAATACAGTGGTAGATATAAAATATATTTCAAACCCCTAAAAATTTATAAAAATTTAGAACAAGGTTTAACCATCATTTGGGTCCAAGTGCACAATCATGGAAGAATATTCTAAAAATAATGCATCAAGGGTTAACATAAAGCAACCAAATCATCATTGGTTCACTATGAAAATGATGTATAAATTAAATTTTTATATAGAATCCATTAACCAACTGTATGTCACTCTATGTTATGCCCATGCATTAGCTACACTTGATTTAATGAATAATTAGCATATATTATTGAAAAATGAATTCATTGAAGTAGATTTCTAACAGTTTCTATTAGTTCAGAATAAATGCAGTATATATGTTAGTCAGGGGAAATTAATATGACATGAAAAAATTCAGTATTTCTGGTTGCAATGATTTTATAAAAATAGTGGTGATTGAAAATAGAAAACACATACCTGAGTAGAAGAAATACTACAAGATTGTTGTAACTTTCCCAGTTTTAGTTTTCCAAGCAACTCCAAATTTACCTCTATTGTGTCATCATCTAAATAAAATTATATACCAAGATCTACAATAGAAATTCACATGATCAAATGATCTACAATAGAATTTTACAGGATCAACATAAGTGCACATGATCAAAATACTGGGAACTGCACATGATCAAAATACTGGGAACTATACATTATCAACATAACATAGAGCTTATGGTCATCATCTAAAAGAGAAATGCATATCTAAGAATGGAATAGTAAATTATATCCATTATATCATCATCTAAATCAAATGATCTACAACATTAATGCACATGATCATCATAGACATCAAATAGATGGTCATGTGAGTGTAGGAATTGATGTAAACATAATGAATATCTTAGAAAAATAGTTTTATTTATTATTTCTGTTGGTTGGGATGCTTTAGTGTGAACATGAATTCACATTAGAGAGAGTGAGAATGGTCTATTAGATTTAATTAACCACCAATATCTATATTTTTGGACGAACCATCATGTCAATACTCTTTAACTCAAACCTGTAGTATTTGTTGGTTAATCCCAAGGATTGAGTGACTTGATGTATCTATAACACAATGGTAAAATGAATATTATCAAAATGTGGACTATGTTTTGTAAAAAATTACAATTGAGAAAGTAAAAAACAGTAGCTATTCTTGCATCTTCCAATTCTGATTTTGCAGATTTTGGATGAAAAATTCATGAGCTTTCGAATGATTATCACAGATGTTCATCAACAAATGTTTCAGATTGATATCCAGTTTTGCTTCACAAATGTTTTATTTTTCTTCAAATTGATGGGGACTTATAAGGATGGCTATATTTGCAGGAGGTAAAGACAAAACAGTTGCTTCATAATACCAAAATAGCAGACATAAATATTGTTTATAAGTGGTAGGAATAGGCACAAAACAGTAGCTTCAAAAAACACCTACCTTTTGAGATACATGCTCCAATACATAGCAAAAATTAGTTTGCCAGATATTGGAAGAGCAAACTAAAACAGCCAGGGAAAAGGAGTAACGGAATACTATTAAAGTACTGAAAAACAATGGAGTATCATACTTCTTATCATCAATTTGGCCAATAGAAAAGATGGAAAATGGTCAAAATGAGAACAGAACATATGGTGGAACATAGGACTGCCATATAGAAGCAAAAATACAGACAAAAAGAAGCCCATTTAATTGAAATACCCAAACTAAATTCAATGATCTCCTCTTAAATTATCAAAAATTAAAGATTATATCAACTGAATAGAAAATGTAAATCCATACCAGAATAAACCTTTGACAGTGCAGGAGTTTCCATAAGTTCTATGTTTATCCTTACTGACAATATAAGGGCATCAATTCCAAAGGAATCTCATAAAGAGGATAATTGAGGTATATTGTGTACCTGATAAAGAGTAGTAACCAACTCAAAATGAAAAACCTTCTGAAGAGATAAAATGGATTTTTAAGTCAATAACAGTTTAAACATATATATAGTTAAAACACATATACATTTTCTTCCCACATAATTGGGAAGATATATAATTCACATAGCCACCAATAACTGGCTCAATATAATGAAAGTTAATAGAAACACATAATAGTCAATAGAAGATTATGTTAATCATGTTTCTATAATTGTGATTTCAGGTCGGCAAGACTGGAAAATGGATCATAGATAAACAATGAAAATGTACTCGAACACATATAAAAAAGGAATACAATATAAAATGCACACAGAATTATTATATGGGCTTTTATTAACACATATACATATGGAGAATGAAATGTTTTATTCCACATATGTATGGTATTATACCATACAGTTAACATGAATATAAAGATCAAACAAATATGTCATATTTAATGTTAACTGAAGGGGTGAGACATAATGAAACCTAGTCAAGAGATATTATAACATGTTAATTCAGACTAACAGTGGTATAATGTCACTATATTGAGTTTTTCAGAGATGAAAAAATTGGAAACATAAGATAACATACTGTAGGGGTGAAGATAGATATCATACCTTGGATAGTATTTCATGACCAAAATGTCATTCGAGGTGTCCATGGGTTTTTCAGTGATCCATATGATGTTCTGCTGGAGGTCATATTTCAGTTTTGCAAGCAGATGAGAAATGAACAAAAAATTACAAAAGTATCAACTACCTCATATGAATTTAATGAAATAGAAATGCTATTGTATTGAATTTGCATACTGAATTCCAAAACATTTATACTAAAATTACCTGGAAGTAGATGACTATCGGAACAGAGGTTCACTTCCCATCTTTACGACACAATACAGGTAGTCATTACATATTTCTATCGTCGTAATCACGATATCTCATAAAACAATTAGATAAAAGTGAAACAACACAATAAACATTTAATGATGAATAAAGGGTGAGAAAATGTGATTCTATGCATAACGTCCATACAAGGAACCTACATTATCCTTGGAAAACCAAATACAGAACATATAGCCCAGTTTATAACAACGTCTACTATGAGTAATAAAAACTTAAAATAAAGCATTACATTGTCTACCATTAAAAACCTCCACCATTATCGTATTTCACAATGAGTAACGACCAACATAATGACAAATAATTTAGCAATGAAAACTGATACAAAAGCGTAATTCATGAAGTACATCGAGCATGTCATGAAAACCATCCAGCATTATAATTGCCCTGCATGAATATAATCCAACATGTTAATTTTATAATAAACCTGAAGATAATTCATATAGAAACGTTCTCCATGATAAATTTCAAATACAACAATATTCAGATCATTGTTTATTGCACTTAAATTTGGAAATCAAATGAATGAAAACCAATTAAACAACCACTAAGTATTCTTACCTAGACAGTAGAGCATAAAATATTAATCTAATTATAACAAAATTATTAAATTTAAATAAATCTAAAAACTAACTGTATGCTTGGAAAAAAAAACAGAATACGTGTTTTGTATTTCAACTAAACTATATGAAACAGAACACATGTTTTGTTATCTATAAATAAGAACATCAATAATAATAAAAACATGTAACATTTCAACTATTGATATAAAAATAGAAATATATTTTCAATTGAAAAGACAACCCAAAAACAAAAGTTTACTTCAACAATAAAATATCACACCTAATCAATAGAAACTTAACAATGTGGGGAATTACCTACGTGGGGGTATTAAATATTTTGGTAACACCATGTGGGTCTGTCAAAAATGGAATAGTTTAATGATATCCAGCAGAATGAGACTTCACCAACTGCAAAATATTATTCATCATAATGAAAATCAAGTTAAAGAATGAAGATAATGCGTGGATGGATGTTCCAATTCAAGAATTAATAGTGTTGTGGAAACACCTATGAAAATCCCAATCACAGCCCACCTAGAAGTTGTAATCATCTCCTTTGATTTTCCAAAGATTATTACCGAAATGAAAGAAAACATAAAAACAATTCTTATATTCAATAATCTTAGACCCACATACACACACACCTCCCCCCAGCACCAACACCCCCTCTCCCCCCTACTCCATCCCCCCTATCAACTTATAACATCCAAATAATTGTACACGTGGATGCTGGAAATGCCAGAATTAGTAGATATAGTAGATGGTAAAAACAAGAAGTAATCCATATCATCAATTTTCAATCAATAAGATTTAATGCATAATAGATGATAAAAACAAGAAATCAAGACATAAAAAGAAACATCAGAAATCAAACAATTTATTCCTAAATGATTTATATCACACTCGAGAAATCAAGGAATACAACTACTCAGTAGGCTAATCAAACAATTTATTCCTAAATGATGTATATCACACTTGAGAAATCAAGACTTAAATAGAAACATCAAAAATAAATAAAATGCATAAAAGGAAAATGAGAAATCAAGGAAATTTTAGGACATGAAAATGTGTGGTGGCAACTATGTGCCACAAATGTTACATATACAAACCAACTGTTTTCATATTAAAAATCAACAATACAACTACTCAGGGTATAATGATGCATCATCACCCTCTCCACCTTCATCTCCACTTTGTGTTGTCACCTATAAGAACATTATATTGAAAATTAAATACGATTGCATATTTATATTAAAAATTTAAACCAATGAAAGTTAGAAAACTAAATGATTTTGATTTTTTGTGATTTACCTACATACCACCAGTTTATGCACTACCACCAGGGGCATATCTGCTCATCTGCTGATGTATTTCAATCAACTCTTTCTACAATGCAGATATCTGATCCTCGTGCTGGTGAACTGTGCTTCGTAAAGAAACAATCTCTCTCTTATCGTCTCCGGGTATGGGATGACTAAAGTCAGGAGTAGATGCAGCTACTATCCCCGATGGCCTGCTAAAAATCTCATATGGTACGGGTCCCAAACCCATCCCACGCACTCTCCCATCATGCTCCTTCCCAAGGACCTGATCAACCGGGTCATTCTGGGAGACTGAGTAGGACTGTGCAGGATTGGCATCCCATAGCTCTTTAATTTTTACCTATAAATCAAATATCAAAATATATTAACATAGTAAAAACTGATAATAAGTTATTATGATGAAAAATTGACTTCATACCCCAACTGCTTTAGCAGGCTCGTTAATAAAACTTCCATCTGATTTCTTATGAACATCCAACCACAGTTCAGTCCTGGATGCTTCATTCCCTAAACTCTGTGATTGCATTAAACAAAGATAAATCAACAATTCAATATATTAAACAGATAATATTGTCTTATAAATATTTAAACTAATTAAAAGATTACCAATGTCGTTCGGCTTCTAGAAAAATTTTTTGAGCCCGCAGTGTGCGGGATGACTTTCTTTGCCCGGTTTGATGCATTTTGTCTTGAAAGATCCTGAAATAAATAAAATGAAATTTAATACTGATGTATTGAATGTCATGTCCTTTTCATATACATGTATAAATGTAAAATGAGGATCATATAATAATATATATTTCAATACCATCTGCTTCTGATCACGATGTCTGTCAATAAACACTTTCCACTGCTCTTTTGGTACCCCACTGGGTAGCTTCTCATACATTTGTTGCGTGGTCAACGAAGTATCGTTGAAATCACACCATAATCGCCAATTGAAATCTTTCCACTTCTTACCTAGATTTTTCAATGTCCACTTCCGTGCTATCACATCAGTAACGGTAAAGTGGAAGAACATCTGTATACAGAAATTCATTTTGAACATATTAGTAACATGACATTCAATTGAACCATAATGTAATAAATTTACCTTTATTTGAGAATCAAACACTTCATTTTTCCAACTTGAAGGCATATTTCTCCAATCGTCATATGAAATGGGAAGGGAAATGGGCTCCGCTGCCAGCTGGCCTAGAATCTGGCCAAGTAACCCCGTGGCGTCATTCGTAGGGACCCCGTAAGAATAAAATGGCACAACAATATTCTCACCATTCAGATTCCAAACATCTGAGCTTTTTATATTTTTCATCACGGTTGCATTTTTGTCATCTTCAATGAGAAAACAATTAGTATAAACAAAATGCAATAAATTTATTTAATTAAAATTTGTACCTATGATAATGACACTCCAGTGTGTCCTGGATGAACTGGAAGGGGCACGACGCTGCCCCACTATTGAGCCTTCTGAAAGGGGAGTCGAAGACTCACCCTCTACTAGGACATCCACGGAAGGTGTGAGAGATGGTTTAGGGGGGGATGGTGTAGGGGTGTCGACACCTGGCATCTCAGATGTCGTGGGGAGGGAGATAAATGGATCGCCATCTGTCGCGGAACTAGATGAAACAATATACCTCTTCTTCCTTCGCATTCCTGTCATTTAATCAAATAAAATTAAGTTCAGAATATATATTTCAAAAAAATTATGCAGAAAAAAATTAAAAATGATAATAGATGCCCAGTACTAATAAACAAAATATATATAACAATGATAATGACGAGTGTAGAAATGAAACAAGTGGTTGCTGAATAAATAAAAAATTGTACATACAATCATTTTCTCCTTCAATCATGTCGGTTTCCTACTCCATTGCTTCATCCACTTCATTCATCCTTTCTAGACTAATATTTTCAATATCATGATCGACAACTAATTCTGCTTCCTGTTACTGATTAAATTCAATTTCAGAGGTCAAATTTTCCACTTCATCACCCATATCATACAAATCTCTTTGTATTACATGATCAACTACACTCCACCCTTCATCGGCAACATCATTCACATAATATACCATTTTTTCTTGTGATGCTAAGATATATGGATCATGCAGTTCACGATCACCAACATCCATCAAGTGAGAGAAGTTCACAGAAGTAAATTGAAAGGAATCTCTTTTAACACCTCTAATAATATCGACCCATTTTCATTTGAATAAAACAATCGAAAAATGTCCATGGTAGTTTAATTCAATAATATCATATAGCTTTCCATAGTATTCCACTTCAGCAAATGTAAATATACCACTATTCTGTGTTTTCAAACCCACTTCTCGATCGACTGTACGAAATCTAAAGCCATTCAAATTATAAGCGTCGAACTTTCTAACTTCTTTTAGAGGACCTCTAGCAAGAAACTTCAAATCTTCTGACACCTCTGCTCGAGTATCAGTATTCATGATCTGAAAAAATAAATATACTTTATTAGATTCACAAAATGTATGTGTCAAATTAATATTAGTATTTATTGTAATATTTATGAACTTACACGTCGTGCAAACCATTCTAAAAGCTCTTTATTAACAGCTTTCGTTATATCTTTCTCATTTCGTGTTCGGCCACTCATTTATCTCTTTGTTTGTATCCTCAACTCTTCAATAAATGGATATGCAATGTCACTATTCAGCAGCACATATCTATGTGCCTGTAATAATTCCAATTCAGTCAGTGTCGCATTTGAGGTCCTCCCAACTGATCGGCCAATAGCAGGAAATATTTTGGGTTTCTGATGTATTTCAGATTGATTCGATGTGTCGTCAACACGTCCAACTCGAATAAATCTTGTCTCAATATCATCCAAGTATCGAGAAAAAAAGATAAGACACTCTTCATCCAAATAGCCTTCAACAATTGAGCCTTCTGGTTGAGCTTTATTTCTCACGTATGATTTCAAATGTCCAAGATATCTGTGAAATAAAATAAACATAATTATGCATTTAATTAAGTACCAAAAATTGTTTACTTAACTGGAAAACATATAAATAAAGTACCTATCAATTGGATACATCCATCGATAATGAACGGGGCCTCTTAATTTAGCTTTCTCAACCAAATGCACAGTTAAATGCATCATTACATTAAAAAAGGACGGAGGAAAGATCATCTCCATAGCGCAAAGGTTCAATACAAACCTCTTATGGAGGTTGTCAAGATGAAATGGATGTAGACATTTCTCATATAATTTTCTAAAAAATTTGCATAACTATAGTACAACAGCAGTAATTTTTTCAGGTAATAATGTACGCAATTCCAATGGTAGTAACAGTTGTAACAAAATATGTGAATCGTGACTTTTCAATCCATGTAACTTACGATTCTTCAAGTCAACACACCTCGAGATGTTACTTGAATACCCATCAGATACCTTTACATTCTTTAACATTCGAAGTAATGTATCTTTATCCCTATTTTTCATTGCAAAAATTGTCGGAGGATACTTTTCATTCTCATCTGGCCAGAGATCGCGTTTTATGTTCATTGCTTGTAAGTCTTTGCGAGCATTGAGATTATCCTTCGACTTTCCATGCTCATTAAGCAATGTGAAAATCAAATTGTCACAGACATTCTTCTCAATATGCATCAAATCAAGATTATTCCACAACAAATTAAATTCCCAATACGTAAGTTTGAAGAATATACTTTCCTTCTTCCATTGTTGCATTCTGGTTTCTCTTGACGATGCACTTCGGACCCGTTTTCCGCTATCATTCAAATGATGAACCTTCCCAAATTCTGTTTCAACATTTTCAAGCTGTTTCAATATTTCAAAACCATTTAACAACTTTGGAGGTGGTCTACAATCAATGGAACCATTAAATTTTGATTTTTTCAGCTGAAATCTATGTGATGCATCGAGAAATCTTCGATGACACAAGAAGCACCATTTTATACTGTGAGGTAGCCGTTTGGGCTCAAAATCAAAGTTACAAATGGGACAAGCCAAACCCGTGTAAGTGTTAAAACCAGATAAATTCCCAAGCCCAGGGAAGTCACTAATGGTCCACATTAAAGCGGCATGCATTGTGAACATTATTTTAGAAGAAGCATCAAATGTCTCAACATTGTTGCTCCATAACTCCTGCAATTCGTCAATCAATGGCTGCAAGTATACATCAATATCATTTCCAGGCATTTGTTTTCCAGGAATAATCATCGAAAGGATAAAAGATGTTTGTTGCATACACATCCACGGAGGCAAATTATAAGGGATCAAAACAACTGGCAAAATGCTATAATTGGTACTCAAAGTCCCAAATGGGTTGAATCCATCGGCAGCCAATCCCAATCGAACATTCCTAGGATCAGCTGAGAAATCGAGATGTAATGAATCAAATGTTTTCCACGATTGAGAATCTCGTGGATGTCTCATTAACCCATCATTGTTATTATCTAAAGAATGCCACTTCATGTGTTCGGCGGTTTTCGATGACATGAATAATATTTGCAATCGAGGCTTCAAAGGAAAGTAACGCAAAACCTTTGCAGGTGTGCTCCTTTTCTTCTTCTTCTCCATGAAATTATGTTCATTCAGACTTCCAACATCACTCTTTGTCTGCCATCTAGAAGAAGAACATTTCTTTCAATTTTGTCTACTTGAATCCTCTCCCCAATAAAGCATACAATCATTGGGACACGCATGTATTTTTGTATAATTCAGACCAAGCTTGTTAACAACCTTTTTCATATCATAAAAAGATTCTGGGATTTTTGCTTCAGTAAATGCATCACATATCAATTCCAATATCATGGACATTGCCTTATTTGTAATTCCACATAGACATTTGATGTGATACAACTTCAGCAGAAATGAAAGTTTTGAATATTTCAAACACCCACAATACAACTCTTGATTTCCATTGTCAACTAAATCATGAAATGCATTTTCCTCAGTGAAGTTTTCTCTTACATTTGGCTCCACATAATCAAGAGGAGGATCCAATGATATGTGATAATCTTGATCTGCCTGTGTTGCAGTCTCAAAAACATCACTTGTCACGTTGCAATTTGTAGCACCCTCTTCTGGTTGTTCTGATATGTTTTGATGCTTATAGTGGCGCCTTGCAGTGCCGAATGCATCATTTATTAGGTTTTGCATTTCATTTTCCATTCTCGACGAACTTGGGACCTCATTCTGTGGATTAACATCGGTGCTCCATCGTTCTGTAACGTTCGATTCTCCATGCCAAATCCAACACAAATATTGATCAGGGAATTGCTTTAGTATTAAATGTTCATAAACCTCATTTTTCTTAAACCATGTTCTAAATTTACATTTAGGACATGGACATTTTATTCTCCCTTCAACGGATCGATTGGAAATTTCAAAATCTAAAAACTCATTCAAACCCTTAACATACTGAGGTGTGTTCCTCGGTAATGTGATCCAACTTTTATCCATGTATATCACAATGTACCTACACAATAATAAGAAAAATTAAAACACATAGTTACTACTAAATAGAGAAAGAGATTCATATATATGATAGTATAAGATTACAGAAACATAATATAATAAATATGATCCCCTAAGTTAGATATGAACCCTTAGTGTTTGGGATAGGGGAAGTTTCTTTGGTAAAGAGAAACAGTGTGCTAACAACGTGGTAGCTACTTTACCATGAAAACCAAAACACATTGTTAATTTGGAATAACCCCAACCTAAGTTCTCTATAGAGTCTTCATATAAAACTCTCATATCAAATAAATCTATTATAAATAATTTTTACTTTATATTTTCATTATTTATTTGTGAAATATTTAAATCTAATCCAATAGAATCTCATTTAAATGATGCTAAAAATATTTTGAGATATTTAAAATGAACTATTTTCCTTTATCTAATTTTTTCAAAACCCTCTAATTTTAATTAAAATTTATATTTGGATATATATTTTGTTCGGTGTAGAATTAATAGAAAGATAATGTCAGGAACCAGTAAAATTCTTGCTAAATACTTAGTATCATGATATAGTAATGGAAAACACATTATATAACTATCTAACATACCTAAACAAGAACGTAACATAATTAATGAAGTATTATGATTATCAAAATGGTTTCTTTTAGAATTATATCAAAATTAAATATGTATAATAGTATTATTTAGATAATTTAATTTTTTTCGAATTAGATTTTATGACTATAACATCCCATGTTGGGTGACACTAAATAGGTCCCTCGAGCCAATTATCCATAAGGCCATATGTATGCTTCCCTGTACTCCATACGTTGACGACTAGACGCGAGAGTGTAAATGTGATATATTGGGGATATTATACCCTTATATTAGAGTATCTAATGATGAAATGAAAGGAGATCATCCATAGATGTAATAAACCGATTACAGAAGTAGTAAAAATTGAAATAGAACATGATACAATAACAAATGAAAATATTTAAAAGCATGAACAACCATGTCATACATATAACACCAGTCATCCACATGGACGAACATATAAGTTGGAGTACATAAAGGAAAATGAAATTAAATACAAATCTACACTAATATATCTATGGAATATAACCTATACGGTCTCCACATACATATCTAAGCCATCCGTTCAATTACTCTTGTTCATCACCTTATCTTGGTCTTTCAATCAAGCAAACTTCTTCTCGAGTAACATAGTGAAATCGATTCCCAAACAGGTTGTGATTATAATACTCATTAGGGAACCTCCAATACAATCCAACACATATCCATTAATATATAGTTTATGTATATATGAAAAACTCATTAAAATTTCAGTAATACTAGTAATAACTTCTAGAATTAAGATAAAATAAAAACTCATATAATGTATGGTTAAGGAATGTGATCAGTCTAGCTGAGACAAAACTAGAAATGAATAAATAAAATAAATAAAGTGAGACCACAATCAACCCCTGGCTTCGTGATCCTATTAAGTGAGCTACTGTGGAATTATAAATATATATTTATATTTATATGTGGGAAAATATATATATTCCAATAAATGTATATGTATACACATAAACATGTATATATATGATTTAGGTGAAAAATGTCATGAAACAATAGGAGCCTATTCTTGGTTCTGTAATCATTATTATGTGGATGTCTTTAGAAAAGGGTGTTGAGCTAGATGTCATACCCATAAAACCATTCATAATTAGTGAATCCTCAAGTCTATAATCCTTATTGACAAAACCATCTCTATTCATTGCCATAAATATGTTTGAGCAAGCCATATCACTATAAGGGAATACACGTCTTAGAAATATATTCCCCTATACTCTCCCCCAATAACTATAATTTTGGATGATGTATATTAATGGAAAATCCTATTAAGCAAATGTCGTCTGAGGTCTAAGACCTAGGCCATGATCCATAGCCTATCCTTATATTGGAACATAGATGAACACTAATGGGCTATCCCTATTGTGATATATAAAAGGAATTCTACTCAAACACAAGTACATGCTCAGAATCTATTCATAATAATGATCAATATACACATCATCAAGAAGTACATCTAGGATATATAGTAATGTTTCATCCACCCAAAACTAAAGAGTATCCTCAGAATCACTCAAGTAGAGCATAATTATCTGTTGAGTATATGTCACATCAATGGTGATGTTCACCATGTCCACCACCTCAATCATGTAATTGATCAAGGAGAGGGTAATTGACCACTTCCCTTAAGAGAGAGTAATCAACCATGATTTCCAATCAATGATGTGGATTGTCGTGTCCAACACTATGTCCATGTGACAGATCATGGATATCATAATAATCCCAATCACTCAAGAGAGCATAATCATCCATGAGCATCTAATCACATGGTATGTTATGCGAAATCGGGATAATCAATTATCTCAAGATCCAGATTCGAAGATGTATGATTGGGTATCCCAATATTATAAAAATCAAATAAAATGTCTTAGAATCCAGACCCCAAAATGTGCATATGGGATTCCAAAATATATGAGTAAAAGGGAAACTAAATCGGTTCTTATGAAGCACATTTGGGAAACTGAAAGTGGGTCTTATCAAGCCAGGTTCAAATTCCATAATCTATGAAGTGAATCTTGTAATCATCAATACGTCTTTGGTAAAAGGTGAAAGCATAAACAAAATCATGACGGTGGTAAGACATCTAAACCCACCACTACATCCAACACTATGTCCAATACTTTTCATCTATAAAAATGGTACAATTCCTAATCAACTAAATAAGGAAGTTGAGTATAATTGTTATATTCTTAACCCACATAGATGAGCCCCATACATCCTAATTCACCATACTTGTCATCACCATCGGCTAATCATTAATTTTAAAGGATTATGAAGTTGGAAAAGTAAATACACATTGGTACGATTAATCTGTAAGATCAATGAGATCAAAAATCACATGTTGAGGGAAATCTAGCACAGCATGTCACTTCAAGAAACAATAATATAAAAAAACTAATATCAAAACAAGTAAAAAATTAGAAATCAAACTCTAGGGTTTGTATAGGTCGCTGGGGAAGCCGGGTCGCTGGGGTCACGGGGTCGCTGGGGTCGCAGGGGGCCGGGGTCGCCGAGGTCATGGGGTCGCCGGGGAAGCAGGGTCGCCGGGGAAGCAGGGTCGCCGGGGTTGCGGGGTCGCCGGTGTTGCCGGTGTCGCGGGGGGTCGGGGTCACAGGGAAAGCGGGGGGGCCGGGGGAGCGCAGGTGAGAATGAGAGTCGAGGTGGGGGAAGGGTCGGGGCCGTTGAAGAAAAAAATAGTTTGGCGGCGGTTTATTATAAACCGCCACGAAACCTTTTTAAAAAAAGTTTTAGCGGCGGTTCTAGGAACCACCACTATAAAACCGCCGCTAAACGGCGGTTTTGTTGTAGTGTGTATTAAACCTCCATCCAAAGGAAATGACGACGATGATCATAAGAATAATGGGGGAAGAAAACCAAAAAACAAAGGATGAGGAACAAACCTCAAACATTGTTTGGATTGGCCTCAATCCATTTACATTATAACAAAAAATGAATATCCAATAATGAATAACAAAATAATTATCCCTCAAAACCTAAATAAACAAACCAATACCCAAAAAAAAGTGACCCATGAATAAATCCAATAGTTGATTGATTAAAATTTTTCATGGTATAAGAAAATAGGGATAAATCCAAAAAACAAATATCCTACCTCTATTTGGATCAATTGCTAACAAAGAATGAATATGCATAGTTTTTATTATTGAGATCCTTGATTTACATTTTCACACCAATCACCAAATCGTGATCAATCGATGTTCATCCATAGAAGTGCCTCTACTGGATCCACTCTAGAACTTTATGTTTGTGAGTCCAACCCTAAAATTTTGTTATAATTAGGTTTCAATATATGTTTTTTAGTTTGTTTCATCATCAAATAAAATAAAATAAAATAATTTATTTATTATTTATGCCTGGAGGGAATTTTTCAAAAACTCCTGATGTAGAAAAAAAAATTGTGTTGCACCTTGGGTAAAACACATGTTTAGACATCAACGATTTTTCTAGATTTCTAATTCAAAATCTATTTGGGCATTATTCTACTTTTTCTAGAAAACAAGGCACGTATTATATTAATATATTTAATGTTTTTTGAATATCTATTATGAGCTCATTATGCCTTATAATCTCACATTATCTCAGTATCTGGGTCCAAAAATACTCTTAGAAATATTCCAAAGTCTTAAAAAAGAAAAATGATAAATTACATGATGATCACATTGAGGGGTGAGGCTCGGTGTTGAAAATAACCGGTTTTCTATGAGTACATTCTTGTGGTAGAACTCCTTTCAAGTTCTGTACCTTTCTTGTGGATGGTTGGATTATTAATTGATCTTTAGGTTCTTGTACCTCTTATGAATCATTGAGATATTTTAGATATCTCATTCCTTAAGGTTAGAGTTATTCCTCTTGGATGTTTTGGTGTGACGTATGATTGATGTATCTTCTTATAGTTTATGATATTTATTTTTAAAGTTTTTACTTATGTTACACCATTTTTGTGAATCTTTAATCTAGGGGGAGACATATTCAAGGTATTCAGTTATTTTTGGTTCTTTTCAAGTTTCCATCAGCGTTGCTGAGTTTCATTTTGAGACATGTTTTGATCTTGGAGTTATTATTGATAATATATTTTTGGGTGAGTCTTATTTTGTTTCATGAACTATCCACCTCATGGGTTGGGTGTTGGATTATTTTTAGTATTTTCTTTTTATATCTATCATACTAGAAGTTTTTGGGAAAAATAATTATGATGGGGAGAATTGAAACATCTTTATTTTTATATAATTATAATATTTTATTGGGTTTATTTTATAATTCTCTTTATAAAATATTCTTTTTTAATGAGTTTTTTTACTTATTTTTTATGGTGTTGTGTAAAGGTAAAAGGGGTTTTAAGAAACTTGTGTATGGGTAAAAGTATTTTTTTCATAGGTTGAATAAGGAAAAGGACTTCATTTTTAAGGGTCTAACATAAGGGTAAACCAATGTTTATTAAGGCTATATAAGGGTATCTTAGGTGATATGTAAAGCCAAACCCTTTTTTCTAAAGGCAGGGTAAGTTTTTACCAGCCCTGTGTAAGGGTAAACTAGGGAATGTGCCTACATAAGGGTAAAACATCTTACCCTTACACAAAAAATATTAAATGTGTATGGGTTAACCATATTACCCTTATTAAAAATTACTTTTGAGTAAAATATTCTTAAAACGTTATTTTTTATTTCTTCTTCCTCCAAAATGACCAGTAATGAAATTTTAACCCTTTTAAAAGTTGGAGTTCTTGGATTTTGATTATTTAAACCCTTTTATTGTTTTAAGTCCTATTTTAATTGTTTTTTAAAAATCCAAACTCAAGATTAAAGTGAAACAAAAAAATAAATGGTGATTTTAAGTTGTGGTTTTATATTCTATAAATATGAATTCCCTTTTCATTTTTAAAAAACATCAGCCTTCTCAACCCTTGATTTTCTAGTATCCTCTTAGGAATAGTCTAGGTGTTTGGATATAGTTGCAGAAGGTCCAATACCTTTTTATTTTCATTCCAGTGTTTTGAGTTTCCAAAACTTCTAGGTTGGTGTTTCTATGTAGTTCATTCATTTACTAAATCCTATTGATGGAAAAATTCATAAATATATATTTATTAATTTCTAATATATGTTCTATGAAGGGTGGCCTTAAAATTACTCATGAAAGCTTTTATATTATTCTTAGGTAAATGAACATGGAATGGATATAATTAGTCATTATCTTGATTCATGTCACTATTTTTATAGATTGATGAATAAAATATTAATTTTAATTCCCTTTTAAATATATTTTAAAGATATTTTTTTAAAATAAATGTCTTAGGACTATGTTTTTATTTCAAAAAAATGAAATTCTTAAATTTTAATAAAAGCGGTTTATTTATGAAATGTTTTCCACAAGGGTTTTGAATGCTATAATTTTTGAATTAACCATGAGGCCTTATTCATTATTATCCTTGTTTATATATGGGAATCCTTGGGAGTATTTGTTAAAGAATTATTTTTCCAGGTTGAAAAAGGTGTTGGTCCATGTTTTAAAATGACTCTAATACTTTAAAATAGATAAAATTGATTTTAATGCCTTAGGGATGCTTTTAAATTAAATGCTTGGTTTAAAGGCCTGTTTGAAATTTTTATAATGACTTGTGAAATGAAGTGGGTATGAAAATGCTTTTGAACATTGATTTGGAAATAAATGTATGTTTTTAATTGATGAATTATTAATGGCATAGTTGACACTTTGTGACTATTATCTCTTATGATAGTCCATCAATGTAATTTACTTGATTCTTATGTTTCCCATTGATTAATTTTGATGAAAGGATTATTCACTTTGATGGAGCATGTGTGTGAGGGTGAGATGTAAACTTTGAATGATATAGAATGTTGATGTCACATATTGTTTCTCATGAGGGTCCCCATTTTGATCTATGTTACTTGATTATATCACTCATCATCTTTGACTATTCATGGGATCCTAGATAGTTGAATGAGATGAATTATATATATTATTTTCTAGAGAACTCACACCTCGTCTAGTGGATCTGTATATAACATGATAAGTTCAGGCTATGAACATGCAGTAAGGAAAGTAGGTGTCTAGACCCCGTTTTCTTGTGGCTTGTGAAACTTGATATATTATTGGTGAATTTTCATGATTTATTTATTGACTAACTTGATTATGGTATAATCATTATAATATATAGGTTATAACCATTACATCTCTATACTAGATACTCAATACATGACAGTATTGATTATCAATACTTAGAACTAGAGTTTCCTTGCTTGATTGGTTACCATTGTCGATTGATATATATACTGATATATTGAACCATGAATCCATTATATTAAATCTTTTACAATTTGATGATATATGGTATAAGTTATTACCTTTTCATTTTTTATCTTACTTTATATTATGAAATGGTTTTCAAAGAATTTCAAGAAAATATTTGTTTTTAAATGATGAAATGACATATTTTCCATCTTTGGTTTGATAAATGATTATGTAATTTTAAAACCGTTGTTTTAAAACCATTTACATTATAAACTGATTCATATGGATTTATTTTCCTATTCTGAAATGTAAATAATTTTACAATCTTTTTTGTACTCCTCCTTTAGAATTTTCATATTTCCTTATGAAGCAATTGCATAGAATCTTTAGTGAAATCCTAATAGGCTCTATAGCTCACACCCAGTTTTTACCATATGGTTTTTCTAGCCTTCATCAAATTTTGGAAGGTTCTAAAGTTCTCGTAATCTTCCTTTTTGGATTCATTCTTTGTTTTATTAGGTCAGGTGACTCGAGTCATGGTGGGTGGTTTTAAACCACAAGTAGATGGGTTTTGGTAGTTGGTTTTACTTTCAGTTCTATATCATCTCTTTATAACCTAATATGATTATGAAAAATAATTTATATGATGATGTTTCCTTAGTTTAAATTGTTTTTTATTTCATATGTTGTGGGTGAAAATATTCCTAAAGGTTTTTTTGGATGCCCAAGTGCATGTCGCTAGCCCATAGGAATCATGAATGCTCTTTAGGTTTGTGGAAACCTGGTTGGATGTCAGTTTGGATGGTATTAGAGGAAAATTCATTACACTATTTTTTTATGAAAAATAAAACATGTTTAGGTGATCATCCCATACTCAAATGAATTCTAGGACCCAAGACTGAAGCATATTTTCTAATATATAGATCATCTTCTTTGATTGTCTTTCGGTCAATGGATGGTATGTTATGCTCAAACCCAGCCAGGTCCCTATAAAATTCTAAAATTCTTTCCCAAAACATGACATAAAATGTTCATATATATTAGAAAAAAATTATCAAGGGGACTATAGATAATTATAAGATATCAGAAACATACAACATTCAAATCTCATCTATTGAGTGAGTCTCGCATATTGGTAGGAAGTGAGAAAATTCTATCAAAAAATCTATAATCACCAAGGAAACATCAAGGATCCTTGGTGTCCTCGGTAAACCCATCAGAAATTCAATAATAATTCCCCCCATATACACATGGCCATAGGAAGTGGATGTAGAAGACCACCAAGTGGCTAGTGGTCGTCCTTTATCCAATTACAGGAAAGATATTGGGAAACAAAACCATCAATGTCCCTCTTTATCCCTAGACACCGAAACTATATCCCGAAGTCATGGTAAATCTTTGTTTCTCTATTATATACCACACACAAAGAGTTATGGAAGTACCTAATTATCTATTCCCTGATGAAAGTAGGGACTATGAATATCCCATATATAAGGATCAAATCTTTTCTATCTAACAACCACTTGGGTATCGGATCACCACATTCTAGTTATTCTTGTATCACAACAAACTATTAGTCAGTATCCTATCAAGATTTTACCCAGTATACCAAAGAATATATGACCACAAGAAGAGTACAAATAATAGATACATGATCCTTGGAATCATCCATCCTCAAATCGACCAAAAAGATCATCATGGACTATTTTTCCTCTGAAGGCCATTCACCAAGATCCCAAGATACCAATTTCTTATAGCTAAGAGAATCTACAATGAAATTAAATTTACCTAGTGTATAAGCCATATGGAATTTGAATGAATGTAGATACTATACCCAGTGCCTATACCTCAAGTTTATATTCTAGTGTGTGAATATATATGAATATATCTTGAAGTCCATGTAGAAAAGAAACATTTTACTGAAGAGATACTTACACTAACACATCAAATCATATACCACTTATACTGACTCCATGTCATGAGTATGACAGTTCCACTCATGAGGTCATAGTTGACATGATCCAAAAGTTGATATCTTTTACTTCTATATTAGTAATATTCCCAAACCAATTCCATATGCATCAAAATAAATAACATAATTAATCTATGGATTGGGATGTATCCACATGGGAGATGTAGTCAACTTCCCCTTATACTTAAGAAAAACCTCTATACACTAGTTCAACAACTATAACTTCACTCTGTTCTTTATAATCGTAGTCATGAGTGTTGATAAATGAGAAAAGTCCTAGATAAAAATTCTATAATGTCCCACTAAACCTAGAAATTTCATGATCATGAACACATTTTGGGGGGAATATATAAGACGTAACTACCTCAAAATTATATGGGTCAATAGATATAACTATCTTAGACATCATATGCCCCAATAATTTTACCTCCTAAATCCAATAGTCATAGTTTGACAACTTGGTGTAAAGATGATGTGCTCAAAGTGTACTCAGGACTATCTCGAGATTTGAAATGTGCTACTCTAGGGTTGATGAGTAAATGATGATATCATCAATGAAAACTATAATGAATGATTCAATATATTGGTGAAATATCTCATTCATGAGAGCCATGAAAACTTTTGGTGTATTCATCAGTCCAAACGATATCACTACGTACTCATATAACCCATGCATAATCTAAGACATCATCTTCAGTATTTTCTCATCTCTATCCTAGTTCTAGTGATATCTTAATTAGATATAAGTATTAAAGAACCATTGGTATTCCCATAAAAGATAAAATATGTCATAAATCCTATGAAAAGGATATATTTTCATTATTATTACATGAATCAGCTTCTATTAAACTACACAGAGTTGAAGCCTACTATTTTCCTTCTTGAAAAACAAAATCGGTGTACCCCACAGTTAAGTACACTATCTAATAATTCCATTATACTCAAAGCCCTTGAGTTGTACCATGATCTCATCAATATCATCCAACTCCATATAAAAAGGGGTGTCGAAATGGGTTGTGCATATAGAATTATCCTTATCTCAAACTCAAATCATCTACTAGGGGGAAGTCCTATGAAGTCATCCAGGAAGACATCCTAATAGAGATACACAACTAGATGAAAATAAAAGGGTTCTACCACTGATCCTACTAAAATATATAAGCCCAAAATCTACACCATGATTGTTCCAAACTAACACAAGTTTGGTATAACTCTTCCTACTCCTTGTTCCTACTCTCCATTCATCACATAATTATCTTACTTGAGTAATGTTAATGATATCCATTTCTAATAACAATGAATGGGAGATCATAAGTTGATCAACCATTACATTAAAATAATCACATTAAAGCTCATATTATCTAGATAATTAAGTTTCATACATGTCTATAACCGAAAATGAATATATCAAACTCAAGACATAATTTAAGAAGGTCAACTTTCATTCCCAATAGCATGTTGTTTGAAAGTAACTCAAAAGTAAACTAGGCTGGTAATTCAATCCAAGTAATAACTTGTGTAGGGATAGAAGAATGTGAATAATTGGAAACAAATAAAGTGGTAGAAAAAGTAGAAGTGATAGAGACCATACACAGAATAGTAGACAGTTCCTTACCACCATTTTTCAATATCTGATCTAATTTATAAACATGACCTACCTCATCTCCATGAATAATTCTCTGAGATGAAGGAACTTCCTGAGTCATCATCATCTGAGCCTATTATTGAGAACCCTAAAGAGATCCTTGGGTTATAGATTGCATCTATCCTCCACCCATATGAAACCTCAGTCTCTAAGCTTTAGAGAAAAACTGTAGAAGATTCCCTATTTGGCTACACTATCAACATGAGTTCTATGGTGTTGTACTGATCTTAAGACAATATACATCCCCCCTATAGTTGAAACCCCACAAAACTCGTCCTTATGGGGATGAAAAAGCTATACTTGGGTCCACCTACAAACTACTACCCTATTTCATGTCCCTATTATTCCTATTTCTACTACCAGATAAGGAATAAATCACAATAGTAGGAGGTCCACCTTACTAATCACTAAAGGGTAAAAGAAAATAAACTAATCAATCATCCTTTCGGCCCATGACAATGGTTAAGGCCTTCTGTATAACCCCATAATTTGTTTCCAGATCGATGGTCCTAACTTGTTGCTTGATGTCATGATGAAGACCGATCTCAAACTTCCTAGAATTATATGAATTATTTCTGGAAAATATATTTGAAAATAAATGTAGCTCAGTTAAATGAGAAGAGTATGAAGATACTATCATGGGCCCATATTATAGATTTATAAACTCTTGTACTCAGTCCATCTTTATTGTATTAGGAAATAATTTCCTAACAATAGGTCCTTGAAGGGTTACCGATTGAGACATTCATGTATTTAAACTTTTCCCATCACATCCCATAATATCATAGTGGGTCCTTATAGTATAAACACTTCAAGCTTCATCCTCCAATCCTCAAGTGTCTTGAAGAGGTTAAAAACACCCTCAATTATGTATATAATTTCTTATGCATCATGAAGTCCAAAAGTGCCATAAAAGGTTGGTTAATGATGTCTTTGAAAGTATCTAGTGTATTGAACCATAGAATTCAATTCCCCTCAACCTTGTACATGAATAATTAAAATTAATCCTAGCTGAGGTGGGCCTGATGTCTATACCAGTGGAATAGGTACAGGAGCATGCATTATTACACTCTCCTGCATAGAAGGCGGTAGAATAGGGAAATCCTCCCTCATGGGATAATCTCGACCCAAATTAGTAGGTGGTATAAATATTCTTCTTTAGGGTAGAAACTTTTGAAACATGAAGGATACATTTTTAAAAGAAAAGAGTCATTAGGATAAATTCTAACTAGACTATCAGATCACACATGTTTCTCCTAAAATTCTACTAATAATCCAAGGTATAACTTTCCTAACACTAACCAAGGTCTCCATCCCTTCCTGTTATTTATAGGCACACACACACTCACTCACACACACACACACACACACACACACATATATATATATATATAAACATAAATTCATGCTCAAGTTTAAATAATTAATGTTAGTAGAGATATATCCCAATAGAATGGAAACAAATATATCAAATAACAAGGAATAAAATCCTATCCCAAATAGATATCACAATCAAGGAATTAAATTAGAGGGCTATTATTATTCATAGAGCTGGTATATATATTGAATTTGATCCTACATTCCTAGACATGATGTATCTACACACCAAAAAATCCCATAAAATAGTAACAACAATTCCTTCAATGATAACTCATTGGTATGTTACACATGAGATAAACAGAAACATTGAATCTCCATTAACCTTGTCCCAAATAACTTATATCCTTTATATTATTTCCTAGGTTAGAAAAATAATAAAAGAAGAAAACTATGCTCTAATACCAATTTTTAATGCCTCAAACTGAACCACCAAGTATATGTTGAAAAGTCATGTGACCTCATGTGTGCCTCCACATATAAAAGAGCGTAATGACTAACCGTGAGGGTCTAAAAACTATTAAGGGAGAGACTATACCCTCAGTATCATGAAATTTAACCTTTAATAAAAATATATAAATAAAAACATCACATAGTAAACAAGGTGGAATAATATAATGTCTAACGGCACACATGTCTTACAATGAATAAATAAATTGGATCCTAACTTGGTAAGCCAAAAAAATGTATAAGTGCAGTAGATAAATAAATAAAAATATATAATCCTTTAGATACCATCTTGGTCCCACCACCAGATCCATGTTCCATAGTTCCACCTTCTTCCATGGGCCCATTTCTCATGATTGGATCTCTATACATGAAGTCTACATGCACATCGAGATTACTATATTGGTTGAGAGTAATAAAACCCCATAGGATACCACCAATTAATCCATAAAAATTAATCACATATATAATATTTTTATACCATGATAACAATAAATGTAAAATAAAGCATAAAAATCACATACTGAGCACTCGTGTTCTAATCCATCCACCACAAGACCAAAACATACCTGATTTGGATCCGTTCCAAAAGTATGATAAGATATTGGAATGATCAAGAACTCTCTAAAATGATGATAATATGAAACTAGTTATCCTCAAGGCATTGAGTCTCAAGTTTGGCCCCAAGGTCTTCTAGTGAAATTGTACTTGGTTTCCTTAGGACATCGAGTATCGACACATCTACTCAGTATCTATGAGGAATCAAGTTCCAACTAGGACACATGGCTATCATGATTCTAACCTATGCATGGGTATTTTATCTTTACCACCACACAAAGTGCGCACTCTCCATCTAGGGGTAATCATATCATTAATGTTTGCCTATCATTAATACCAAGAACAATCCCCCAAAATATGGTACCATACATTAGAGGTTAGAATACCATCATGATTAATTAGTATCAACATGCAATACATTTGGTCATCAGCAAACATGAATAAAAAATGTATAATAATACTCAAGGAAACAAGAATCATAAATAATTCTTATGGGATAAACACACAACCACATGTGATAACAATAAAGAACCTTCATCAAGTATTCCAACACAATAATCGTACCAAGGAAACATGAGTATACAAGAGCCCAAAATGGTATGGAACTTCCTTCCATAAGTTTTCTGAGGAATAAATCCAATGTTCATCATTGAACCAATATTGAATAATGATTTTCACCCATAATTAGATATATCACACATCAAGGATATCTAATTCAAATTATATATTTAATAAAGAGGTTTACAAATGATACCTAAGTATATTTCATGTCAATTATGTGATTATAGGATCACATATCTTAAAAATTCCATAAAAATCAATTTTGAGGTATATCAAAGGAAGGGGAATTAATTCACCAGATGCATTTTCAATCAAAGAACAGACCATGAACTAATTATAGATTCTAAAATATAGCTTCAGTTCTATATAATTAATATAAATCCATAATAATTAATCTAAAAAGATATTCAAGAAAAAGATATTCTTGAGATGATAAATTCATGGGGAATTACCTGGAAATGTCTACCATTCATGAGATATAAATATCTAGTAAAGGGGTTTATCATTAACATATGAAATCTTACACTAATCTAATAAGAAATCATTAATTGATTAAGTGTTTTCTTCAATTCATCATCAATATGAGGTCTAAGAGGATACCTCATAAACACATACCCATAAAATGTTCATTGTTAATGGTAGATATTGGTTTAATCAAGAAACATTTTCAACACACTAGATCCACCACTGATCTAGGATGAAAGGGAGAATTAAAAATTTGATATTAATGGAATTAATATATTTGATATAGATCTATGATCATATCTAGAAGAGGAATAAATAGTTATCATATTTCTAAAGAAAACTCATCGATTAAGCACCATCTAATTGGTCCAATATTTAATAGTATAGCTGAGAAAAAAATAAAGTTACCAATAATCTAGAGGGGATATCACAACTTTATAATAGGGACTTTAGGTTTGGAATTGGGAGATTAAGGGGGTCAAAAAATGGTGGCATTCAAAACTCATGGGGTGTATTTAATGAACCATTAGACTAGGAATACATGCAGTTAGTGGAACAATCAATGATCTGGTGTTCCTAAAAGAACCTCCTAGGTTCTTCTAGAATAACTAGTTGTCTAGTTGAACCCCACCTTCTATATAGTGGGGTCTACAAAAACCTATATACCTATAGTAACTCCATCAGCTGGCCAGTGAAAGTTGTTATCCACTTCTCACCTAGGCCAACTCCTAAGTCTTTCACTTTAATAACCCAAACCCATTCTTGTTAAGAAATAACCTATTAAAACAAGAATTTATGATATGAAAATTAATGGACTATAGAATTTAAAATACTTTAAATATCATACATTGAAAATATGTAAAGATTTCACAAAAGTGGCTATGGATAAAATATGGAGACAATTGTTTCTTGGATATCCCAATAAATGTATTGGTGGTGTTGAGTCTCCTTAGTATTCTAGGATATTACTGAATGTTTTTACCCATATTCTCTTGGATTATGAATCTATTGATAGCCTTGGCTATGAATTATTGGGATTTTTTTTATACATCCCAATTCTAGGATTCTTTTGAGTATTTTAATCATCTGAAGTGTTAGTGTAATGATGTTTTAAATTAATTGTCCAAGTTATGAAGAATTCGAAACACAAAAATGATAAGAATAATATAATTTTGGATGTTTCAAAAGATAAGAGTCATGAAATATAGAGTCTAAAGTGGATTAAAGTCATTAAAACCTGTTTTTTATTATATAGGCCTTTCCCTACATGTTTAAAAAATATATATTTTCAATCATGTAGTATTTTTATCTGTGTTGATATTTTATAAGAGAATTTTTAATAAATTAAACTGAAAGCATCACAACTCACATATGATTAAATCATTTATATATTAAGAAATGTGATCAACCAAATGGTGAATTATCAATAAAAATTATGACTTTTAATATAGGATGAATGATTTTATAATTGCATGGGACTGAGTAGAGTGGATAGAGATTCAGAGTTACCTAGTGATAAAGATAGTTTGGAATTAATCTTATTCTTTAAATTCAAGTATCATCCTAAAAAAAGATATTAAGGGTAACCCCTGAACTACAATACTAGATCTGTTGTAATATTGAACTTATTCTTGGTTCTATGTAAATACTAGTACATCCTTATAGAATGGGATCCATTTAATTAGAGTAATTTAAAAAGAAACTCTATGATAATATTTTGATTAATGTTGTTAGCAATGTTGTTTCTCCTGTTAATGACTTCATTTTGTTTAGGAGTCCACTCCATTGACTTTTGATGTTGAAACCCATGATTTTCTAAGTATTATTCAACCTAGATATTTGTGAATTTAATATCATTTCCAATAAAAATAATTTGGGGAATGGTGAATTATTGTAGTTTCTGATGAAATTTTTATCCCTAAACATGATAGTGTAGGGTTCCCCATATTTTTTTTCCACCACTAAATATAATTTTTTATTTTTGATTTTAAATTTAATTTTAGGTTTTTATTATAGAGGATTATAATTTCATGGTCCAATACTTTGTGGTTTTGAGGTTGATGTATAGGTTGAACAATAACTATTAATAATTCAATATAAATCCCATTAAATGTCCACATTACTTAGTGTGAACATTTTCAAACTCTATTAATTATCCCCTTATATTTTTTCATTTTTATAATTTTAACTAGAATAATGTTTTTAATATTTTTTAAAATTATTCATATGTAAAATAAAATATTTTAAATAGTTTTTTCTTCCTATTCAATTATTACTCCCCCATAAGTTCACCTCAGGGCACGCACAAAAGGAATTTTTTGAATAAAATAATAGAATATGTATAATGTATGATAAATTTTTTTATTAAATAATTTTAAATAGAAGTGAGTGAAATATATTTAATGGGGTATCTTTTTTATTTAATAAAAATAGTATTAATATTTTTTAAATGTAATATCATTAATTAATGCATAGTATTTTATCATCCCATCCCTTATCCTCAAAACCATGAAGTATTAAACCATGAAATTAAAAGACTCTATAATATAAACCTATAAAATTATTCTTTTCATCAAGAATAAAATAAAAAACTTGGATTCAGAACATATCATGAGTAAACCACCATCAAGACATTCATGAATATTGATCCAAAACCTGATAAAATTTACTATAAAAAACTCTGAAGATAATAAGATAAGGAATAAGGTGAGGAGAGGAAAATTGGATACCTTGATAAATATGAAATTGATGTTTGAAATTTGAAATAATTCCTTAATTATAATGTCCCTTTCACACATGATTTATGATAGTGAAATTATTTGAAGAAAAATTTTCCCATTAAAATTATAAATGTGATCATGGTGTTAGAAAAATTCTTTACCCTCTAGACTCACTAGACACTAATACTCTTGAAGTAAAGAAGGACCATCTTAGTGGTCTCTCTATATTATCAAATGACTATAATGGGAGGATCCTGAGGGAGTTAAAAATAGGAAACCCTGTAACATTACATAAATAACACATTAAAAAATATCTCAACACCTTTATCACATGTATTACTTTAATGGGATAATTGTTTTTCAAATAAGTTCACTACTATGAAATCATTTGTATTGATAATATTTTGACAAACTCCATGATTATCGTCTAAGTCCTAATAATTAGATCAACTAATATAACTACAATCACTTTTTTGGATCAGTAAATAGATTATCCATAAGAATCAACTCTAAGATAATATATTATTCCATGTTATTGATGATATATTTTCTCCTCTTGATGAATCTATTTTGTTAGGGTCCTCATTACTAAAACATGATATTAAACCCCATATTTTTATATTTGTCCATACACCTATATATTTTTAAATTAAATAAAATTATTAGTGTAGAAAATTTGTTAAAGGATACATTATTATAATTGCTCATGAAATTTCAATACAGAAAGATGGTAAATTTCAAGGTTTCCAATATTTTTTTATCACAAAATATAATTTTTTTATTTATTTTTTTGAGTGGGAAACTGCGGAATATGAATTATATAATGACCCATGATAAATACTTTTTTTACTCCCCTACCACTAGATATTTTTATCTTTTAGTTTATTAGATACATATATATATATAACTACTTTTTGGCTTGATTTTGTAAGGGTTTCCATTCTAATAGGGAAAATAAATTTTTTATTTTGATTTATATCACTATATATAAATAAAGTACAAAAAATTATAAGAGAAAATTTTTTAGAAGAGGGAAAAAAGAAGAGGATGTGGAAAATTAAATAACACAACAATAACTTGATGGAAAAGAGAAAATATAAGTATTGTCATTATTAACATTAATCCATAAATTTTAAACCATGGTCATAGGTCAAAGGTTACTATTGAGGGACACATTAAGGCTATAACATTAGCTATTTTTGAGAAACCTATGAAATTATTGAACAAAAATTATTAGTAAAGGGAAAAATATCAAAGAAATTATCAAGGATTAGATTATAAACATGTAATAGAACTCAGATATGAAAGAAATTACTGATTAAAAAAATAATGTATAGTGGAGTTTGAAATAACATTCACTATGAATAGAGCTTGATGTTGGATATTTTTTCCCACATAATGATCAAAGACCAAAAATCATGCACTACATGGTATAACACCTATGCCAAAAGGCATTGAAGAATTTGTTTCATAAAATTCAATGAAAAAGTTAGCTGATATGCATTGAAAGAATTTAGAGAGGATAATATATTCTTCTTTAAAGTTTTTAGAGTTATTGGAGTTATTCCAAAATGTAAGAGTAATTTATAATATTTATAAATGAAATATATATGATAATTAATCCATACACAAGGTTTTTATCATAAAAATAAGTTTTATAAATTGAAAAATATTATGTTCATGACCTATACCCATATTTTATACCATTCCTAAGAAAAATATGGAATTACAGTGAAATTATTGATGAAAAAAACAAAACTGGTCCACTAAAATAGTAAAGATATAAGTTAGGTGGTATATTAGGATTAATTATAAAAATACTAAAAAATAATGAAATGATAGATCAATTTGAGGTAGTAATACCACAAAATAAAAATAAAAATCACTCAAGAAACAGGTTAATTATAAAAATTATTTAACAAAATGCAATAATTATAAAATATACATTCAGGTAAGTAGTTGATTTTAATTTCTTGATTCCTTAAAATGGTTGAACATCTTAAATTTTTTAGTTAATATGATACTTGTGGATTAATGAAAAACTACTAGACTTATTTTAACAACCTTTTGAATCTATTTTTAAATTAACGTTATAGAAGCAATAATACATCTTCAGATGATCAAAATCCATTAATGATTGAAAAAGCCAAGAAAAAATTGAATTATAACATTAAAAAAATAACAATACTAGTCATGAATGTACATAGGACACACTAAATATAACCCTAGTTGGCACCTAAAACCAAAAAAAACATGATTAATACTCTACATCAATTGATTCAAATGACACTTTATTATAGTATTTCAATGAGCATAGAGTTTTAAATTACATTTAATATGGTATAAAAAATTTATCATAGGAGGTCCATGACTTGTGGTCTAACAACACTAATAGAAATAGAATTTATCTATTATGTATTAAAAAATGGCTAAAATTGTTCGAATGGTAAGGTGTAGAATGATGTCATATTCTATAGAAAAAATATATACTCTTACGTAATGTGTTTATAGTGTTTACAAGAATAACTTTAGGTTCAATTATTAAAAACCTAATGTATATATATATTATGTCAATAATAATTATTTAAAAAGTAATTTTCTTTGATATATATAATGAATTTATAAGTCTTAATACACATATATTGTTATATTGAATGAGAATATTCAAAATATAAAATGTATATATATATTGAAAAAATATTCATGTTATTTTTATGCATTATTCATATATCGATTATATAGTTTAAATATAATGATTTGTTGTTGATTGAGTATTAAAATTATCAATGGATATAAAATATATATATTTTTAATTGGTCCTTCAAAAACTATTTACTATGTTATAGAAAATATATTTTTAGTTTTATCTATCATTTTTATAATTCCCTAGACTCAAACATTACATAATCTTGAGTTTTATTCAAGAATTTTCTTTCTTTAAATTTGACGATCTTTTCAGGTTTAGAGTCTTAGTGAATTATGTCATAACTCACACATTTCAAATCCATATAATATAAAGTGGAAACTTCTAATTAGTATCCATTTTTCAAATAATATAATTTTTTTAAAATAAAGCATGATTTCTTTCATGGAAAAACTTATTGAATTCCAAATTGAATTCTTCCATTACCTTACACGTCATTAAATCATGTGAAAAAAATTTAAAAACAGGGGATAATCACAAAAAACTAAGTGAGGGATACATAAATAATAGAAAACATTAGTCTGATGAAATCATGAAAGCTCATATAATGTTTACCTTTATTTTCAAAGTTCTTTAAGAATATGAAATAAAATATTTCCACATGAAAATTACACAAAACTTTTTTCTCAAAGAAAATCATTAAATCCCATTGAATAAAATTAAAAATTCTTTTAGGTGACTTAGGGAATCATATTCCCGAAACCCATTCAAAACCCTTTTAATAGAAATAACCATATGGAAAACTTCTAACATAATTATTACCCAATTAATTGAAGCACCATCTAAGATAACCCATCGTTTAATTTATTAAAATAATACTTTGTACTATCTGGCCCACCCCAAATTAAGTTGTAATGGGATTACCTAGCACTACCTAGGCCACCAAAAGTAAAGCTTTAATGGGCTTACCTGGTGCTATTTAGGCCACCCTATTTTAAGATGTAGTAGGGTTACCTGATGTTATATGGGTGCACCCATTTTTCTTGTATGATTCTTAAATAACATATAATGTTTAAAAAAATTATGCTTGTATTTTTTCATCAAAAATCATTTCAAAACTCTTTTAAACTCGTGATAAAATCTCTTTTGGATATCAAAATACCATTTTCTTTTTAAAAACCAATTTTTTTAAAAAAAATTAATTTTTATTTTGAAAAAATATTTTCAATACCAAAATACCCCAAAAATTTAAAAATGGGTTTTCATTGATGGAAATATGAAATATTTTTAAGGAATCTCACCATTACATAATGGCCACGATAGCATAAAATTAATTTTCAACATGTATATTAAGAATTACTTTTGTCATTTTTCAAATTTTTTGATATAAAACACATTAAGAGATTCATTTTGAAAACCTTGGAAAATAAATTTTAAAATGTACTTTATAAATTTTTTATATCTATATTAAAACATTCATAAAAACATTTAAAAAATCATGGACATAGAAGAGAATGAGATTTTGATAGAAAAACATTAATATATGATTTTTAAGGAAAAGTTCTTCAACAATTGGAAAAAACATGAATCATAGGCCCTAGGAAATATTAAAATTAAAAAACATTAAATACTATAAGAATAAATAAATTCATGATATTACATGTCAGAGGGTCTGTGTATACACCTCGTAAAATAATATAGGTGTATAAAATCAGGATATGCCTCAATGAAAAGAGATTGAGAAGTAGTCCCTTACCTTGAGTCTGATTCATCACATGTGTCTTTATATTATTGACTAATAAACATATGTTAATTATTTAATTTATTTAGAAACTTTTTAATTTTTATTATTAATTTTATTTCACTTATTACTATGTTATATATTTTTTCTTTGGTTGTTAAGTTTATGTCAGATGTTTTGACCATATTAAACTTATATTTCAAAAATAGATTTGGTAGGTCAACTATAGTCAATGAGGTCATTATTGAAACATATAAAGATTAATAATAATGAAATAATTATCATATTTATACATAAATTATACTTTTAAAATATATTCTGAAATATTTATATGGAAGATGAACCAACATTATGATCATTGAGATGATAGGCCTTACATACGTATGAGTAACATTCTCATTTTTCTATGTTCATTATGGAAATAAGGTAAGTAAAATTTATCTTTATATAATGATAATTATATCATAAATAACATATTATTTTATTATATATACTTATATATATAATTATTATTATTTAGTGATGAAAAAGTAATCATATTGTTTTAAGGAGTTGATAGTCCACATGTCCTAAAATGACGTTATCACATTTTCAGTGTGTGAAAATGTAAGAAATAAAATGTCATGTTATACTTAAAGAATTATAAATATTCCATTAATAACATTATATTTCATTTAAATTACATATATTCATTATCATTACCCATATTACCTTCTATGTAATGTGTTAGTGAAAACGAATTCGTCGCTTCGTTAGGTGGTAGTATGTCGTACACATGAACGACGTTATCGTATCCCTTAAATATTAGAATATGAAAATTTTATATATGATATAATGAATCTAAAGGTATAATTATGTTATAAATATCATATATAAATAGTATTTAAATCATTATTTACAACCTAAAGAGGTGGTAATGGAAAAAATGAATGACATTATGTTGTGAGGTGGTAGTCCTCCATACACATGAATGATGATTTCATAACCCATTTGATGGTAGTGTCTATGTTTTTAATATTTATACTTTACATTTAAATTTATAAATATATTTAGTATAATTAGGTTATTATATAATAATGGTATAAAAACAATTTAAGGATGTGGATAAATAATTAAAATAAATATGCTTGTTAAAGAACATTACCACTTCTTCGGGTATCTCTATTTGGTTTGTTCCAAAGCCTTTATTGGTTGTATTTATGTCCAAAATTAGGATTATATAATGATTTTAGGGGATTTGGAAAGTTATTTGAGTAGTTATTTTCTAAACCAATTTTTTTATGGTATAAGGAGATGGGGAGAGCAGGTGGCCTTATATAAGTGAGGGAGCCAAATAATAGTCTTAAATAATTCACAAAATTAGAAAAATGAAGTTTTAATGACTAAATTCTCCCATAAAATCTATTTTTACATGTCTCTACATCATTTGGACACTTATGTTTAATGTTTAACCACCACATGAACTCATTTTTACCTTAATTACTATAATTAAGTTTAATTTCTATCACAAATATATGTAGTAATAAAATAATTTGACCTTATTATACATTATAATTTTTTATTATTCTAAATATGGAATCCATTTTCCAAAATCAATTCCTACAATTTGAAAAAATTAATTTAAAATTAACCCTATAGACCCGATGATAAAACAAGTTTTTAAAGAGAAAAAGGTTTAAAAGTTAATGAAGTTCATATATCATAGTTCAACATAATATTGGTTTCAATGAAATATATTGTATCAATAGATATATAATTTATAAAATTTAGATTTAAAATCAATTTAAAATATAATTTGACTTTTTAAATTATTTAAATTAAAAGACAGTTTTCAATTAAAATTCAGTATTTTTAACTATTTGTCAAAAAATGAAACTTTTTAGAGAAATAACAAATATTAAACCTAATTTAGTGTTGAAAATAATATTAAAAAATGATCTTAATTTTTTCAAATAAAATTTATTAATGTGTCAAAATTTAGTTTCAAAAAATGTGTGCCATTAATAAGTGACACAACTACATTTTAGAAAAATACATTGTTTTATGCATAAAATTGGATTTGTTCTTATTGTATCACTATAAAATATATTGGATGAATGTAAAAAAATTATTGAATATATAATATATAAATTTATTTAATATCTTTCAACAATAGTAATTAATTTATTTTATTAAAATGAAATGCCTTTGGTTGCATGAAAATAGTTTTTTATGAAAACATTTCCTTTATAATCAATAAGTTTGTATTTTCTAATATAATTAATTGGTTAATAATGAATTCATTTTATTAAAAATTTTAATCCATTTTTTCATAATTAATTAAATATTACTCATTCCCTCCATTCAAATATCTAAGTGATAACTATCATGCTAAATAATAATATTAATAGTATATTGTTGTCTGTTAAGACTTGGTCTTGCATGTAACATAAGTTATCGATGAAAATCGATGTTGTGTGAAATGAAAGATAAACATTGTGTTGCGTGTAATTAAAGATAAACTATGCATTTAATTTAATGAAATATATCAAATAATTAAATTAATTTAAAATAATATATTTCATAAAATATCGGGATGTTACATCATACCCCTCTTAAAATGAATTTAACCATCAAAATTCATCTTTGTTATCAAAGGGTTAACATTTTTAGAATTAATTTATTTAAAACCACTTCATACAAATTAAATAAAGAAAACATCCCTTAAAAAGGTAATGTTGTAAACATAAAGGTCACATGAAGTTACACATAATTTTGATTCCATATATGGAGAAAATTGGTGGGAAATTAAAATATGGATTTGGAAGGGAAAACTAATTCCCATAGACTAATAAAGAGTGATATAGAATGTAGTTAAGAGAAAGTCAATGAAAAAACCACAAGCCAAATATATGTGTAAAAGGTCACTTATATCATCATAAAGGATGGTAATATGATAACATTTTATTTCAAGGTCCTTTTCCTAAAGTTGAGGAATTATTTCACTATATAACAATATAAGGAAATATAATTACTCGATATATTTCTATTACATAAGAACAATTTCATCCTAGTAAAATTCCTCTATATATAATGAAAATCCCTAAAAATAATCGTAATCATCAAAGATCATATAAATCCAATATTTTATCAATACTTTAAAACTCTTATCCAAAAAGTAATGTAATATTTCTCATTAAATTAAATCCTTACATATATATACAGCAAAAAAATCTCCAAAAATGTCCATAATCACTTAAATATATCCTCACTTTAGATAATAGAAATAGTGTCTAAAAACTTGAAATTATAGTTAAACTTTGAAAAATACTGATCTCCCTAGAGCTTCCATCACTTTACCAGATAAACAAACATCAACTACAGTAATATAAATTGATTTTCCCAAACCTTTATATTTGTGATCATGATGATTTCCACCCAGAGTAAAAAAATTCTAAAACACATTAGAATAATGTCCCAACTCATTATAGCTAAAACATGTCACCATTAGACAGACATAGATTACCCCATTATTTGGTTTTTTGGGACTCTTTCCTTCTCAATAACGAACTATGTGACCAAACATACGACACCGGTAACACATTCTAGATCATAACAAACATTCCTTGAAATATATTGTACTTCACTTGGAATATTTTTGAGGCTTACCTATAGGCTTCTTAGTTGGTTGCTTCTCTATTTCCTGTCACATTGAACATTTTTTACTGCTTTCATATCATGGTACATAAGTGTCAGCAAACTCTATCTCACCATTCTCAACTTTCTCATAAATTTTAAAATCTCAAGTGTCCAAAGATATTAGTAAGATTAGTTTTAATCTGGAGTAAAATATATTAACTTTAATATAATTATCTTGAAAAAAAATATGATACATACCTGACCAATGTTGTAGGATTTTCTTCATGTGAAGACACCAAGCCATAATCCTCATTACCTAATTACAATAATTATTTCTCCATCCTAAGCCGAAAAAATTAGGGAAATATTTCTCATGGAAGATATTGTTAATTGTTTTCCATTCCAAGGAATTCAGATCATCTTTATCTATTGTATTCTTAATTAGGGACCACCATCGATCATCTTCGCCTTCAAAATGATAAATTGAAAGGTTTAACTTTTGATGCTATAAACATAATATGCCCTTAAATATCTTTTATAGGGTATAGATCTATGCTTCAGCTACTACTGGGTTAGATGGTCTATAAAAATAAGGGATTTTTCCTCATGAAAAGATCTATAGTTGACATGTTCCTTCATGGTAGATCAAGATACTCTCTATCATGGACACCACCATCATTTATAGCTTAGTTTAACTAATACATCACTACAATAAACTATTCTATTCTAATTTTAATCATCTTAGGATACTGATTTGGAAGGATATTTTCCTCTTGGTTCATCCCCACTACATCTTCCTTATTACTTCTTTGAAAAACACTCTGAATAGAAATAGTTTAGTCAAATAGACATGGTAATATTCAAATGATATAGAATTTAAAATTAAACCTAAGGTAAAATATTCTAGGGGAATTTTATTAAAATTATCCTAACCTATAAATTTATTTAAGCCTTTCCTTTAATACCAAATACAATTCCCTAGACTTAAACATTACATAATCTTGAGTTTTAGTCCAGAATTTACTTTCCTTCACTTTGAGGATATTTTCAGGTTTAGAGTTATAGAGAATTAGGTCATAACTCATACATTAAAAAACCTTATAATACAAAGTAGGCACTTAAAATTAGTATATATCTCTCCCATAATATATATATATTTAAAATAAAGAATTATTTATTTCCTAGAAAATCTTCATGACTTTTAACATGATTTTTTTCATTCCCTTACCATCCATAAATCCTATGAAAAACATTTAGAAATGTAGGATGAACACAAAAATATTAGTAAGGGATACAAAAAAAGGAAAAACATTAATCCAGTGAAATCATGAAAAAAGTTATAACATTTACCATTATCTTCAATGTTCTTTGAGCATAGGAAATGAAATATTTTTACAAGAAATTCAAAGATAAATTTTTGCTCAAAAAAATTCATTAAAAAACATAATAGGAAATAAAAATCTTTTTAACTGACTTAGATCATCATATTCAAAAAACCCTTTCAAAACCATTTTAATTAGAATAACCATATGGCCATTTTATAACATCATATTTACCCAATGCATTGGAGAACTATATGGGAGAACCCATCATTTAAGCTATTACGGGCCTACCCAATTTTATATAGGCCACCCCAAGTTAATATATAAGGGATTACTTGAAGCCATGTAGGCCACCTAAATTTAATCTATAATGAGGTTACCTAGCACAATCTGGGCCACCCCATGTTAAGTAGTAACATGCTTACCTAATTCTTTCTAAGTGCACCAATTTCTCATGTATAATTATCAAGTACCATATAATGAATAAAAAATATTATGATAATGATTTTTCATCATAAATCATTTAAAAAAATATTTCAAACTACTAATAAAATCAAATTTTGATATCAAAATACAATTTTCTTTTAAAAACCCATTTTAAACATAAAAATTCCCTTTTCTATTAAAAACACATTTTCTATACAAAAATACCTCAAAAAAAGGGTAAGTGGTTTTTCATTTAAGGAAACATGAAATATTTCAAAGGAATCTAGAAATCACAGAATGTTCATGGCAACAGACAAGTCGTTGTCACTGTGTATGTTAAGAATTCCTTTTGTCATTTTTCAAAATGTTCTGTATAAAACATGTAAAATGATTCCTTTTCAAAACATTTGAAAATAAATTATAAAATGTACTTTATAAAATTTTATGTTCCTATTAAAACTTTTATAGAGTCATTTTAAAATAACATGAACATTTAATAGAAAGGGAGTTTGAAGGGAAAACATTAAAATGGTATTTTTTTTAAAGGAAAAGTCTCTTATCTCTTAGGAAAAACTTGAATCATTGGCCCCATGAAAGGTTAACATTATAGAAACTTTAAATAGCATGAGAATAAAGAAAATAATGATATAAAATGTAAAATTGGATGTATATTCACCTTATAAAAGAATATAGGTGTATAAAATCAAGATATTCCTCAATGAAAGGAGATTGAGACGAAGTCCCTTACAATGAGTTCAATTTGTCACATGTGTATTTCTCCTCATGAATAATAAATTTAGGTTAATTATTTTCATTCTTAAGAAAATTTATCATGTTTTTTATTACATTTATTTCACTTATTACCTATATATTTTCTTTTTCAATTATGTTTACATCAGATGTGTCGACCATATTCAGCTTATGTGTCAAAAATGGATTTGGTACGTCGATTATGGTCAATGAGGACATTATTTAAACATATTTAGAATAATAATCATGAAATAACTATCATATTTATAAATAAATTATTATTTGAAAATCAAATTTGAAATAAGTTTATGAAAAATTAACAAATGATCATGGATATAGTAGGTCGTATGTAGACATGATTAACGTTCCCACTTTTCAATGATCATTATGGAAAGAAAGTAAGTAAAATTTATATTTATAGAATGATAATTATTTCAAAAATTCAATATCATTTAATTATGTATACTTATATATATATATATATCATTATTGTGATTTAGTGATGAAAAAAAAATAACATCGCTTCAAGGAGGCGGTAGTTCACACATCCACAAAGGACGTAATAACTTTTTCAGTGTTTGAATAGGTAAGGAAGATAATGTCATATTATAATTACAGAATAATTAATAATAATTAATATCATAATATTCCATGTATATCACATATATTCATTATATTTAACTTTATTACTTCAATGTAACTCGTTATTCAAAACAAATCACATCACTTCGTGAGGCGGTAGTCCGCCGTACACATGAACGACGTTATCATATCCCTTACTTATAGGACTATGAATGGGGTATATATGATATAATGACTTTAGAGGTATAATAATGTAATAAATATGATAATTATCATATATAAATACTATTTCCATCATTATTCCCAACCATGAGAGGTGGTAAGGGAAAAATGAACAACATCATTTCTTGAGGCAGTAGTCCTCCATACACATTAATGATGATTTCATAACCCATTTTATGGAAGTGTGTTTTTTTTAAGACATAACCATAAAAAATATATTTTATTATATTTATAAAACTATGTTTATTATATAATCATGTTATAAAAATACTTTAATAATGTGTAGAAAGAATTAAATTAAAGATGTTCGTTGAAGAACATTACATCTTCTTCTGGTATCTCCCTTTGGTTTGTACCAAAGGCCTTCCTTAGTTTAATTTATATCCTAATTGAGGATTATAGGATTAGGTTAGGTGATTTTTGAAGTTATTTGGGTTATTATTATATGAACCAATTAGTTTTTAAGGTGTGAGGAGAGGGGGATAGCGGGTGACCTTTTATAAGTGAGGGAGATGACACAGTTTTCATTTTTTGAAAATGTGTCAGGTTTACCCATGTTTTTACCTAAAAAGTAATAAATAATGCACCAAATTATATCCATGAAGGTTTATAGCATAAAAATGTCCATAAAATTTGTTTTGGACAAATTTCTATGTCATTTGGCCCTTAAATTTAATGTTTAACGACTAAGTAAACTCGTTCTTACCTTAATTGTTGTAATTCATTTTAATTGTTATCACTAATCACTATGGTAAAAACATATGTTGACCTTATTAGAAATTAGAAATTATTATTATTATAAATATGGTATCTATTTCTTAAAATCAATTCCCATAATTGGAAAAAAAATAATTTAAAATTAATCATACATACGCAATGAGAAAATGAGTTTATAAAGTGAAAAAGTTAAAAAATTTACAAAGTTCTTAAATCATATTTCAACATGAAATTGATTCCAATGAAATAAATTTTATTAATAGTTATATAATTTATCAATTTTAAACTAAAAAATTAAAACATAATTTAAATTGGTAAATTATTTAAAAGAAAGGGTAGTTTCCAATTAAACATCGGTATTTTCATTATTCCTCAAAAATAAAACTTTTCAGAATAATCAAAAAAATGAACCCTAAGATAATTTTGAAACTATGCTTACAAAAAATTAATTTTATTTTTTCAAATAAAATTTATAATAGTGCTAAAATTTAGTTTTAAAAATTTTCTCCATTAAAATGCAGAAAACTACCTTTTAGAAAAATACATCTTTTTATGTGTAAAATTTGACTTGTTCTTATCTTTTGTATATCAAATATATCAGTTGAAAGACAAAAAAATTGATTGAATATATAATATATAAATTTCATTTATATCATTAAATTATAGAAATTAACTTAATTTATTAATAAAAAATTCATTTGGGCACATGAATGTAGTTTTTTTATAAAAAAATTTCCTTCATAATCAATTGGTTTGTATTTTCATTTCTAATTAATTATTAACCAATAAAATCATTTTATAAACATGTATAAACCATATTTTTATAATTTAAGTAATATTTTTCATTCCCTCAATTACAATGGCTTGGGGATAACTATCATGTTAAATAATAATATTAATAGTATATTGTTGTCTGTAAAGAGTCATCTTTGTGTGTAACACAAGTTATCAAAGAAACTCCATGTTGCATGCAATGCAATATAAAAATGGTGTTACATATAACACATATTATTCTATGAATTATGAATAATTCAATATATCAAAGAATTTAAATTAATTTTAAATAATTTATTTTATAAAATATCAGGATAATAAAATTTTATAGAATGTTCATATTCAAAATATGAAATTTCTATATTTTAAATAAAAAAATACATGTTATTTTTCTATATTATTTTTATATTAATTATACAATTTTTGTATAATGATTAATAAGAGACTAGTTGGATATGTATACAGATAAATGTTATTAGTTAGTGTGTTACCTATTTAAATATGGATCCCTTCTCATTGAATTGGTTTTCATGTATTCCTTTAACTCTATGATAATAGGTTATACCACAACAACATTTCATTTCTAGTTGAAACGAACAAATTTGGTGAGGACCATTTTCTGACCAGTAGTCTATTTATTATACCTCTTTTTCTCATATTCTTCCTTATTAATAATGTTTTCAAATCTTAGAGATCAACTATTTTTTTCTATTTGGAACTATCATGGTTATAGTTTTTATTTAGACTCTTATCCCATCAAAGAAATCAACTCTACTTTTAGTCATTGTTTTATAACACCTACATCAATTTATTTTGAAGATTATGGTTCCTCCATACATATTTTCCTAAAATCCATTAGTTTTCCCATGGCATAAATTTTTATATCCATTCATCATCATGGGGTTCTTTTAAATATCACACATTACATGTGATTATTTGATTCATGTCTGATATAGTTCTTTTCGATTCAATTGGATAACATTCCTTTGACTCTACTAGGTTCCAATATTCTCACATATATTAGTTTAATTCGTATTTTAGTTTTTTTCAATGTATTAATAATTGTTTTGATTCCACTTATATAAAGAGTGTGATATATTTCTTTATTATGATACTCACATATGAATATTTCATCATATAACTTTCATACACTTTATTTTTATATGTTTTCTACAATTTTATTTATAGATTGTTATTCCTATATATTTTATGTCTGTTATTTGAGACATACCTTATAACCTCAAAAATTAATAATTTTCATTTTAATTATTTTGAAAAACAGTCAATTTATTTAAAAAATATTATCATTGAATAAATATATTCTTTCAATGTCACTCTTTAATATTATTTTCAATTCATCCCATAATTTATCCCCTATCCTTGAATATACTTGAATTAATTCCTTACTTATTTATCTATTGTACATTCAGTCATGTCACTCATGACAAATAAAGAAAAAGGTATCGTAATGCTTGTTAAATAATACAATTTATATAGGATTTCAAATCATTTATTCAGTGTTTTTATTAATTTATTTATTTAATTTTTTTCACAAAAACTATCTACCTTAAAACCACATTGGATGATTTTATTCAGTTAGAAAAACAAGTACACTTTAGCTATATAAATTAAGTTCTTATTTTTTTCTTTTAAGGTAATGCTTATAAATAATGTAAATTTAAATTATTTAATTTTTATTTTAATTTTTTTAAGTTTAATATAACATAATAATGCATAAAATTTATTTTAATATTCAATTATTTATTAAAACAATACCAATATCCTAATTTTATATACTTTTCCTCCCATAGAAATTATGAAATCTATAATATATGTTATATAAAATGATCAGATCAATAACTCACTGGATCACCAAGTTATGCATGATAATTATTTCTATAATGATTATAGTTATTGATTATATCATAGAATTAATATCTAATTATATATATTAATATATTCTCCATTTATATTTTAGAATAGACATCACATAGGCTTTTTAATTATAAACTCTTATTACAGCTCATAATAAATAATATTTATTTTTTGGTTTCTTAGATTACCGCATCTTTGAAATTTATTTAACTTATTTTGATTATATTCTAGATAAATCATCATGAATTATATAAAAATACACTTATCAAATTTTCATAATTTATATAAACATTTTTTTTCATTTATTGAATATTATTTCATAAAAAATCTATTTGAGGAACTCTTATTCTAGGATGATCGTTAAAATTTGTGACATCAAATTATTGAATTTTAACAAGATGATATTTCCATGTATGGATAGATAAGATATGGGTATGTTTGAAAGAAATTTCTCAAAACTACTTATATCACTTATTTCTATTTGACTAATTTATTAAAAATTTATTATAATACTTTCTAAATATTTTATATAAAATTTAAATAAATGATTTTATATAACTCAATTAATTGTCCTTTTTATGAAATTTAAGTGGAAGTGTTATTCAAAATTATAATATAAGACAACTTTCTCATTTAATCCACTCATTATAAGTGATATGTGAAATAATAAATTTTCAACAAATGTTATCAAATAGTCCCTTATTGAAATTTTTTTCCATTTGTTTAAGTGTTATTAATTTTTTTCAAAAACACTGCCTAGAAAAGATTTATAGCACTTATTTTTGTAATTTTTTATTAGTTAATTTATATTTATTATTGAAAAATATAACTTCAGACCACTTATTTATTGAGGTACTAGAGGTTAAAGGCAAAGGAAATAACACACACACCTCTCAAAAAGTAAGAACATGTCACACCCCCTCTAAGGGTTGACCCACTCTATTGCTGGCCAATTAAAATTTAATATCTCAAAGGCATTATGGCATAGATCCCTTATTCATTACCTAAAGGGACCCTGCCTACATCATTCATTGGTTCAACATGTACTTTTTCTTTACCCCTTTTTTTGTTTTTTCTTGCATCATTGACCATCAATGGCTCAGAATCCCTCCAATGGGAGGCTACTAGCGTTTGAAACCTTGTCATGTGTAGAATTATGAAGTGAATTTACCACTCATTCATCCCCCAAACTACATATAACTACTTATATGTAATTATTTCTTCTTGAATTTATTTAAAAATGATCTTTTCAAAAAAATAATAGACACTGTTTTTTATTCCACCTTCAAAATCATTATAATTTTCATAAATGTTACAATCAGTTTTACACAAGTACTACCAAACTAGATCTAAATATAACTAGTAAATATAACTAATTTTATATAAAGATAATACCATCACATATTTTCTCAAACTTCTTATCATAGGATATAATTGAAATAAATAGTTTTAAATAATGTTTATTAAATAAATATTATACGTTTAATTGATTTTTTTCTTTCCCTTTTATCATTCCTTGATTCTATAAAAACATTATCTTTCCTTCAATTTTTAAAATTACATATTTTCATTTCTCTATGTCTACATTTTCTTTTTTAATTCATAAATATGATATATCATCATTTACTATGCATGATTATGGGTTAAATGCTATTTTTGAATTAATTATAGATAAATACGATTCAACTAACAAAGTTGGATAAACTAAATCCAAAACCATTGTAAGCACTAGATAACGTGCTAGGGATTAACATCCCTAAACCCAATAAGGGATTAAAGAACCCTTATGAGTGAGAAATATTAGAATATTAGAAGACTATATGTAAATTAAAAAAATTTTCTAATTCATCAATATTGTTTCAACATTTATTGGTTCATCAATTTTATAAATTTTTATTTACATAATGTTTTTGATTCATTCAATATACATTGTTTAGATTTAAAAATAATAATCAGTAAAATTCTACACATGAATACCTCTATGGAAACTTTATATGGATCATGAGAGTTAGTTGATATATCATTAATAATTTATATGTATTGCCTGATATGAATATTTCCATAATTATTTATATAATTATTCAAATTTATAATTTGAAATAATTTTTACAATTTGTAAAATTTTCAACAGTTATTTTTAACTTTATTTTTTTCTATAAATTAATGATGCATATTTGAATTCTAATATGATACATATCCATATATATATCTTTTCAAGAAATTAATGTTTCATATGTACCATATATTGAATTATTCTAAATATTATCCCAAATAAATTATTTTAATTTTTTTAATATATGACATCATTTCTATTTTTTTAATATATGACATTATAATGAGATATAATGATCCATCATATTTATCTTATTTTACCATTAATTTCACTTTCTATATTGTATCTGTATATTTTAAATAAATAATTATTATTATTATTTTATTAGAACATACTATGCCTCATTTAAATTCATAAGGGAATACTAGTTTATAAAATTAATTATATATCATCCATTTTGTATCATGATACCCACCTCCCCAGAGTGGGTGATACACCAAATTTTTATTTATTGGTCATAATTGATAGATTTTATAATCCCCACATATTGAGTTAAAATTTTTGAGTCTTTTGGTATTATTATTTATATAAAACATGGTACTTGAATTTTGTCCATCCCCTTTTCTACCAATTTCACATCTCCCTTTATCCTATTTACAATCCTTAACATTAAATCTATCATCCTTGTTTTTTGCAGTTATTATTTTTAAAATGATTTTTCTAGGTACCATATTTATTTACTTGTCCTCCTTATTTATTTTTTATGGTTATATTTATTTTCTTTCCTTTTATTGTCATAATAAATGATTTTTTTATTCATTTACCTATGCTATATGTATATTTTCACACATCTTCAATTTTATTATTTATATTTTAGTCTTATATTTTTCTAATACCTAAAATTATGTTTGTATATTTTTGGTAATTTTAGTCACAAATATGTAATGTATTTTAGAAACCACAATCATTCATATATTTTCATGATATTATTATGAGTAAATTACTTTACAAATCTGTTTAAATTGTTTTTAATTTAAGAAAATTTCCTGCATAGTTTTTCTATCAATTAAAAATATTGGGAGTTTGCTTCTTGAATTTGTAAGTCATTAGTTTCTTAAAATAAAAATACAAGATTAATTTTTATTCAATAAATGAAAACATCCACCTATAGGGACGGTTCCCATTGGAAGTATCATGTGATTTCATTGATTTAAATACCACATATATTTTTATTCCATTTGATTAGTGTCTATGATGGATCTAATAAATTAATAGTTTATGTATATAAATATTTAATTTTTAATGCACAACAACTGAATCTGATTTATCATAGTTTCTTGGTCCATATTTCATAGACCTCTAGTGAGGTTTATCCTATATCATCTACTATGTAATTTAAAAACTCTATGTTAATTTTATTATTTTTATTATATATTATTTTAATCAATTGTTTTAGAAGATTTGTTATGTTTTTTAATGTTTTTTATGAAATTGGTTTCATATGGTGTGTGTCATATATATATTCATGAATAGTTCTATTAAATTCTTATAATTATAATTCATATTTTACTTAGTTTGTTCAATAATTATTTTATTCTAATCATCTGATGTTATATTATTTCTTTTATTTGTATAATATTAATGGATCCAAAAGGTGTTAAAAAGAAGTATTTTGGTGGGATATTAATCTATGAGGATCATCTTTGCTATAAGATTAAAGACATTCAACCATAAAGTGGAATAAATAAATTGAAATCATCTGCTTATTGAAATTTATATTTTACCATTGATAAATGATGCACAATATTTTTTGTAATAAACATGTTTCTTGAGTAATTGTAATTCTTATTTTGTTCTATTAGTCCCTCTAATTTTTCTATCATTTATTTATTTATGTATCTTTTTCACAAACCATATTGATATAAATATTAATTAATATCCTTTATATTTTATTTTTTCCTTTTTTTATGTTTCTCATTAATAATTTATCTTGGAAATATAATTTTATTCTTCTTCAGTTTACCTCTTTCTTCAACGCTCTTGTCCTAATGACATGGTTGTTCTCTTTAACCTTGATTTATTCTTTGGTTGATGTACTATTTTTTTATAAGGATATGAAATGAGGATTTAAATTTTATTCATTAATCCTAAAATTTTCTCATACCCCCAAGGAAAAGGTATGAGATCTAATTCTAAGCAACAGATTGAACAAATTCTCAAACTAGTTGAATGCTCAATTGTCAAAGATTTTTCAAATGACTATGTTGACTCATATTTTCTATCAATGTAAAATCTCATCATTTAACCATACAAGATCATCATAAAAACCTATAACATGGAATGTAAACCCCTTAAATATAAACATAATGGATAAACACATTCATTTCCTCTTGTGAGAATGTAATCATTCTGCTACATCAGAAATAGGATCTGGTACTCATTATTTAAAAGTTTTTATTTCTTCATAAATATTGAATTTATAAATCTCAATATACCTATACTATACTATTGAATGTGTATTATAATAGTAATATGAGGGTGAGAAAATTTATAATATTAATAGTCACAAACATTTATTTCCCTTTACTCAATGAGAGTACTGGAAAATCAGTATAAATGATCCAAAAAATCTAACATTCTCAATTTTTAGAAAGAATAATGAAAAAATAAATTAATATTCAAAAAGTTATGTTTTATTTAATAAAATAAAAATATAAAATTAGTTTAAATAACCACACATTCTAATAGTCTTAAAACTAAGATACACTTTTTGCCTTCTACATTTTAAAACTAGATAGAATTTCTGAAATTATTCTTCCCTATTTTGGTCAATAGTAATTTCCATTTTAATAGATAAGTTACTATACAAATATTGTTATAATATCATTGTATATAATTTTTTCACATATCAATATTTTAAAATAATATCATTATATTTGATAGTGTATGTGACATGCAACACTGAGCTTAAACAACCCACAAAATATATTTTATCAAATTTAATCACTTCGATAGCTTGCATAACACACAACCCTAAGCTTAAATGAACTGTAATATAGTATACCATTAAAAACTAGATGTTAAATTTGTGGGTAATAATAGTATTATCTAAATTATAAAAAATATGGTTATCCTCTATTAAAAATAAAATAACAATTATATAAAATAAAAACAAATTTTTTCTGAAAAACAGTATTTTTCTAGAAACCAGTTTTGTCACGCTGTGCACATATAATTTAAAATTAATTTTGAAAACTTTTATAAATTTTATTTTAAAAAATTAAATAAATTTTCAAAATCTTCATATCAAAATTATATTAGGAGGAATTTTTGGTATTTTTCTAAAAGTTTCATTTTTTGTTGAATAGTGAAAAATACTAATTTTTATTGAAAACTGATTTTCTAAATAAATAATTTACAAGGTTAAATTATATTTAAAATTGGTTTTAAAGTAATATTATTTCAATTATATTAAAATATTTGACTAATTTACCATATTGGAATCATTTTATTATTGAATTTTATTATTAAAACCTTCTATACTTACGTGAATTTTTTCTTTGGAAACTCGCTTTTTCGTCGTGCCTGTGGGTATAATTTTAATTTGGATTCCACCAATTTTATGAATTTAATTTTTAAAAATGGATTAAATATTTTTAATCAGAATAATTTATATTAGTTAATAATTTTTACATAATTTTTAACTATTTTTAATAGTAAAATCACAAAAAAAATTATATAGTGTATATAATTCCTCTTTGACATGTAATATCATGATTAATTCATAATTAATTTTATTTTAATTTTCAATTTAATTTATTTCATTATAGGTTAATTTAAATGAAAATTTATAAGTGGAAAAATAATTTCATAACTCAATTTCTTTTTATTGGGTTATATTACTTCCTCATTGTCTTAAAAATTATATGATTATGTGTGTAAATAATAATTATTATATTATGGTAGATCTCAATTTTTTCTTTAGATTTACATTTTATATACATAATTTATTCATTGATTAATTCTCACTTCCTTATTATGAACTTTTTAAGGGTAAATTTCACAATCTCGTTTTAATCGGGATTATTTATACTTAAATTTCCATTGAAAGAAATTATTTAATAAATTTCTAACAAAAACATTTAATTTTATTCTCATATGTTTATTCATGAAGTTTCTGAGTAATAGTACCATTATTATAGCCTTTCATATTTAAAATAAAAGGGATTTTATTTTAATATAATATGACATCATTTCTCTCTTCGGTCGAAAAATATCTTTTCATCAAAATCCATGTTTTCTAAAAATGTTTTAAAAAATGTTTTTATCATTTTAAAGATGATTTATTAAATAAATTTTTACCCTTTTTGAATTTTTATAATTTTTTTTTTGAAATTAATATTCATTTCTTTTTTAAAACAAAATACATTTGGATTTTACTAAAAAGGTAAAAGGAATCTTTGTTTTAATATGAACGAAATGAATTGAATTTCTAGGCATCACGACCACTCAATTTTTTATAGATTTTTTAATATGAATAAAATTATTTTTTAAAATAAAATTATTTTCAATTTTTTGCGAACTTTTAGTTTTAAAAGGTGATTTTCAAGATGAAAATTATATTTTATTGAAGAATATTTTTAATGATCTTTTTATGGTATTTATATTCATCGACAACAACAACCATTTATTTTACATATACTCCACTTGGAATATGTTGTATTAATAACATCATTTTTATTTATAAGGATGTCTTATGATCATGTCGATCGAGAAGATTATGGATGTTAACTTTCTTGATTAATTTTTTTAGTTATTAGCATTCCCTTTAAATATTCAATTTCTAGTTTTCCTTAAATATCCATATTATTTATCATCGATATGTTTATTTCTTAAATTATATATCATTTTCACATATAGTTTTCTAAATTTAAAGTTTTTTTTTTCTAAGAAAATATCGATACATCCATATTCTTTACTCAATACAGATATTTGAAGATAAGTCATATTGTTCTTGAATTATATTGATTATTTGATATATGAGAAATAATTTGGACATACAGTGATGGGTGGGGCTCAAATTTTATAACCCATAAATACATATATAGTCTCATGAGTAGAATTCGTAAGATAGAATTAAATGGGTTTATACTCATAGTTTTAAACTGTATAGTGAAATGTATTAACAGTAGAAGTATCATGATGTCTAAGATCATAATATCAAATAACTAAGAATTTCTTTCATAAAGAATTAATTTATTATTATCAATGATATTTTCACAATGATATTATATCTGGATGTATTTTATTCTGATTAGTTGATTAAATTTAATATGTTTTCATTTATTTAGCTTTCAATATTGATTATTCCTTATATATTCATGATAGTAATGTTATTTAAATGGCATGTGTGTTCAATTATTTACCTTTCTATATTTATTATCCCTTATATATTCATGATATTCAAGTTATTTAAATGGAAAGTGTCTTTAGTTATTTACCTTTCCATATTGATTATTACTTACATAATCATGATAGTTGAGTTATTGATTAAATGAAATGTGTGTTCATATATTAACCTTTCTATATTGATTATTCCATATTAATTATTTTTTATTTACTCATGATAGCTTATAATTTACATTACTCTTACTGAATATTTGAGCTCACCCTTATTTTGTTTCATTTCCATTAAAACTAGGAAGTGTGCTATGAATGATATATGTTGGGAAAAAATCCCTCAAGGTATCATTGAATCATTTTTGAGGTGATTGTGTTTGTTGACAAAGTGGACATCTAAGTTGTGATTGTTGACAAATCAAAACAATGACATACAAATTTGTTGACAAAGAGGATTTCATGGTGGAATGTCGAGTTCAAGATCTGAGGTCAACGATCCATGTTTGATTCAAGAACTTCGATAAAAGGAATGGATTATCTGGAGGCGGTACAAAAGAACAGATACAAGGTGGCGCCGTTTTCCAGTGTTTGCCAAATTTTTGGGCCTGAAAATCGGCAAATGAAGAAAAGTGTTTTTGGCAAAGGGACTTGCGCGTCGTGGACTTGGAGTATAGGAAACTTTCACGCCATATGTTTTTCAAGATCAGAAGATAAAAATATGGCAAAGGAAGTAGGTTCGCGCAAGTTTGGGAGTTGGTCGCGCAAGTGTCTAAAAGGAGAGAAGACTTGCGCGCCGAGACTAGGTCGCGCAGGTGACTTGCGCGCCGTCGCGCAGGGTGGTCAATTTGCCTATAAATACTGGACCACCCCTCTTCATTCTTCACCGGAGTTCAAACAAGAGCTCCCGTCGCGCAGGTGTGGTGGTCGCGCAAGTGGTGTGTGTGGTCGCGCAGGTGGGACTTGCGCGCCAGTGGTTGAAGTTGTGCGCCGGTGTTAGAAGTTGCGTGCCGGTTTGCAGTTGCGCGCCAATAGTGGTTTGGGTGTAAAAGGAAGAGAGTCACGCAAGTTTGGAGTTGAGGAAGCTTGTTTCGCGCAAGTGTCAGAGGAGGACTTGCGTGCCCGTTGTGACTTGCGCGCCGATACTTGCGCGCCAAGTAAGGTTTGTTCCAGCAGTGTTTTCAGGCTGCGTGGAAGCTGGAAGTTTTCCCGATACCTTCGGTGCAAAGAGATAATCATCTACGGGTGAAAGTTGTACTTCAACAGAGCATCTACACACAGAGGAAGATGCATTCATTCATGCAAATGAAGAGACCTACAGGTCTATAAACTGTGAGTGGATTCCTTCCAAGAGCAGTGAGCTTAGGAAGAGGAAGAAGGTGATCCTCTCCACCGGCAGTGAACCAGAGAGAGAGAAATAGGGAGTGACCCTTGGGAAAGCAGTGAGCTGACCCTAAACATTGTAAAGGCAGTGATCCTGGGCATAGAAGTGATCTAGCCCAAACCTTGTAATCCACAGCTAGTGAAGATTAGTGGAATTTGGTACGACCGGAAACCTGTCGGCGTATGCTCCTTGGACGTAGCCCTTAGCGGTGAACCAAGAAAAATTGATGTGTCCTGTGCTTTCTTTACTTTCTGTTTATATCGTGCAGCAGGAAAAAGAGAGAAGAGTGTTTTGCTTAACAGCGAAACAAGATCAGAACGGGCATTAATTTTTAATTAGCCATACCCTGACTCACCCCCCCCCCCTCTCAGGGTATCCAGCCTAGTGGACCTAAAAATATACAAGGATATTCTAGATGGGATAATGATATTATAAAAAAATTACATTGTAATTTATATATTAAAATGTAATATGGGAATCACGTATGTTTTAATTTTAAAAATAATACTAAACTATTACATCCTTAAAGATTTGATTCCTTTTATATGATGTCAATGTAATAAATTAGTCACTCACTATAGGTTACTATAGTCTGGTCACTGATGTTGGTATCAAAGGATGTTTAGTAGAATCCATGAGAATTAGATTTAGGAAAACATAGTTTAGGGATCATAAACCTATGATAGGATTCAAATATTAGTATATAAGAACATTATAAAGTTTTGGTAAGTTAGATATTGTTTTTTTACTAGAAATACTTACCTTTCTAGATAATACATGTAGATTTGGTTATGGAATATGTGTATCAATGGGTAATAACTCTGAAAAAAGGTTCTTTGGGGTTTCTTGGAGTTAAACCTGGTATAAAAAAATAGTCCTTACTACTCACATGGTTTGATAATCCTAGGGGATATGTTTTGGAAAATTCGCATTTTATTTACAAACCATTATAAGGATTTTGAATAGATGATGAGAATTAATGACCTAGGTTAAACCTATGGTTTCTTATATTAAAATTAAGGTTTCATTATTTAGAAATCCTATCAATGATTATATATTTTTTGTGCTTAGATTATTATTGCCTACATTTTTATTTTTAGTTTTAGTAAATAGATTTAACCCAAAGTAATAATGTTAACATTGAATAGAAAGGAAAATGTGGTGAATCTGAGAAACCAAATGAGATGATGATTGGAGTGAAAGATATCATGATTATTCCTAATTAGTTATCCTGAAATATGATTAACATCATATACCATAACCAACTCCTAGACTCACTGAAGAAGATAAGGATGAATTTCTCCAAGAGATAGTGTGACAAAGACTATGGAAGAAAAAAAGGATCAATTTACTCCATTTTAGAAATGTCAAATAAGACACCCAAGAATGTTTATCAATGGAATGGGAATTGTTTTATGTGTTGAAAATATAGCATAAAGTAATGAATTGGAAAGGAAAAATTAAGAGTATGATTGAAGGAAATAAATTTCATCCAAAGGAACCATTTACAGTTCATTGTCTAAAATGTGGGAACCTTATAAAAATCTGAGTTAATGCCCTCTTTTAAAGGATAACCCCTACACCAAGGAAATAACTATGTTGTAATTAAATGGTTAAAGTATTTATGTATTGGGATTCAAGAATTATATTGTTGAAGTACATTTATTAATTGTATTTTGGTTATAAGAATCATGAAACGGCAAAGGGTTGTGTTAAATTTTAAAAGAATATATATCTCCATTAACTTAATAATTATGGATACCATCATGGGATTATGAGTTTAAGAGTTGTCATAATGAAAAAGTATTAAACACACCTTTTTGGTTTTATGTGATTTGAGTCTACTAAGATTAAGGATATTTTCATATACATTTTATGGAAATACAACCCATTGGTTTATAATATGAAAAGTTATTTAAAGAATAATCACTTTACATTTTGTGGAAATAAGATTAATGGTATTGGAGAAAGTTAAGGTTTATCTTATCATTGATTTTTTCATAATTATGGGTCATTAATATTTAGAATCGTTATTGGAATTATATTAATATTGTTTTGGAAAAAGGGCAACTTGCAAGTTGGGTGACAACCCATCACATATATGAAGGCTATATGGATTAAACACATAAAAGAATGGAGATAAGGTTTTAATTCCTACCACTATACTACATGATATTTTGGTTAATATTTCATTATTTTTACTTAAAATATTTTATGAATAAATATTGATGATAAACCAATGGTGTTACTATTGATCTTTAGATATTAATGTATTATATTAGATAACTTATGTTAACCATGTTGGTTTTGGGAAATAGTAATAGATATAAATAGAGACTTATCACACTTTTATGGATATCATGATCCATTAAAATATATTTTTATTTCTTCATGAAAAAAAATTCATTTTTGGATATTCATTTCTTAGTGTAAGTGATGAATTGGAAATTTATCATGGCACAACCAATGGATGAAATTATTCTTATTAAATATAAAGATATCAAGTATGTATATTTCATTATATTATTAGACAATAAAATAATTCCTTAAATACAGGAAAATTATCTTGAAATAAAAATGTTATAATTTTAACTTCATGTTTTATAAATCAAATGGTCTTTTAAATTATCACATATTTATGGTTCTTAGGTCCTTAACTTTTCATTGATCGTTAAATTTCTTGTGATCAATGACCCCTATCACTCTCTATATTTATTTACGATTTTCTTCTATATCTATATTGTGACTTGCCATAACTTTTCCCATACTTTTAATCCTAGTTATGTGTTATTCTGGATGGCCTTTATACTTCCCTTTCTCTTTTATCAAGAGGAAGTTTTATTAACCCTTCTATGATGTGGGGTTTTCAATAATTGTATTTCTAAATGTCAAACCCTTCATTACCGAGATGATGTTTAAATTATGACGATGGAAGTTATTGAATGTTGTAAGAATGTAAAAAACCTGATATTTTAAAATAATAACATTATATTTGATAGTGCATTTGGCACAAAATATGAAGCTTAAGCAACTTATAAAATATATTTCATTAAATTTAATCTCTTTGATAGCTTAAAGAACACACAACCTCGAGCATAAATGAGAAGTAATATTGTATATCATTATAACCAATAAATTAAATTTAAGGGTATGAATTTTAATTACTAAATTATAAAAATTATGGTTATCTGTTAATTATAAATAAAATATGAATCTCTTAAAATGAAAAGAAATGTTTTCTAAAAAACTATATTTTTCTAAAAAATGGTTTATCTATGCTCTGCACGCATAATTTAAAATTATCTTCTATAAATTTTACTGAATTTATTTTATAAAATTAATTCTATTTCTTAATTAATCATATTAAAATTATCCTAGGGTGAAATTTTGATAAATTTCTGAAAATTTTCATTTTTCAATGAATAGGATAAAATACAGATTTTTATTGAAAATTGTCTTTCCATTTAAATAATTTAAAAAGATTAAATTTTAATTTTAATGTATTTTAATGTAAAATTAGTTCAATTATATTACAATTTAACTAATTTAGGTTTTTGGAATCATTTTCATATTTAATTTTGATACTAAAACCTTCCATACTTATGAGAATTTTTCCATTGGAAACGTACTTTGTTGTCGCGTCTATGGGTATACTTTTAAATTGGATTATTCCACTTCTGTGAATTTAATTTTAAAAAATTTATTCCATATTTTTTATAATAATATTTTATATTATCTAATAAGATCAACTTAATTTTTTACTATTATGAATAGTAAAATCACTAAAAATTAATTACCATGATTAAGGTAAAAACTGATTTACTAGGGGGTTAAATTAAAAAAGATAAGGGTTAAAATTACCTACCAACAAGTTATAAACCAATTTTATGTATATATTTAAAACTTATAATATACAATGGTTGGTAATTAACCTTTTTTGGGGCTTTTGGCATGATAAAAATGTTGGTGTAATTAAATCTTTTCAAAAACTTCATGTGTGTCCTCTCCCCAACTTATAAAAGGCCATTGTCTCTCCTCCACTATTAAAAATTAAAAATACATTTTATTCCACCATTAACTAAACAAATTAATTAATTACTAACATATAAACACACTATATCCATTTTTTATCATAAATCCATCCTTAGAAGGCTTTTGCTGCAAACTTAAATAAATTTTTTGAAGAAGAGGCAACGTTCTTAAATGAATGTTTTTATTTTTTTCTTCTTCAAAGTCCTTAAAATATTATTTAAAAATAATTACATAACAAACTAATTATATTAAATATTATTATATTTTATTATTTTATGGTAAATGCCTATATATCTCTCATCTTCCATCAAATGGGAAATGATACCATCGATCGTGTACGGCGGACTACCGCCTTGTGAACTGATGTAATTATTTTTCCATCACAACCTTTAAAGGATAGATATAATTATGTATTTAAAAATTTTAAATGATATTTATTATAAAATTATACTTATACAATTTTAATTTCACATATAACTTCATACCTTACATTCCTTTAAACATACGATATTGTCACTCGTGTGTATGACAAATTACCACCTCCTGAAGTGATGTGATTTGATTTTTAAATACACTTTACAAGGAAGTTAATAAGGATACATTTAGTGAATATGTGTTATATATATGAAATTATATTTATTTTGTAAAATTATTGTACCACCCACTTAATTACCCTTTCACCCCTTAAGGAAATTACAGAGTCGCTCGTGCGTACGTACGACCTACCATCTCCATGAAGCGATGTGATCCATTCTCCATGTTCAAATATCAAAAATGATTATAAAAAATTTTCAAATGAAAGAAATTATATTTATAAAATTAATATCATTTTGTGTACTATGGAACTATATAATATCCACAATAATTAGAACATTCATCAAAAAACACATGATAAAACATGGAAATTATCACATAAAACAATGAAAATAATGAAATATTATTAAAAAATGGGTAGTAAAATGTTATAAAAGGATATTATGTGATATTATAAATCTAAAAATGTTTATTTTATAAATTAATGGCATTCTTAAAACCAATATACAAAATTTTAAATCATATTCAACTAAAATGTAGCATGAGGAAAGAGACTGAGTCACAATTTCCCTTCATTAAGTCATATTGTAATGTTATGTACCTAATTTATTTTATATGGTGTATGTAATTTCCATTTGACATGTAATATCATGATTCATTCATAATTAAAATTATTTAAAGTTTCAATTTTAATTATATAATACAAGTGGAATTTAATTGAAAACTACTAAGTGGTAAATAATTTCATAACTCAATTTCTTTTCATTGGGTTATATTACTTATTTATTATATTTATCATTCTAAGATTATGTATGCAAAAACTTTTTACAATATTATGTTTTATTTCCAAAAAAATTATGTTTATTTACATTTTATACAGAAAATGTATTCATTTTTTAATTTCCACTTCAATTTTATGATCTTTTTAAGGGTTTATTTCACAATATCATTCTATTTAGGATTATTTATACTTAAATTTCCATTAAAGTAAATTATTTTATAAATATATAATAAACCTATTTAATTATATTATTATCTATTTATTCATCAATTTTCCTTATAATAGTAACATTTTACACTCTGTGGTACTTTAAATGAATGAGAGATTTTTTTTAATAAAACTGAACATCATTTCTCTCCTTGATCAAAAATCTTTTTTCTTCAAAATCAATATTTTCAAAAAATGCTTTCAAAATTTTTTTAAATGTTTCAAAACTATTTATTAAATAATTTTTTACACATTTTTACTTTTTTAAAAAAAATCAAAGGGTCTTTCATGTAATTTTCAAAACAAGTCCATTTTTATTTTATTAAAAAAATGAAAGATAAATTGTTTTGACATGTAAAAAATGAAAAAAAAATCCAGCTATTATAACCAAACAATGTTTTAAAGATTATTTTATAAGATTAAATGGTCATTTTTAAATAAATATATTTTCCAAAAAAAATACAAAATTTATTTTTAAAATTTTCTTTTCAATATGAAAATGATATCTTCCTCAATAATGTTTTTAAATATATTTTTATGGTATTTATATTTTCCAATAAAAAAACCCATTATTTTACTAATAATCAACTTGGAATATGTTGTATTTATACTATAATTGTTCTTTATAAGTATGTTTTATGATCATTTTGACCAAGGAATATATTTAAATTCACTTTCTTTTAAGTTTTTTAGTCATTAACTTTCCCTTAAAATATTCAATTTCCTATTTCCCCTAAATTTCCATATTATTTATCATGGATATTTTTATTGATAAAACCATATAGCATTTCTAAATATAGTGTTATACATTGAAATTTATTTTTTTATATAGGGAAATAATTATAAACCCGTATTCTTTACTCAATATAGATATTTGATGATATGTCACATTGTTCTTGAATTATATTGATTTTTCCATATATGAGGATTGCTTTGGACATGTAATAATGAGTGGGGCCCATAATTATATAGCCCTTTGATGCATCGATAATCTCATGAGGTAAATTAGTAAGCTATAATTAAATTGGGTTTTACCCATAGTTTTAAATTATATTGTGATTGTTATTGAAAATAGAGGTATTATGATTCTATAGATCATGACTTCCAGTAATTAAGAATTTACTTCATTAAGAATTGAGTTATTATTATCCCTGAGATTTTTGAAATGATATTGTCTTTGGATTCATTTCCTTATAAGTTATTGATTAAATGGATTTTTTTTATATTTATTTACATTAGTATATTGATTATTACTTATCTATTTCTAATATTCAAGTTACTTAAATGAAATGTATGTTTAGTTATTTACATTTCCATATTGATTATTCCTTTTTTATTCATGATAGTTACGTTATTTAAATTGTATTTTTGTTTAGTTATTTATCCTTCCATATTGATTATTCTTTACCTAATCATGATATTATAGTTATTGATTAAATTACATGTGTGTTAATATATTTACCTTGCTATATTGACTATTCTTAATTTACTCATGATATATTTTAATTTATGTAACTTTTACTGAGTAGTTGAGCACACCTTTATTTTTTTCCTTTCCAAGGAATACAACAAATGTACTATGAATGATATGCAAGTATTTTGTAGAGGAGAAAATTATATTCAGAAACAAATTATACTATAATTTTTAAATTCAAATGTAATATGTGAAACATGTATGTATCCAATTTACTAAGACTGTTTAACTATTTTTTTCCTTTGGGATGTGATTCCTGGTATCTTATTACAATGTAAAAAAGTAGAAACCAACTTTAAATTTTTGGAGTCTGGTCATTAGAACTTTTTTAATATGTATTATACATGTGTTACCCCATTTAACACAATTTATATCTCCTTGTATTTATCTTATTTCTCAGCCACCATCTCATCAATGAGATTCATTATCTTCTCTTATTCTTCTTCTTGTAGTATTTAGAGCGATAGATCTTCTGTAAGGATCTTTAAGTTTTTTCTTTCTCTTAGAATATATTACATAACATTAATAGAGTCTTCTATAAATTTTTAAAGGTAATATATAAAGACATAATTCACATATCAAAACGCATAATGAAACTCTTCGTGAAAAAAATTATAAGACCACAATATAATAAATTATCTATATCTAAATAGAGAGAAATTTAAATATCATGGAATAAACTTCATGTTGTAACACTATTCCTTACATTATAATCTATATAGCCACAATGTAACCAACCAAACCCTTTACTCAATCTATTTTAGATTAATAAATCACAACACAATATTTCCATGGACATTAGGACACATGCTTCTAATTAAAGTTTAATAAAAATTTATGGGGCTTGTAAAAATTAATAAAATTGACTATAGATAGAATATAGTAACCATTTCTTCTTCAGAAGCCCTGAATAATGTATTGGAGGTGTAAAGTATTGATGGACTTATAAGTTATTATATGAGTTTTATACCCAAATTTTTTTATATTGAAACTAATTTGATAAGTTTCACTAGGAAGGATCATGATTTAGTATGGAGTGGCTAGTTCTATGCTACGTTTAAGTATTTTAAGGATTAAAAGTATCAGTTTAATTAATGTGTAATTAAATTTTCAAAGTTATGAAGAATTTTGGACATAAATATTTTAAAAACAATAGAATATAAAATGTTCAGAATATATGATCCATGGAAACTAGAGTCTATAGTGTATTAAAGGAATCATAAACAAATTGTTGGATGTAAAAGTATTTCCTTACATGTTTAAAAAAACATTCATCAATAATTTAGAATCTATATCTATTAAAATATTTGATAAACAAATTTTCGTTAATTTTTGTGTGATTAAACCAGAAGCACCACTACTCATATGTGACCAACTTGTTCAGATGCTATGTAAAGTGATCAAATATATGGTGAATTATAAATCCATAATATGACTAATTATCTGAAGGTATACTTGTATAAATTCATGGGCTCAAATAGTGTGTATATAGATCAATATTATCCTAGTGATAAAGAGATAATAGAATTAAGCCTCCCCAAGTTAACATAAGTTCTCTCAAGAGTGGATTCTTCATAAATTCCTTGGGGTATTTTTTAAAACTTCACCACCACTTACATTGTGGATTATTATTATTCATCAAATTAAAGTACCATATTTAGAAAAAATATTGAAATGAGTTTCCCATACCCACACTCGTGGATCCTACGCCAGATTAAACTTATTCCTGATAATATGTTAATATCAAAGTGTCCTAACAGAATTGAAATAGTTGAAATAGATGAATTAGAGAAGAAACTTCTAGAGGATAGTCTAATCCATGTTCTGGAAAATATGGTTCCTTCTCTAAATGAATCCATTTCATTGAAGAGCCCTCATCGTTAACACTTCTTGTTGAATACCATTATTTTCTATTTATTCTTCAACCTATCTATTTTTAAATTCCATACCATTTTCAGTATGAAATATTTAGGGAAGGGGACATTGTTTTACTTGCAGATGAAATTATGAAACAGAAAGATGATAAAGTATAGCGATACCCATATTTTTTATACTTCCAAATTTGATTTTTTTATTTATTTATTTAATTTAAGTTTTTTATTATAGATCCTCATAATTTTATGTTTCAATACATTGAGGTTTTTAGGAATAGGTTTAGTTTGATCATCATCTATGCATTAGGTAATGATAATTCAACTTAATGGTCTTGTTACACAATATGACCATATATAAACACTATTAAGTATCCAATTCAATTTTTTTAATTTTTTATCCTTTTTGTGTTTACTGAATAGATAAATGATTTTTTAATATTATTTGAAAGTAAAATAAAATATTATAAATATTATATTCTTTTTTATTGAAAATTAATCCCCCAAAAATTTTACATTGGGTATGTGAAAAAGGAGAGTGTTGAACAAAAAAACAAGATATCTAAAGTGAATTATAAGAAGTTTTCAAAAAATAATGTCAAATATAAATTAATGAATTATATTTAATAAGGAATCCTTATTTATTGAATTGTTTTAATGTCATTATTTCATAAAGTTATTACAGTTGTGTAATGTATAGTTGTTGGTCAACCTATTCTTTGTTATTAAAACCACAAAGTATTAGACCATGAAATTAAAATCCTTTATAATAAAATCATATTAATTTACTTTCTTCATTGAGAATCAAATAAAAATCAAGGACCTCATAACCTATCAAAAGTATACCACTAGTAAGAGATGATAGAATATCAATCTCAAACCAGAGAAACTTCACCACAATAATCCTATGGAGAAAAAAAGACAAGAAATAAAAGGATTCAAATAAAAGAGGGTACCTTTATAACTATGGAATTGATATTTAAAATTAAAATAATTTCTTAAATATAACGACCCATTCGCATATGATTTTCAACATTAAACTTATTTGAAAAATAATTATCTCATTGTAATTCTAAAATTGAACAAGGGTTTGGGAAATTTTTTACCCTCTAGACTCATTATCCACCAAAAATCATAGATTAAGGGAGAAACCTCTTGGTGGACTCTCTCTTCCATTTGATGAATGTGTTGAGTGTCTCCTTGAACCAATTAATGTGTTGATAATTACAAATATTTCTTTTTTCCCTTTAAATGTATTAATACATTGAATTTTATATTGAATAGTGTGTTTAACTATGAGTATAATATAATATTTATTTTCTTAAAAAATATTTAGGATTCATGTTTTGATATGTCATAACATGTTATGAAAATTTATTATAGATTTACTAGGATAAATAATTCATTTGTGACCTTAAAATAACATTTATACTTGATTTTCACTATTAATATATAGTAAAATCACTGCACACCATGTTTCCAAATCATAATCCACATAGCTAATTTGAAATTCACATAACTGATTTTTGGACCACATAACCAGTTTTCCAAATTAATTTAAATTTCTTATATCAACTATATCTTGAGCAAAGTGACTCCAAATTTAGTAATTATTTTTTTGGAAACCTATGAATATTATCTACATTTCATTATAAGATATCAAATTTTGAATTGATCTCCATCATGTTTGAAATTAGGTTTGAAATAATTGAATATTTTTAGTCTCATTTTTACTTTTTTTTCAAAACTGTTTTTCTTATATTTTTTAATGATAAATTTATTTTATTAAATCATATTATGTTTATTCTTGATTATTTGAAAATATAATGAAAATTACCTAAATATAAGTCAAAAGTACTGAAAGATGATTCTTCCTTTAACAAGTTTAATTTTAGGCCTAAAAATTGAAAAGTCAATCTATCTTCAGTTTTTGGGAATTCCCTTAAGTTAATCACTAACGTGATAAATTCATATACATGATTCCCTTATACTATAATCACATATGTGATGAATTTTCTAATGTGAATCTCTTACAAGAATCACCTATATCAATTTATTATATGAAAATTTCCTATATTGAATCGCCTATGTGAATCCCACACATGATTCGGTTATGTCAATTCCCTTACATGAATTATCCCATTCCAAAACCCCTTTGAAAAATTTGATTATGTAGTTCAGTGAAATTCTATAGGAAATTATGCTCTATTTTATGTTTTGTTTCATATATCGATTTGATCCATTTTTATTCCTTATGTTTATATTGTTGCGATGAATTTATAAATTCATATCAATTATATAGAACCTATGTGAAGTGTTTTTCATTATTTTAATATTTTTTTATAGAGATAAAAGGTTGTTATATTTTCACACATGTGACATAAATTTTGAAACTCAAAAAACATTATTATTAATTTATGTTGTTTTCATTGATTTTCTTGTTTCTAAATTAATTTTAGCTGATATTAAATTCATTAAAACTTGTTTTAGTATCTTTATTGTGGAATTATCAATTTTTAATATTATTAATATGTTTACTTCTCAATTTAAAAATATTTTGTTTTGAATTTCCTAATTAAAATTCAAAAAAAATGATTTCATGGGATTTATTATTGACCTATTATTCTAAAGATCATTTCATTTATTTAAAAAATGATTTAATATTTATTTTAATCATTTTATTAATAATGGATATATGTTGAGTGATTATTATGAAATAATATTATTATTCTCTCTTTCCCTCTCTCTGATAATCCAATATTATTCTGTTTTAATTTTAAATTAAATAACAATTACCCGACATTATTTAGTTAATTTGTTTTAAAAGGGAATTTAGATTGGACAATCTATAGAAGGTTTGAATGTGATATATATCTAATATGATAATTTTTTATGATATTATAATATTTTCAAGGGATAAAGTATGAAAAGTGTTTTGGTTCACTACAATGAAATGTTATACATTCTACCTGTGAAAAAAAATTCTCACTATTGCAAGAAAATTTCTCAAGGGATAATCCTAATATTATATGACCAACACTACCTTAACAAGATGACCTAATACCTTAATCAAGATCTGTAACTATGATTTCTTATTTTTCTATCTTATTTTTCCTGGTTTCTTATGTGTGTAACACTTGTTGGGAAAAAATCCCTCAAGGTACTATTGAACAATTTTTGAGGTGACTGTGTTTGTTGACAAAGTGGGCCTCCATGTTGTGTTTGTTGAAAAAGCAGATCATGATATCCATTTTTGTTGAAAAAGGGGGTTTACATGTCTCTCCATGTTGTGTTTTCACACCATATGCTTTTCAAGATCAGAATATCAAAATATGGATAAGGAAAGAGGGGCACCAAAGTTTTGGTTTGGGCGCGCAAGGTGACTAGGGAAATAGAGGCTAAGGTGGTTGGGCTTGCACGTTGAGAGGATACTTTCATGTTTCACTCAGGGTACCCAAAATTCCAATAAATATAGGGTTAACCCTCCACATTTATTATTAATATCAACACTTAGAGAAAATTTGAGCTCCAGTCATGCAGGTGGTTTGGGAGTGCAAGTGGTAGTATGGGCACACAAGTATAAGGTTATTCATAAGTTGTGCTTCAATTGATAGTTGTGTGCCAATATTGGTTTGGGAATAAAATGGTGTGAGTTTCCCAAGTTCGAAGTTGGATAAGGGAGTGCTGCGCAAGTGGTTAGGTGAAACTTGCGTGCCAGTATTGGAGAAGTGAACCAACAAATAGAGAAGCACGCCAGGCATTAGAGAAGCACACCAAGCATAGAGAAGTGTGCCAGTCATTCTAGGGCTGTGAGAAAGTTAGAATATTTCCTGGTACATCTATGGTAAAGTTTTATTCATTAGTGGATCAAAGTGGAACTTCGACAGAGCATCTAAATACAGAGTAAGGCATATTCATTTGTGATAATGAAGGGAACTACAAGTCTTTAAACTATGAGTGGATCTTCTAAAGAAGCAGTGATTACACTTTAGTTGAGATATCACTGAGATTTCATATTGTTAGTGGTTGTAAATCAGAAGGGACAGTTAGCCCGCTCTAAACTTTGTAAAAAGCAGCACACTTTTAGTGGAATTGGTAAATCCTAACATCACCGATGTATGCTCCTTGGACGTAGCCCAGTGAGAGTGAACCAAGTAAAAATTTATGTGTCTTATGCATGATTTACTTTCTGTTTATACTTTTCTATAAGAAAGAGAGAAAATATAGTTTTTCTTAACAATGAAACAAGATCAATAGGGGTAGTTGTTTTAATCTGTCATACCCTGATTCACCCCCCTCTCAGGGTATTTAACCTAGTGGACCTAACAACACTTCTTACCATATTTCATGTATAGTCATTTTCTATTTATTCTTTAAAACAAATTCTTCTTTTCTATTATTAGTTTATGGATCATGTATTCTAAATTTAGGACCATTCATGTTATGAATCCCATATTCTAAATTTAGTTTTTTAATTAGGTTGTGAATCCTCCTGAAAATGTAAATTTCAATGTGGTTATCTCTCCACTTTGTAGAAAAGGATTTAGTAATTAGGTTATGATTCCCCCTCAAAAATTATTACAGTTCACAATGTATCTCTCACCAAGTATAGAGGTATAATGGTAGAAAAGGTCCAATTTAAACCAATATAATATAAAAAATATCCTTTTATTTCTTATTTCCTTCGGCTATTAATTATATTTATTAATTAATGTTCATAATCAATTTGGATAATTAATTTATTTGATTAATTTCTATAATCTGACATATTCACCCCCTTTAGAGCATCTACACTCTTATTATCAGACCTAAAAAATGGTATCATATCTTTTTCCTTTCAAAATTTATCTAATCCTTCTATAGATTCTATTTTTTATATTTAATTTTTCTAAAATATTCGTAGACCTCACAATATAATAAAAAGATATTTAATATATAATTAATGAATAAAAATGATGCTTGGATTCTTCAGAATCCACATCACTTTGATGACAATGACTATAGATGTTGTAGGTTCTTAATAGAGGCATAAACCAAATAGTTAATCTTGTAAATCTATTCTATTATGGAAAAATTGAACACACTACTAGAAGTTGACCCAAATACACTTACAGGAAATAATGCTTCTAGATATTTTTTAAATTACAAAATTGTGAATATTTTATACTCTTATATTAAAAAAATTGTTTTAGTCATGTGTCTTCTTTTAAGATAGCTCATGAGATTTATAATATTCTATAAGTTACTTAGCTTGGTTCAAAAAAAAAATTTTGAACCAATCTTTGAATGCATCAAGATGAGTACCAAGACTTCAAGATTGGTGAAGATCAAACTGTGAACCAAATGTTCCCCTGATTTACAAGAATTATTAATGGAAATAATTTCTATAATGAAGATTTATAAAACCATATACTAATCAATTTATTTCTAATATATTTTCCAAAGAAATGAAAAGAAAACAAGGTCTTCATTGATGAAAGAAAGAACTTCAAAGAGTACATTCTTGATGAATTGATTGGATCACTACATCAGTATTAACTGGAACTGAAGAACATAGCTTAAGAGGAGACAATAAAAAGAATAGGTGTAACATTTATATATATAAATTTTATTTCTATGGACTCTTCAAATTCTGATCTATAGGACAGTAAAAAAGGAGATATGTCTTAGATTGTAACTAGAGTTTATAAAAAAAATGAAAATGAAAGCATTCAAGAACCAATTTAGATGAAAAAATTAAAAGGAAAACTCAATGGAGATAGAAAAGTTAATACTAATTATAATGATTCAAATGTTAATTTATTGAATGTATAAAGAAATAGAATATCAATCATTACTTTACAAAATGAAATAATAATAAAAACTTAAAGATAGATAAACAATATTTTATAACTAGTTAGATTAATGAAAAAAATCTAATTATAGAGAAGAATTTTGAAATGAAAAAAAAATATGCTAACTCATGCTTCATGGATTCACTGAATGAGATTAGTGATTCAGTTTTTAATTCTAGATATATAAATTCTAATTTTTATTTTGAAAATTTTAATTTTTTAGAGTTAAATGAAGAAATTGAATGAATGTGAAAAAATATTATAAAATTTATCAATTCATATAATAAGATTAAATAAAATAATGAGAAACATTATTTTGAAAGTAAATAGATTTTATAATATAATTAAAAATTAAGGAAAAATCCCACTACTTCTCATTGTAATGTTTATGATGATTTGAAATATTTTAAGGATTTTAATGAAGAATTTAAAAAGGAAGGTGAATGTATTAATTAAATCTTGTTTTATATTATTCAATTTCATGAAAAAATATTATAAAATAATGTTTTTGAATAAAATAAATAAAAATGATGTTTTTATTGGATATGATAGGATATTAATTTAAATTCAAAAAAATCATTTTTAAAGTGGTAAAAATTATTGTACTTCTACCATTATATGATTTCAATGTGTTATGAAAGGTCACTATGAAAATTATTGTTCTCTTAGATTCAAATAGTCCTTAAGATTTAAAAAAACTTATATTTCTAAATATATTTTTTCTATAGTACCATATAATACCATTTTAAATAATGTTTGGGTACTTAAATATTGTATTATAAATCCCATTGTACCTAAAGTAGCTTGGGTAGAAAAAATTTATAGTAATTTATTTTTATAGGAAAAATTCCTTTCATATATTAATAATTACATATGATGCTTGGAAAGTGGATTATCTAGGCATATTACTAGATACCCATTAAATTATACCATAAAAAACATATTAGATAGAGGCATTGTTACTTTTAGAGACAATTCTGAAGGAAATGTAAAAGGTTTTGATAAAGTTGATATTTCTAATTCTACTTTTATTTATAAAGATTTATATTTTTAAGTTTTAAATATAATTAAATTCTTATATCTCAATTATGTAATGATGTAATGGATGTTAAATTTCAAAACGAAAATCTTCTAATTTTCATGGGTAATTATTTATTATTCTATTCTAATTGAAAGGAAAATATTTATTCTATTAATTTTCCAGAACTAACTTTTCAAGATGATAAGTCTTTGAAACTTATGTATAGTGATAGTATTATTTAGCAAGGACAATTAGCTAATTTTAATTTCAAAATGTTACATATTATCTCTAAACATTATAACATGCTAAAGTGTCCTACATTAAAGAATAAACAACTTCATTTTTATGATTCTTGTATGAAAGAGAAGCGACATAAATTTCCTTTCAGACCTATCGACTAGATAAGTACTAATAGACCTTTACAGTTAGTACATATTAATCTATTTGGTACTAATCAAATTTATATCCATAGAAGAAAGAAATATACTTTATTCATTTTGGATGATTATATTAGATTTAGAAGTTTTTAATTTATTTCTCATTAAATGATACATGATTAGGATTTAATTATTTTTTGTAATATAGTTAAAAATAAAAAAAGGCTTCAAGATTATTTGTATGTATAGTGATAATGGAGGTGAATTTCATAATATATAAGTTGAAAATTTATATGAAAAGAATTTTAATTATCATAACTTTTTCCACCTAGAACCCCACAACAAAATAGTGTTGTATAACGGGAAAATATAAATCTTATTAAAATAGAAAGAACTATGTTAAGTGAATATAATGTACTGAGATGTTTTTGGGTTGAAGTTGTTTTTTCTACTTATTAAATTTAAAACAGAATTCTTATTATACCTTTGTTAAAGAAAACTCATTATGAACTGATTAATGGTAAAAATCCAAAAGTTGGTTATTTTAGTGTTTTTGGTTGTAATTTTTTTTATTTTAAATACAAGGGATTATTTATATAAATTTGATTCTAAAAGAGATAAAGGTATTTTTCTAGGTTATTCCAATAATAGTGTATCTTTTAAAGTTCATAATAAAATAACTATGGTTATTGAAGAATATATTCATATTATGCTTGATGAAAATAATGTAAAATTAAATTTTAATTCTAATGTTTATGATTTGTTAGATATTTTAATTTTTTTGAAGAAAACCCTCAAGATAAGAATAAATCATTTTAGGGGGAGCACACCGGTTATCGATCTAATCCTAGATTTTGGAGTATCTATAAATATTGTCCCATTGACTATGTAATTGGTAAAATTGATTCTTTTTTTAAAACTAAAATTATGTTTAATATTTTTTTTGAAAATTCGGATATTATTTCTTATCATGTTCCTAATAATGGTACTAATGATTGAAATGATGATAACTAGACTGTTACTATGAAATATGAGCTTAATCATTTTTTTAGAAATAATGTTTGATCATAGTTTAATGTCTTATGAATTTGACATAAGCTTAATAGGATAATTAGAGTTCTTTCATGTAATTTAAATTTATAAAATGAAAGATGATATCTTTCATAATAATACCAATTATTCTAAAGATGTGGTTAAAATATTTGGTCTCAACTATTATAAGTCTATGAAAAATATTATGGGTGATAGTTTTAAATTAGATGTTGTTCCATTTGAAAAATATGTTGACATTAAAGTTTATATAGGCATGATAGGTAACCTGCATTATTTAACTTAATCTATACCTAATACCATGTTTATTTTTTTGATTATATATAATATTTTAACTTAATCCTAAAGAGATGTATATTAAATATGTGAAAATAAGAATTATATATGTTAAAGGAACTATTAACTCTTGTTTGTTTTATCCTAAATATAATAGTTCTGATTTAATATTATATTCTAAATATGATTTTGGAGGGTGTAAAATTGAAAGGAAAACCACATCAGGTATGTGTCATTTTCTTGGAAAGATTTTAATTTCTTGTTCTTATAATAATAATATGTCTATTTATCTATCCTTTGTAGAAGTTGATTATATTTCTATTACTAGTTTTTATCCTCAAAGGTTATGAATTAATAATTTTTTTGTGATTTTGGTTTTTATCTTGATAAATTGACTATTTTTATGACAATAAATTTTCAATTTATTTTTTTTAATAATACTTTACATCATTTTGGAATAAATAATACTGATATTATATTTCATTTTATTAGAGATTATGTGATTAATGAAGATATTATTTTAGATTTTATCCCTATGGAAAGTCAACTTGTAGATATATTCACTAAGAATTTAGAATTTTCTCAATTTGAAACACTTAATTGTGAGCTTCATATGTTGAAATCATAATTATTTGAATTTTTCATGTGTTTAGGGGGAGTTTGAGTATATTTATATTCTAGAATTTTTAGATTTATATGTAATTTATAAAATCGTGAATATTTTTTCAAGATAACTTGTGTTTAATATCTATACATATCTATTCATTATTTAATTTTTTAAAACCGCTCATACATTCTATATGATGTTTTCATACTTCTAAAACCTTTAGTTTTCTTAAAATATTTTTTTATAAAATATTTCTCATTTTTTTATCAATTTTTTTTAAATTTGGATCACTTTATTTAAATCTATGCTTTAACATTGGGTAACTTTACTATAGCTCCTTGATAGATGTTTTGAAAATTACATGTTTAAGAAAAAATTTATACAAAAATTATAGTTATCATTATTCAATTGAATTATAAATTTCAATCCATTTATTTTATTTTAAGCCTTATATTTTTGAAATTTTTAAAGGTATAGAAGTTCTTGAAGTTATACTTGATATTTTAATTATCAAAAAAGGGGGGAATATTGAGCAGATACTTGAACCACTTTATGTTTTAATAATTTAAAAAAAATATTTTTTTCATTTCATTTAAATCTATTAATAAATTGATCTTTATATTGATTAAAGTGTGTTTACCTTTGAGTATATAAAAATATTTTTTGTAAAAAAAATATTTAGATTTAATGGTTTGATTTTTCATGACATGTTCTACAAATTTCATATAGTTTTCCTAGGATAAATAAGTCATATGAGACCTTAAAATGTCATTTATACTTTATTATAACTATTATTATTCAACAAAACCACTCTACACCATATATCCAAATCAGAATCCATGTAGCTGATTTGAAATTCATGTAGGTGATTTTTGAACCATGTTGCCAATTTTCCAGATTTAGTTTCCCTATGTATTTAGAAAATATCTTCAATAAGACCACTACAAATTGAGTGGTACATATTTTTTTGGAAATATAATAATACTATCTACATTTCATTATAAGATAAAATATTATAAATCAATAATATCATGTATGAAATTAGGTTTGAATTCACTAAATATTTCTAGTCTAATTTATTATGTTTTTCAGAACAATTTTACTTTTGTTTTTAACTAAAAAATGAGTTTTTTAAATCATATTTTGGCTATTATTGATTATTTGGAAAGATAATGAAATTATATAAATATAATTTAAATGTAATGAAAGAATATTCATTCTTTAACAGGGGGTTTTTTTGTTTGAAAATTCAAATTTCAATCTATTTTCAATTTTCATGAACCCATTATGTGAATCAGTTAGGTGATAAATTTAGATACATGAATACCTTATGTAGTAAATTTCATATGTGATGAATTAAATTATATTAATACCTCATGTATATATCCAATGTCAATTTCACATATGTGAATCACCTATATAGAATCGCCTATGTGAATCCCATACTTGATTTGGCTACATAGATTCCCTTATGTGAATTCGAGTACAGAAAATATCCTTTATGAAATCTGTGTGTGTTCTTTAGTGGAATCCTATAGAAAATTAGGCATTGTTTTTTGTTTTGTTTCATATATTTATTTTCTAAAAGTTTATTTAATATATTTAAATTGTTTTAATGACTTTATAAATTCATATTAATTTTTTATAACCTATGTGAAGTATTTTGAATTGTTTTAAACATTTTTTTTACGAAGATCAAAGACTATTTTATTTTCATGCATGAAACATACATATTGAAATTCATTTTTTTGATATTTTATGTTGTTTTCTTTAATTTTATTTTTTCTAAAATAAAATTAGTTGATATTGAACTCATTAAAACATCGTTTAATATCATTAATTTTTTTTATTAATTTTTTTAATCTCTATAAGTTTACTGCTCGTTTTAAATGAAATGTTTTTTGAATTTCTTATTTCAAATTTAAATGTGTTATTTTCATGGGATTTATCATTAAACTATTAGTTTAGAGATTGTTTTAATTATATAATGAATTATTTGATATTTATTTTAATGATAATTTATAGTCTTTAATAATGGATGTGAGTTGAGTGATTTTTATGAAATAATTATATTCTTATATATATCTCTCTCTAATAGTCCATTATTATTCTGTTTGAATTTTAAATTTTCTAATGATTACTTCGCAATGTTAAGATTATTTGATTAAAATGGAATTAATTTATTCTAGTTCATATATTCTAGGAAAGTTCCAAAATTATGATATGATAATTTTTTATGAGATATTTTATATTTTCATGGGATACAGCTGTAAGAACCTGGTTCTTATCTTTGAGGTATGGGTTTCTTCTTTTCCTTTTCCTTAAGTGTTTTTGAGAAAAATATGAAAAATGGAAAAGAATTCTAAATTTTGAAACTACATGTCGTGTACTTTTTCACACGCCGTGTACTTTTGGCCATGTAGGGATAAGTACACAGGGCGTGTAGCCTGGCCGGTGACAAAGGGTGTAAGAACCGACTACACACTGTGTAGTGGTCCTTTACATGCCATGCAGTCAGTCGGCAGGTTAAAAAGTAAGGCGGTGAAGTCGCCGCCAGCTGGGCGGCAGTACACGCTGTGTACTTGGGAGTACATGGCTTGTACTCTTGTCGGCAGATGAACAGTGTGGTGGTGCCGCCAAGTGAACAATTAAATGAAAGGAGTACACGCCGTGTACTTGTAAGTACATGTCGTGTACTTTGTTTTTTCGGCTTAAAATAGGCAGTAGCCTCCTCATTTGGCAGAGGAGGCACTTGAGCAGTTTTGGAGCCAAAGTAGGAGGCCGGACCTTTGAAGATCCGCCAGGAGTTCGTCTGAAATCCAATTCGGCTTCGGACAGGCTTGTTGGAACCGCACGGGTAAGACCTTCCTCCTCCTGGTACCATTTTTGCCAATTCTTCTCCCAACGTAAGTTATTTACATTTGAATGGGTTTTGTTCTTTGTCAGATCTACGCCGTTCTTGGGCATTTCTGGAGTTGGCGTTCGGGTATAGAATTCTTTGACGTATATAGTAGGTGGCTTGGTGTTTATTTTCCAATTGTTGTGCGTTTTTGTGCATTTTCGTGCCACGAACCCATGTGGGGGTGTCGTGTGGCTGAGGTCATTGTTATATTTAATGCCTATAATTTCATAGGTGATTAAATGGTGATAATAAAATGATGTTTGGGATCGTTGCTTGGATCCAGGACCATCCTGAGGGGTGTGTTCCTCTGTTTAGCCGTTTGGCCAGGATACCCGAGGGTATGCCTTAAATGTAGTAACTGTAGAATTTCCTTGAGAGGAATTTCTTATTTACTGCATTTTGATATGTTGGGAATGGCCCGGTTACCTGTTTAGCCTGAGGGCGTTGTTGTGATTAGCCTGAGGGCGTGACTGTTTTAGCCCGAGGGCTGTCGTTATTCCGCCTGAGGGAAACATTTCATGCCTGAGGGCTTGACTTTTGTGCCTGAGGATGACACTTTGTATGCCTGAGGGCGAGAACTTCTATTTCGCCTGAGGGCAATACCTGTGGGTTGGATTCTGTTTGGCCTGAGGCCAAGCCTGAGGGTGTGGTTACTATTTTATCCTGAGGGCACGGATCTGGTTAGCCAGAGGGCTTGGTGTTGTTGAGCACAAAAATGTTACTAAATTAAAGGAATTAAATGAGTAATAAAATGGAAATTTAACTGTTAAGTTAGTTAATTTTGAGTACTGCTTAGTTATTGCATTTTTCTACTGCACACTTGTTGCATGTTTTACACACAGTTGAGCACGGGCCTTTGGTGGGTGCCTATTGAGATATATTTCTCACACCCTATTTGGGTCATGCTTTTCGGCCCAAACAGATTACATTGCTGCAGGTGTATATAGGGGCAAGAGTCCCTATACAAGTACTTGACTGTTGCTGAGGAGTAGGAGGGCATGGGACCGAGCCTAGGCTCGTGATGCCACTGCTAGATGTTTTGCATGTTTTGTTGTACTATGTTTCCTGTTGTACTGTATTGATGTATAACATGTTCTAGATGTTTTCTGAGAACTTGTAACATGTAGCATCATCACTTATATACTGTTGGTTATATCCACTGCTATAGTTATTTTAGTTGCGTATGTTTACTGCTTCCACTGTTTGTTGTGTGTTTATTTTGGTATTCCGATGTGCTACACTTTGACAAATGAGGGCATCGTTCCCCCACTATCAGACCTAGGTCCTCGCTTCTATTCGATAGCCTCTAGCGTTTGGGGAAATGCACTTGAGGTCACATGGCGAACCGGGCTCGGGGAACCTGTTGCGTGGCACTCGGGGCCGGGACATTACAAAGTGGTATCAGAGGGGTTTCTTTTCTTGGACTTACTATTTGGAGTCGTATTCTGGGATAGGATAGAACGGTAGTTGGTAATAAGATGTGCTCGGGCGTAGCTAACCCGTGTACAGGGAAAATCCAGTCTAACTCGTATTTTTCATTATTTGATTTGCAATTTTACGGTTGTTATGTTTTCACCATTGGGTGACGCACTTGGATTGTGCTGTTTATATTTTATCTGTGGGTCCTATTTAGTTGAAACCCAATGAGATGAGGGTATATCATCTCATGCATCATATAGGCACATGCTAGATATCACATGCCATGCATAGTTTCCATGCCATGTAGGTGCATTAGAAATTCGCATGTTGTTGTGATAGTTGTTGTGCTAGAAAATCATGTTGTTGTGATAGCTGCTTGATAAATACATGCCTTGTGATATGGTATTTTTGTTTGAGCTTGTTTATAGAATGGATGCCAAACTTTGGTCTTTGGGGAGTATGGGCCCCCATTGACCAGAATTTGGTGGATCATTGACTGGTTATTGGTTATAACACATATAAGATGTCAAACTTTGATTCGTGGGGTGTATGGGCCCCCACGGATCGGAATTTGACACTTAGGTGTTGTTTTCGGTATTTTATGGGTTCTGGAGAAGTTTCTGAAGCATACTATCTGGAAACCTGGTATACACGTCGTGTAGTACAATATACACGCCATGTATGTTCTTCTGTTCGGGAAGAAAAATGAACTTTTTGAGTACACGCCGTGTACCCGGAGTACACGCCGTAAAGTCTCTTCCCATGTCACAAACTGTGTGGATGGCGACATGGGGTAGGGAAGGGCTTGGGTAAAACACGCCGTGTAGTTTTAGGCACGCCATGTAGTGTTGAACCGGAGTCCAGCCGTGTAACTAACAACACGGGTCGGCGAACTCCTTGACAGAACACGCCGTGTCAGTTATAGACACGCCGTGTAGTGAAACCTGGGGGCACGACCGTGTAACTAACAAACACGGGCCGGTGTCACCGTTCCTTGAACACGCCGTGTACCTTTGGAGGACATGCCGTGTAGTCTTGTCCGAGGACAGACCGTGTGGAGTTAAGCCGAGTAGTCGTCCATGTCACAGACGACACAGGCAGTTGGAAAATAACAATGTACATGTCGTGTAAGTATTATACACGCCGTGTAGTTTTGTTGAATGGAAGTTGTGTGGCTTAGCCATGTAGAAGGACTCGGGCATGGGAAAGGAAGTCAAGTACACGTTTTGTAGTCATTGTACACGTCATGTAGTCTTGTTTTTCCAATTTTGGATACCTTCTTCCTCTTGTTCCCTTTGTGGTTCCTTCACTTTCAGTCTTAATAATCTTGAATCGGAGGCGTGCTTTTGACCTTGTAGAGTCATGCCGCCCAGACGACCGAGAGTTTTTCTCCAAGAGAGCGGCGACGATTATACTCCGGAGATGGTGGGCCATGGGCTACCGGTGGATCCACCAGCAGAGCCAGATGCGGCACCAGCTGTTATATCAGACATAGGAGCGGAGGCACAGTTCCGTGAAGGCTTATTGCGGTTCATGCAGACCATTCAGGGAGCACCGCAGGCTGCCACATCTATGGCCGAGCTGACGCGTATCTTTCAGCAGTAGCATCTGCCTACATTTTCAGGGGATGGCAAACCATAGGCTGCAGAGTCTTGGCTAGGATCAATGCAGACTATTTTCGAGCATCTTGAGACGCCTCCTGGGCGGAGGGTCAAGCTTGTGACTTACATGTTGCATGATTCCGCCAAGAGGTGGTGGGATGTTACCACCGAGTCAGAGCATCACAGGGACATGGCATGGGAGGATTTTTAGACAGTCTTCTATGACTTCTTCTTTCCTGAGACGCTGAGGGTAGATAGAGCTCGAGAGTTCATGAATCTGCAGCAGGGCGCTATGTCAGTGATGGACTATTATTGTCATTTTACGGAGCTTCAGCTCTTTGCACTCGTGCTGGTGGGTGATGAGATGCTGAGAGCCAGACATTTTGAGGATGGTCTTCGGTATGACATCCGAGTGCTGGTGAATTTTTTCAGGTTTCCTACTGTACACGCGATTGTGAATCAGGCGTTGATCACAGAGAGAAACCTGCGATAATATAGTGGTGTGGGCTAGGGTGGTTCGGCACCAGTAACTGGTACTATTTCTGCTGGCAAGAGGAAGAGATAGATGGACTTATCTCAGGGCGGTAGTACCAGCCAAGCAGCTTCTTCAGGTGGCTCGATCAGGTGCTACCAGTGTGGCAGATAGGGGCATAAGAGGCCGTAGTGTCCACGAGACCCAGTGGAGTGCTGAGCTTGCGGAAAGATGGGTCATCTACAGCGCTTTTGCAGGGCGTTTCTACTAGTGGCTAGTGAGAGAGGTTTTGTGCAGACTCTGTGTGCGGGAGCAGGACCAGTGGCTTCTTACTAGTCAGGGAACTGGAATACATCAGGGCGTGTAGGCAGAGATGGTGGTCGTGGCCATGGTAGCCAGACACCAAGATCTCAGAGGCAATAGGGCAGGACAGCTCAGGGTAGCTAGGCTGTGTCGCAGGGCCACGGCACTGGGCAGGCATATGCAGTGCAACAGACCCAGCAGGAGCAGGATCTCGGGCCTTCGACAGTCATAGGTACTATTCTAGTAGCTTCTGTCTTGTCTTCATTACTTTTTTATATGGGTGCTACACATAGTTTTATATATGTACTCGTGGTGGAGAGCCTTGGGCTCTACGTTTCTACTTCTACTGATATCTTTACGCTAGACACTCCGTTGGGGACTAGGACAGTTGGTGTGCATCAGTGCAAGGAGTGCCCCCTTGAGGTTGGTGGGTGTCACTTCCTTTGGGACCTCTATGTCCTGGAGATGACGAGCTATGACATCATTCTTGGGATGGACTAGTTGGTTCCCTTCCAAGCTCTTGTAGACTGCTATGGTCGCAAGGTGTGTTTCACGTCACCAGAGGGCGGGGAGTTTCTATAAAAGGGTGAGTGGGATATTCAGGTGAGTCGAGCTGGACCAGAGGATCATGGGTGAGGTGGAGTCACAGCCTAGATTGCGAGCTTATCTCTGGATGACCAGGGGACTTGTCAGACGGATTTCCCTCCAATTGTCGATCGTTTCAGGGATGTATTCCCGGATGAATTTTCCGGTCTACCTACGGTGCGTGAGGTGGATTTCTCTATCGAGCTTGTGCCAGGAGCAGCACCGGTGTCCATTCCTCCTTATAGGATGGCCACGCCTGAGTTGTAAGAGCTCAAGAGGCAGTTAGAGGAGCTACAGGCAAAGGGTTTTATCCGACCCAGTACTTCTCCTTGGGGTTCTCCAGTCCTCTTTGCGAAGAAGGCGGATGGTACCCTTAGGCTGTGTGTGGATTATCGGAAGCTGAACCAGTTTATGGTTAAGAACCGATATCCCTTGCCGAGGATAGATGATCTATTTGATCATATTTGTGGAGCACAAGTGTTCTCGAAGATTGAATTGAGATCTAGATATCATCAGCTGCGCGTTAGACCATCTGATATACCTCTCACTGCTTTCAAGAGTAGGTATGGTCTATATGAGTATACAGTTATGTCGTTTGGACTCACGAACACGCCAGGTGTTTTCATGGCTCCGATGAATCGTGTGTTCCATCCGTATCTTGATTCATTTGTGGTAGTATTCATGGAATACATCTTGGTGTACTCTCACACTCGACACGACCATGCCACCCATCTTGAGATCGTATTGAGTACACTGAGAGAGCATCGCCTTTATGCTAAGCTCTCGAAATGCCACTTTTGGATGGACTAGATTCACTTCCTGGGTCATACCATCTCAGAGGCAGGAGTTGCAGTGGACCCATAGAAGGTGAGAGAAGTAGTTTCTTGGGAGCAGCCCAAGAACGTGTTTGAGATACAGAGTTTCTTAGGGCTGGCTGGTTACTACAAACGTTTCATACAGGACTTCTCCTGCTTAGCAGCACTGTTGACAGGTCTGACTAAGAAGGGTGTGAAGTTCATTTGGTCAGAAGCTTGTGAGACAGCTTTTCAGGACCTAAAGGGAAGGCTGACATCAGCACCGATCCTGATACTCCTAGAGCAGGGGAGGAGCTATACAGTTTACCGTGATGCGTCAGGGATTGGTCTGGGATCCGTTTTGATGCAGGGCGACTGAGTTGTGGTGTACGGGTCTCGGCAGTTGAGGCCACATGAGAGTAATTACCCGACACACGATCTCGAGTTGTCTGTAGTTGTGCATGCATTGCGTTGTTGGAGACATTACCTATTGGGAGATCATTTTGTGGTTTTCACCGACCAAAAAAGCCTCAAGTATATCTTTACTCAGCGTGACCTGAATCTGAGGCAGAGAAGGTTGGTCGAGTACCTACAGTCCTTTGATTTGGAGCTTGTCTATACACTTGGTAAAGGTAATTCAGTAGTCGATGCACTAAGCATGAAGACTCAGATACAGGCAGTGCAGGAGGCCAGTGGTGAGTGGCAGCTTATGGCCTTGTTCTCTGAGATGGATCTAGAGGTGCATGACAGTCAGGGGCAGAGTTATCTTTCCTCGTTAGCTGTGACTTCTACCCTCCTAGACAGAGTGAGGATGAGGTAGCTATCGGTTTCAGAAGGCCTAGTTCTACGGGAGTCGGTGGCAAGTGAGGACCCTCCTCCCGGTTGGATGATAGGTGATGACGAGGTTTTGTGTTTCCATGGACGAGTATGGGTTCCATGGGATATACGCGAGGAGCTGATGAGGGAGTTTCATGCTTTATCTTGGGCAGTTCATCCCGGGGTTACCAAGATGTACCGAGACTTGAGACGTCAGTACTGGTGGCCAGGTATGAAGAGAGAGATAACTGGTTTTGTTACGAGGTGTTCCACCTGTCAGCAGGTGAAGGCAGAGCATCAGAGACCAGCTGGGCTGTTACAGTAGTTTCCCATTCCAGAGTGGAAATGGTATGATGTCGCGATGGATTTTGTGACGGGATTTCCAAGGTCACCTTGAGTCAATGACGTCGTATGGGTTGTTGTGGACAGACTTACGAAAGTAACTCACTTCTTGCCGATCAAGGAGACCTTTGGTGTGAACGAGCTCGAAAGGCTGTATATCTGAGAGATCGTACGTCTGCATGGGGTCCCTCATTCTATCATTTCAGATAGGGATGCCCACTTTATGTCTCGTTTCTGGCAGAGTTTTCAGAGGGCTCTGGGTACACAGGTGCTTCTAAGCATAGCATACCACCCTCAGACTGATGGCCAATCAGAGCGGACGATACAGGTGCTAGAGGACATTCTTCACACATGCTTCCTGGACTTTGGGGGCTCGTGGGAGAAGCATATACCCTTAGTCGAGTTTTCCTATAACAATAGTTTTCAGGAAACTATTGATATGGCACCATACGAGGCTTTATATGGTAGGCCATTTCGATCACCTTTGTTCTGGTTAGAGGCAGTTGAGGTAGCTTTACTGGGACCACAACTCGTGCAGGAGACATCTGAGTAGGTCCAGTTAATTCAGAAATGGATGGCTACCGGGCAGTCTCATCAGAAGTCTTATGATGATCGCTGCAGACGACCTTTGGAGTTCGTGGTTGGGGATCAAGTTTTCTTGCGTGTTTCACCGAGGCTGGGACACAAACAGATCAGGATATAGGGTAATCTTTCGCTGAGGTATGTGGGGCCATTTGAGATTCTGGAGAGAGTCGGGCTGGTTGCCTATCAGTTACAGTTACCGCAGCAGTACCGAGCCATGCACGACATCTTCCACGTGTCTCATTTGCGTCACTATAATTCAGAACCGTCTCACACCTTTCAGCCAGAGGAGGTTGAGCTTTAGAATGATGCGTCCTTTGAGGAGCATCTAATCCGTATCGTTGACAGGAGCACGAAGGTTCTTTGAGGCCAGTCAGTTCTTCTCGTATGGGTGCTATGGCAGCATGGCCGAGTACAGGACGAGACCTGGGAGAGGGAGGCCGACGTACGTGATCAGTGGCCAGAGCTGTTCTGAGATTTATCTTCGCCACCCCTGGAAAGGGAAATTCAGGGACAAATTGCTATAAGGGGGGAAGTTTTTAAGAACCTGGTTCTTATCTTTGAGGTAAGGTTTTCTTCTTTTCCTTTTCCTTAAGTGTTTTCGAGAAAAATATGGAAAATGGAAAAGAATGCTAAATTTTGAAACTACACACCGTGTACTTTTCCACACGTCGTGTACTTTTGGCCGTGTAGGGATAAGTACACAGGGCGTGTAGCCTGTCCGGTGACAAATGGTGTAAGAACCGACTACACGCCGTGTAGTGGTCCTTTACACGCCGTTCAGTCAGTCGGTAGGTTAAAAAGTAAGGCGGTGAAGTCGCCTCCAGCTGGGTGGCAGTACACACCGTGTACTTGGGAGTACATGTTGTGTACTCTTGTCGGCAGATGAATAGTGTGGCAGTGCCGCCAAGTGAAAAGTTAAATGAAAGGAGTACACGTCGTGTACTTGGAAGTACACGCCGTGTACTTTGTTTTTTTGGCTTAAAACAGGCAGTAGCCTCCTCATTTGGCAGAGGAGGAACTTGAGCCATTTTGGAGCCAAAGGAGGAGGCCAGACCTTTGAAGATCCGTCGGGAGTTCATCTGGAATCCAATTCGGCTTCAGATGGTCTCATTGGAACCGCACGGGTAAGCCCTTCCTCCTCCTGGTACCGTTCTTGTCAATTCTTCTCCCAACGTAAGTTATTTACATTTGAATGGGTTTTGTTCTTCATCAGATCTACGCCGTTCTTAGGCGTTTTTGGAGTCGACATTCGGGTATAGCGTTCGTTGACGTATATGGTAGGTGGCTTGGTGTTTATTTTCCAACTGTTGTGCGTTTTTGTGCGTTTTCGTGCCACGAACCCATGTTGGGGTGTCGTGTGGCGGAGGTCGTTGCTATATTTAATGCCTAGAACTTCATAGGTGATTAAATGGTTATAATAAAATGATGTTTGGGATCATTTCTTGGATCCAGGACCATCTCAAGGGGTGTGTTCCTCTGTTTAGCCGTTTGGTCAGGATACCCGAGGGTATGCCTTAGTGTAGTAACTGTAGAATTTCCTTGAGAGGAATTACTTTTTTACTTCATTTTGATATGTTGGTCATGTCCCGGTTGCCTGTTTAGCCTGAGGGCATTGTTGTGATTAGCCTGAGGGTGTGACTGTTTTAGCCCGAGGGTTGTCGTTATTCTGCCTGAGGGCAACCTTCCATGCCTGAGGGCTTGACTTCTATGCCTGAGGGAGACACTTTTTATGCCTGAGGGTGAGAACTTTTGTTACGCCTAAGGTAAATACCTGCGGGTTGGATTCTGTTTGGCCTGAGGGCAAGCCTGAGGGTGTGGTTACTATTTTAGCCTGAGGGCATGGTTCTGGTTAGCCTGAGGGCTTGGTGCTGTTGAGCACAAAAATGTTACTAAATTAAAGGAATTAAATGAGTAATAAAATGGAAATTTAACTGTTAAGTTAGTTAATTTTGAGTACTGCTTAATTATTGCATTTTTCTACGGCACACTTGTTGCATATTTTACACACAGTTGAGCACGGGCCTTTGGTGGGTGCCTACTGAGATATATTTATCACACCTTGTTTGGGTCATGCTTTTCGGCCCAAACAGATTACGTTACTGTAGGTGTAGATAGGGGCAAGAGTCCCTATACAGGTACTTGACTGTTGTTGAGGAGTAGGAGGGCATGGGACCGAGCCTAGGCTCACGATGCCATTGCTATCTGTTTTTCATGTTTTGTTGTACTCTGTTTCCTGCTATACTGTATTGATGTATAAGATGTTCTGGCTGTTTTCTGAGAACTTGTAACATGTAGCATCATCACTTATATACTGTTGGTTATATGCACTACTGTAGTTATTTCAGTTGTGTATGTTTACTGCTTCCGCTGTTTGTTGTGTGTTTATTTTGTTATTCCACTGTGCTACACTTTGACAAATGAGGGCATAGTTTCCCCACTATCAGACCTGGGCCCTTGCTGCTAGTCGGTAGCCTCTGGAATTTGGGGAAATGCTCTTGAGGTCACGTGGCAAACCGGGCTCGGGGCACCCGTTGCGTGGCACCTGGGGCCGGGACGTTACAACAACACAAAAAATTGTTGTGGTGTTCTATTGTGAAGTGATATACATTCATCCAGTGCTAAACATTTCTCACTACTATTGGACAGTCTCTTACGGGATAAACCAAATATTCTATGAATACTATAGCCATGATGAGATGACATGATACCTTACTCAATAAGCAGTACCTATCCTTTCTTGTTAATGTATATTCATCATTTTGGTTTCTTATGTTGATATTATTTCTTCACATATATCAGATACACTCATTTTTCTATTTATGTTTTTTTATGAAAATAATTCTTCTTTTTTATCTTTTGGTTGTCACTCCCAGATTAAAAATTCCGGACAATTCAGATTGTGACTCCCATATTATAAGTGTAGTGTTGTAATTGGGTTGTGACTCCCTATACAAAAGTCAGAGTCAATGTGTTTGTCCCTCCACTTTGTAGAAAAGGATTTTGTAATTTGGTTTTGATTCCCCTTTAAAAATCAGTACAGCTTAGAACATATCTCTCATATAATATAATTGTATAAGAATATACTAGGTCCACTTTGGACTGAAAATCTATAAAAATCCTTTTTTTTCTTTCTTTTTTCTTCTTCTAATTATCTTAATAAACTAAATTTCATAATTAATTTTGATAATTAATTTTTTTAACTAATTTTTTTAATCTATTATTTTCCCCCCTCTAGACCATATTTCATCTTCATATCATACCTAAAAAACTAGAATAAAATGATCCAATGGGGGTTCCAAATAGTCCCTCTTATAAAATTACTAAAAGGAATAACTAAAATATAGGCCAACCCCTTGAACACCTTTATAATTTGAATGTACTAATTGTTTTTCAAAGATGGTCACCATATAAAATCTTTTACAAAGATAATAGTTCAAGAAAATCTAATTGAATAGTATAATAAATGATAATTTTATCAAGTACGATAACTATAATCACAACTATAGATCACACAATCATTTTTTATAAAAAGAAACTCTAAGATAATATCTTGAGCCATGTTTTTGATGATGCAATTCCCCCTCTCAATAAAACGGTTTTGTTAAGGACTCCTCATCAATAACTCATAATTCTGAATCTTGTGTTTTTCTAAGAATTATTCCACTTACCTAATGTTGAATCCCATTCCATTTTAATTCAAATAATTTACAGCAGTACCTATCCTTTGTTGTTCATTATATATGAGAAAAAAATCCCAATCCACCACCAGATAGAAATCTCCAAAAATGCCTAGAATGAGTTTCAATCTCCCTTATTATTAATATGTTTGACTCCTGGATGAGTCACTCCATCCAAAATGGTATAGGAATCATTAAATAGCTAACCCCCAGTGTTTAGAAGTGGTTAGGAGTCATAATATCGATTAAAATGGTGGTTATGGTGGTAGATAAGAAGTGGTTGGTTACTTACTAACTCGTGCACAGTTTGGGCACACGATTAGTTTAACCGTACGCCAACAATGCTTATTGTTGTATTCTATTGGATTTTAGACTCATAGTTTTCCAGCTGGACTGCATGTTTTTTTAACTATGAAAAGACAACACAAATTTTCACTACCTACTCCCAAGCTCACCAAACATGGTTTCCTAGAGGATCAACACAGTTTTCTTAAATATGTGGAGGGTGTGAGACCAGTTCTGTCTCCAGGATCTTGGGTGCACACAGTTTTTTGGGATGGGGTTCACAATTTCCATGACATATTAGTAACATTACACCATTAAAAAAGGGTCTAAATTCCTATAATTCCTCCCAGTAATTCCATGTTCATGCGAAATCTCTTTGGCCCTTCCATGGATAATCAATTCTGACTAATAAAGACATGTCAAGGAATTAAGAATAAGTCAATTAATCCTAATAACCATTTTCATTGTTATTTAAGTATGAAAACTCCATATGCACAAAACTACATCAAAATCCCCCAAACATGATTATTTGTTTGTCCTAAAACAAATTCCTAGACAATCATATCAAAGGGATCATCAAAGAAACATATAGAAATGCCACAAATTTTATCAACTAAATGAATGTCAATTTTGGTTGAATAATTATTGAATGTCCTATATGAATTCTTCATGAATCACTAATCTTTGAAGTTATCCAACAAAACAGGATTAATTCAAAACTTCCAAACACTCATTCTTAAATCATTTTTATTTAAAAATGAAATTTTCTTTCTTCATTTAAAGAAATATGCATCCTCCAATTCCATCCCATCACACAATTAGGTAGGTTAGGAAAATATATCATCAACACCAATGGTCAGTAAATCACTTTTATAGGTTATATAATCTCATTGAATTGAATATTTAAAGAATTTTGAAAGGATATCAACATTTTGGGCATGATTTTTCATTTTTTGAATTTTTTTCATTTTCATGAGATACTAGAATTGAAATTTTTATCCCCAAATTTTCTATGTATTATATTGAATAATTAAGACATCAAGTCAAGAGATAATTAAATTATGGTTTTGTAATAACCACTAGTGTGGCATCAACAATTTCAATGCTTCACTTCCTTTTATTCATAAATATATTTCCATTTTAATGGGTTCTATAATTTAAAATACTCCATCACATTACATATTTTTTAACAAATTATTCTATAAATAAATATATAAAGGTTTCTCTTCAAGTGTTCCAATTATTATTCACAACAAAAATAATCTTATCAATATAGAAATATGTTGAATTTCAAAAATAGGTCTCCAAATTCCATTTTCATATAGTTGTGATAAATTTGTGACATTTATAACATCCATTTAGAGTTACTCTATAAAAATCATGGAATCCAAGGAAATGGAAAGGAAATGACCAAATGAGGTACCAAAATAAGTTCCCTCTACAATACTTAAAACTGGTCATGGTCTCCTGTGAAAAAAGTTAGGTGGAGAAGGGTGTCAAAGAAATGCAAGAAAGGGGAGGGATAAAATTTAAAAGGATGAAAAAATATACATAATAGAAAAAAAGATTCCCTGTAAAAGGTTATAGAGTTGTTTTTAGTTGGTGTGAAATATCCCTCCAAGTGGAAGAGTGTTGTCATGAAAAATTAGTCTTCCACCTACTTTCCTAATAATAAAATCGAAAAATTGTAGCAATAATAGAATAATAGCAATAGGTGGAATGAAATAGAAGCACACAATCACACCACAAATGAAAAATAAAAAAAAAACATCCACCTAAGTAGTCAAGGTTAAAACATAGTAAGAAAGATGTTCAATTGGAAAGTGAAATGTAATGTAGAAGAAAACCATTGATATCTTGTGGGAGGAGCAATTCCAAATGGGTCTTAGAACTGAACACGGGTGGCCTCATCCCATGATGGATCTTTGGTGGCCTACTCGGTGTCCATCCCATCTGTAAGAGGTGTTTCTGGCAGGTTCATTGGCAGATAATATTCCTAATAAGGATCTTGGTGGGAGTATGAATCCCATTACACATATTTGGAAGGGTGATGGCTGGGTAGGGGTCATTAATAGTCATGGTAGGGAGATATTTTAAGTTGATTTTAACCATCTATCATCAAGTGGCCTCAGTTTTCTAGTCAAACATGGAATACAAATCTTAATCCCACTTACATTTGAGGTCAAGGTCACCGAATGGGGTTTCCTAAAGTTTGGGTTAAGTGGATTAGGTTGAGTATGGTGTAGGATGAATGGAGTTCATTGAACTAGTGGGTTGGTAATCCTCAGCATGTGGGGAGGAATGGTGGGATGCAATAGGTGGGGTTGAGGTCTGACTAAGGTCATCCTATGATTCCTCTTTGTGACCTTTGAATCGATTTTGGTGTTAATCAAATTCCAAAATTTTCATATTATGTAACATAGAGATATAAAAATGGATAGGGAGTGGAAGATCAATGAATTCATCTTATTCAAATTTAACTCCAAGACACTCAACTACGAGATTGACATAAAGGCCTATAAAAAATTCTCTCTTTGGTTTTGTGAACATGTGTTGGAGGTAATATAAGAAGACAAAGTCACTATTGATGGGTTTCTTGATAATCATAGAATGAAAAATGAAAAAACATAGAGTTTGACAGTTATTTCATTGTTTGACCAGGGATTGAAATAGATTGGGATTATTCGGTGAAGAATACGACGGGTGGGGTTCTATATATTGGAGGTCATAACTATTTGAGGAAGATATGTTGGGTCAGGCATGGAAATAGTGGCCCAAAATTCTCTAGTAGTTCTAGGGTCCTAATCTTAGGCCATCTCAACATACTCCATGCTACCAAATAATTATTGATCATAGATTCTAGAAAATGTGAAAAAATAATCATAAACATCACCATAATTTGGTGTCGTTATGGATGAATTGTTACTTTTGGAATCCAAAATTGAATTCCCCACCCTCACAACTAGTACAATGCAAGTATTGGGTCGATTCATAGGGAGACTTAGAGTGTTTTATAACATAAGTTGTGTTTAATTAAATAAAGGTTTTCTTGATTTAAAGTTGATATTTTAAGGTTTTAAGAGACACTCAAGATGTTTAAGTGATTCACTTTCTAAATTATTTATATGTTTACTTGAAGAAATACATAGAAAAACTTTTTTTAAAAATCAATAAAGGAAATGCATCAGGGTTGTGGATATTTATAAAGATTGTTAAAAAAAATTCTTATTGTGTTGTGTTTTTTATAATAAATCTCATCACTGAGATTCAAATGTGACATAACTCCATTGGTTTGGTAAGTTTTGTTGAAGTTAATAGAAATATATTTCTTGGTTTGAAAGTTTGAATTTAAAAACATTTATAAAAACAAACCCCTTGGATATAACGAGTTCACCCAACGGTCATGGGGTAACACATCGTAATTCGTCTAGAGATACCTAGAAACTTTTCTCTTGATCCTATACAGAGTATCTTGTAATAAAAGTAAAGAAGACTTAGGAGAATTATAATAGATAAAAGAATTAACATAAACACATAATGTGAAATAAATCGCCAAAGAGCCTTCATTTCCCACCACTCAAACACATTAAAGGAATTAGAAACTCAATTAAAAATGATAAAAAAAACAAGCTCTTATTACCTCTAATATTCATTTCAACTAAGAAGAAAATATCTAAGACACCACAAGATAAAATTCTCTAAAAATTTCTAGAATGAGTTTCAAGATCCCTTAATGCCAATATAATCTCAACATGGATGATTCCCTCCCTCAAAAATGGTCTAGGAAACATTAAATGGTTGACCCCCAGTGTCTAGAAGTGGTTAGGGGTCATAATCCTAAGTCAAATAGTAAATAAAGAGGTAGATATGAAGTGGTTGGCTTCCTATTGAATGGTACATGGTTTTTGCACATGGTTAGTTTAACCATGCACCAACCAAGAACATGGTCATACCCTTCTAGATTGAGGTGCTCAATTTTCTAGTCAGTCTGTATGGTTTTTTTAACCATGCAGAAAAAGTGAAAATGCAAATTACATCCTCATAATCTCACCTTACATGGTTTCAAGGAGGATCAGCACCATTTTATTAATTGTGTGGAGGGAGTGTAACCAGTTTTTTCTTGTGGCTCCTAGGTGCACACAGTTTTTTTTGTTGGGGTGAATAGTTTCCATGACTTAGTAGTAACCATGCACCCTAGAAAAGGGTTCTAAATGCCTCTAATTTCCCTATAAAATGTCTGTTTCATTCCAAATATTCTTTAACCTTCCTTGTATGACCAAATATAACCTATGAATATATTTTGAGGCTGTAAAAATCTGAAAATTAAGCATAAAAACCATTTTCATTGTGCTTTTAAGTTTGAAAATTCCATATTCACATAAGTTCATCAAAGGATAACTAAGGGAAAAACTTTTCAATCAGTCATCTAGGGTTAAATCATAAACTTGTGAGATAAAATGGAAATGAGAGAAATGCATGATTCAAAAAATCATGCATTATAGAGTTTAAAACACCATATGTTGGGAAGGGAGTTTGATGTCATATCTTTAACCTTGTAAAATGATCAAAGACATGTGTGGTATACACAACAAGGTGAGACAACTACTCTAAAAGGTTTTGAAGAAGTTATTTTATAATATTCAGTTAAAAATAAAGCCATGATGTGTATGAATAATTTCAAGAGGATATTAAACATGTAAGATATTCCACTTTTTAATTTTTAGAGTTAGTGGAGGCGTGTCTCATTATAAGAGTAATAAATAATAATGGTAAAGGAAATATATAATCTAATTAATCCATATATAAGGTTTTATCCACATATATTGGGTTTTTCAATTTTCCAAAATTCTATTCAATACCTATAATCATATTTTATACCTTTCCTAGAAAATATATACTATTCTAGAGAAATTATTAATGTGTATATGAAAAAAAAATTGGATCACTCAAATGGTTAATATATCAATTATGAGGTATATTATGATGAATTTCAAGAAATATGAAAAAATAAACAAATGATGGATCAATTAAAGGTAATAATTTTACAAGGAAAATAATCACTTGGTAAACACATTAATTATAGAAACTAGTATAGGATAGTCAATAACAAAGAAACATACATTCGAGAATGAAGCTAATTTAAATTTATTGATTCTTCCATATGGTTAAAAATCTTCAATGTTGTAGCTAAGAGGATACTTGTGGATTCATGTATTACTGGTATAATTATTTTTAACAAAAATATTATACATTAGTACATTTTCCTCATCAAAGAAATAATAAAACTTCACATGATCATAATCCATTAATTATAGAAATAACTAAGAAAAATTTGAATTAAAATTGTGACAAATTAATATAATTTGGTATGAATGTACAAAGGAAACACACAAGATGACCACAATTGGAATCTAAAACATAAAATAAATGTGAAATATTATAAGAAAATTGATTTAAATGATGCCTTATTACAATATTTAAATTAATGAAATGGTTAAAATTACACATTATATGATAGAATAAACATCTCATAAGAGGTCCCTAACATATGGACCAATAGAACTATGACAAATTATATTTAGTTATTATGCATTAAAAATTAGATAAAAATGTGAGAATGGTAAGGAGTATCATAATACCATATAATATATAAGTAAATTATACTCTTTCATAATATGGTTCTAGGCTTTCATTAAATAACATGAGGTTCAATTTACAGAAACCAAATTCATATATAAAAACTATGCCTATACTCATTATGTAAAAGATGTTTTCTATGTATATATTGAATATACAAATCTCAATATACATAATATTTTATATTGAATGTGAAAATTTTAAAATATTAAATATATAAATATATGTAATATATAATTTATATTTTTAAATTATACATATGTTGATTATACAGTTTGTATATAATGAATTGTTGTTGATGGAAAGTTAAAATTATCATTGAATAAACCATATGAAGTGTTATTGATTAGTTCTTGTGAAAATTTTTCTTATGTTATCATACATATATATTAGTTTTAGTCTTAATTTTATTGAATCTGTATATTCAAAATACATAATAACTATATATTGAAAAAATTAATATGAATGTTATTTTTATGCATTATTTTATATTGATTATACAATTTGTATATAATGATTAAAAATAGACTGTGTGGAATTGTATCCATGAAAAATTGTTTAGCTAGTTTGTTACCCATTCAATTATGGATATCTTATCACTAAATTGGTTTCCATGTATTTATTTAACTCTAGGATTACATTTTATATTTCAACTTCAATCTATTTCCAATTGAAAGGAAAAAAAATTGGGGGATGAAAATTTAAATAAATGTAAGTCTTTTTACTATTACACTTCTTCCCTCATTCTGATTTCTTAATATTCTTAACATAGCTTAGAGTTCCTCTATTTATTTTTTATTTTTTACTTTCATGGTTATATTTATTATTTGGAATATGGTCATATCATAAGAAATGTGGAAAACTCTTTAAACCATGTGGCATACTACATCAAATAATGATCCCCTTACTCTAACATCCATAAATAATAGGCCTTCACTATCCTTAAGTTCTTTGGGATGAATTAATAATTGAATATTACTTTGAACATAGCCCAGGTGAGATCCGTATTAAACATGGATTTCTCAATAAAAACCCATGACTTCTAGATTTGTCTGTATAGAATGTAAGTGGAAAAAAATATTGGATTTTTTAAGGGTCTAAAGGAAATAGAAGATAAATTAAACAATATCCATCCATTCTTTGGGTTCCCCAAATCCTTGGCCACCACAAAAAATGGGTGAATTTTTTTAGTGAATTCAAAGGTATGATCCACCACCTAAGTTTTCCCTTTCTCATTACCTTGTCCTAGAGACTGTGTGGTCCTAATAATTGATTCAACAAGTCAGAGATCCATTAGAAAGTTATATTATTGTGTGCTCCCTAAAACCATCTCCCTTTAGTCAATTGATGACCTTATTGGAAGAATTAAATAATAAAAATGAAAAAAAGGTTCAATAAATACCCAATTAATCCTAAAATAACATAATTAAATTACACCAACTCATTAAATCACCCTTAGACAAGTGAGAATAATAATCCATATCAAATCACATAAAAATATAATATAGGAAAAATCAATTTCGGGACACAATTCTCATCCATTCATGGTAGCTCAAGCTTCAACATGAAGAATATATTTTCATACTTTCCCTCACACCTACTGTTATAGATCTTGTAGTCCAATCTATAAATTACTTTCACTGCCTCCAATAAAAAAATGCCTCTAAGGAAATTTTGCAATGAACCATCTGGAGTTGACTTGATCCATAATTTGAGCACACTATTCACAAGCCATAATGTGCATTCTCAATATCCATAATCTTAAAATAATAACCAAGGTATCAAATTCAAACCAAGTGGGAATAATTTCAGTCTCTGAATCTAAAAAATTATCTTCTGGACTCCACATAGAAATCGAACATGATGTAAGCATGTGTTGGATATCTATACACATAAATAAACATAAAAACAATGGTAAGAAATATTTATAATTTGTTAAATGTGAAATACATAATAACAAAATATGGAAAAAAATTAGAAATTGAAACTAAAGTAATACAATAATAGTAAAAACAATGCATGAATCCTAAAACATAGATAAATATGGAAAATACATAAACAATCCAAAAATGAGAACAAAGGTACACATAATGCACCACCTGATCCATCTCCATGTCACCAAAATTAAATACTAGATTCAAGCTAATAAGGATTATGATTATTAATAGGAACCATCATAGGACTCGTCTCCCTTTAATTTACCTAAGTTAGAGATAAAAAATCATTATATGCCCAATAGAATAGGTATGGTGTGGGGAAAATCCTTATATTATACCACCATGAATATATATAATAACTTTCACATTTCAAATTTTTTATTTTGATATTAACATAATACTTTTAAAAAAATATTTTATGCTTTTATAAACAAGAGGTAGAAATTGATTTTTCAAATCACTTTGGTTTTATGAAACCAAGGAAATTTTCCAAAAATAACTAATCATAAAGTATTCATAAAACATAACTAACATCATTATATCCAAGTAAAATAACAAGGAATAAAGTTATATCATAACTCGATAATAAAAACTTGCACATCAGGCATAATATGTATATCATTCACAAAAATGGGCTCTAATCTAGTTGGGTGCAGTAATTAGGACTTGTTTATGGGCTACTAGTCAGTTTAGATGAATTTTAAAATATAACCAAAATTTTAGTGGATCTTATAGTCTCACTGTAATCGAACCCTAAACAATACACCATTAAACTAGATCAAGACCCCTCTTAGTTACCAAACACATGACCTAGGATTCCCATATTTAACATATACAAACTGAATCTCAAAATAATTTCCTAATCAATAACAACATAATCATTAATACCTTATAAAAAAGGCATAGACGAGGGAAATATCATCCACAAGAAAATTCTATTTGAAAACACACTTTAACAAAATCCTTTTTAAATAAAATCCCCTTTGAAACATTTTATCAAACACCATATGAGCATAAAATTGTTTTTAAAGAAAAAATATAGGAAAATGGTAACTTTATCAAACAAAAAGTTAAGAACAACAAGTTGAATATGATCAATCCTCAATCATGATTTTAAAAACAATTAACAAGTTAAACTAAAGTAAATCCATGTAATAAAGTAATATTAAAGGTAATAACTGTTATGTAGAAACTCTTACCTCAAAACTAGATCAAACTTATCACCTTTACTTAAAAACCACAGGATACTAGAAGGGGGATCCCTACTAATCTAGAAACCTAATAAATTATATTCTAAACCCATCCCTAACCCTATGTTCGGACCCCACAACCTAATAGGGTTCACACTAAGGAGAGAATATGGAAGATGATGGTACAAGACAAGGTTATGGAAGAATCCATAAAAAATTGGTTCTTGACTCAATATTTCCACTCAAAATAAAAGGTGAGAACACAAAGGGTACAAGGTATAGGATAGAGAACCATTAATTTTGCACCTACATCATTCAAATGGGTAGAAAAGAGGGGTCAAAGGGTTAAAACCAGATAGAAAAAAAAATATAAATTCCACTTCTTAAGAAATATGGTCATATAGGTCTTATGCGACATTCATTTATCATGGTGTGATAGTCCTCCCCCAAACCAAGTGGTTCTTATCATGTTCATGTTATTGTACAACCTCCTTTTCCAATACATGATGCACCTTATCCCCAAAACCATCCTTCTACCTCCATCCCATTGTAGTGTATCCTTCACTAATCATAACACAACACATCCCCTATCTAAAACTTCAAATCCCCTAATAGACTTTTAAGGAAATGACATTCCTTCATTGTTCCATGAACCACATCAGTTCAGAACTATAGATAGAAGAAAATAACCCAAACACCTCTAAAAACTCTAAAAATTGAGAGAATTAACTCAAATAAATAATTTAAACATTTACTAGTGAATTGGAGGGTGTCACAAAATATCTTTCTGATAAAGAATTAAAATTTTCATTTAATTCCTTATTATCAAATTACAAATTTATTTTTTATAAATTTCATAGGATCACCTTTATAACTGGAGTAAAAATCTAAATAGTTGAATCCTCAACTATTATTTCATGAAAAACAATAAAATAAGGAATCATCGTATTCTTATAACTGAGGTTTTTCTTTATATTGAATATTGGAACACCTCTATTTTAAAAAAACAAAATCCTATATCTTAAACTTCAAACGTAATAAGATCACTCGGTGGGAACCAAGATTAGTTCTAATACTAATTAAAGTGCCCTGGTATATGATGTTGTATCACTGGGAAGGGGTGATAAATTATATATACTTAATTTTATTATTTATTATTTGAAATTAACCACTATGAAAGATTAAATTCTTGATACATCCTCTATTTAAACCCTAACTTATATGTGCATAAAATTGAATTAAAGAATTCCATGTCATACTGAGATTTTTACAAGGTTCACCCCCAATGTGGGTGACTACTATTTATTGGGTTTGAGTCAACTTCTTAGACCCATATTAATCACTAATAATAAGTGTGTTTACAATATCTATCTATATATGGTTCAATATTTTGATTCTTTGATAATCTCCTGATTTTTTATTTATACCAACTCCCTCAATTTTAAAATAAGAATCTGAATAGAGATTAGAAGATCCACCAACAAGTTCTAGGAGTATCAACATAAGATATTATCCAATACTTTTGAATATTCAACAACATATGATCTATCAATTCATCAATATATTGAAATATAGAATATGTAGTAAGATATAATAGATTTTATTTCCTAAACTCAATCTCAATCTCATATTCTTCTCAATAATTCTCACCTTTGACAGATATGATCTTTATGATTATCAAAATTTCAAGTCTCTCTCTTATTTTTGGGTATTCTCTTCTCCTATTTTAATTCATATATACATAACATCTCATATTTATATTTTTTTATACATTTAATATGAAAACCTATCAATTTAATCACCCCAACTATCTATCAATATTAGTCATCAAAACAAATTCAAATAAATCACATAAAATATCTATATAATATTTTTTCTGATATTCAAGATATTTTGAAAATTATCATAACTCCCTATTTCCATAAAATGTGTGAGAACTTAATTTCCACGTCTTCATGATAAATTATAGTGTAATTTTCATTATGTGAAGCAATTTCTCATAACATAAATCCTTTTAATTTTTTCTTGGTTTTTTCATGGAATCACTTTTTGTGTTGTGACGTTTCTCATTTTTATAACATCCTTTGTCTAGTATTTCATCCTTACACTACCTCAATGTGTGATACATTTATCCATGAACTATATCCAATTCATATTCTTTATTATTCACCACTAAAACTAGTTTCTTGAATCATGATTATAACTATAATCATGATATTTAATCGTTGATGAATAGATGATGTATATTTTTTTTTGATCTCGAATAATCTCACAATTTCTCAAACTATTAACCTTTATGTAAGAAATTGTTACTCTTATCTATCACATTAAGAATATCGGTCCTTGAAATTTTTTTAGCATGAAACCCTTATATAGGGTTTGTTTACTCTTATGCATTATCTTAAATACCCTTTTGTTTTGATGTAATGTTTTTAACTTGGTCTCATTTCTGTATGCACTGTAATAAGTTGCTTATGTATTCTCTAGTGAGAAATTATGTATCATCATGAGAATTTTTGTATCATAGTGGATTTTAACACTTCATAAATTCTTTACTCTAAATAACCTTATTTAATTCCCAAGATAACTCTTTTTTATTGGGTATATGAATCCTTACGTAAGGTTATTTAATTCACCAAGTTCTTTAATATATGAAGTTTCCAGAATTTATCTCTAAAGCTATCAACTCAAACTCAAACACCTTTATTCTATCACAAATAAAATTAGAGACATTATACAAAGATTCTAATAATTTTCATAAATGGTTGATATTAAATAAAACACATTTTCAATAATTCATTTGGTTATTCAAGTCCACGGTGATACAATACCCATGTTAGTAAGGATCTCGCTGCTACAATACCCACTACTGGTATCATCAGTAAGATATATTGGTTTTGATATGTACTTAACCTTTCCCATAATTTTTAATTCTGAATTATTAGAAACATATGACTTACCAAAATATTCAAAAATATAATTATTCAAGAAATTTTTCCCTCATGTTGAATGGAAAGATCATCATGATCTAAAATGCAAGACTCTATGGGCATGTCCACACTCAACATAAAATTATCACCAATTCTTTCAGTTGCTTTGTTTACTGAATTGTTTTTAGGTTATTTCCATTTATTCTTTCACTTATTATTTATGTTTCATTTATTACCACAATTCCAAATAGTAGGATCAAACCAATAATCATTGTATCAAAAAATTTCTCTTCATTTAGATCATCCCCTCTTATTATCCCACTACATAAATCCACCTCTTCCCTCTATATAAAGATAAGAACTAGGGAATATAACTAATTAGAATCTATAAATACCCTCACTATGGACTAAATATCACATGAAATTCAACTTTAATTTGGTATTTTCTAAATAATTACACACAACTATTATAATAGATTCACTACTATCAGGAAACAAAGATAATAAAACCAGTTCACAAACATCGTCATCTAGAATAATTTCCATTGATGTCAACTAAATTTTGATTGAGTTAAATTCGGTGATGTGATTATAAATACTCTTCCATTAAATCATCTTTATATTGAATAACAGTCACACAGAGTACAATTTGATTGAAATAGATAGCTTCTCATACATGTTCACAGGGGCTATTATAAATACTGTTGTCATTGTCTCTATAATGATATTGAATACCAAATTTCTTGTCAATATAAGTTTCAAGAATCTATAAACCTATTAATATAGTAATATGGAACACATACACACTATTTAGAAACCTTTGTTTGAAAATATTTGATAATGAAACATGATTCCACAGTAACTTGATGTGCTTGAGTTCCTAGATCCATATAGTAGTCCACCATACTATAATACCTATGTATAAAGGTCCACATTTCTATAGTACTTGCTAACAGTGTTATGTGGCTAGCTCTATTATAATTGGTAAAAATTTCTATAGTTCCTAAAAAAATCGTGCTTCTAGGTTTTAACCCCTGAAACCCATAGTATAAGGATACTCCCCATGGAACCCCCAATGACCTAATCATGGAGGTTCAACCTTGAGTTTTTTTACTAATGTTTAGTATATGACACTAGAACTTGATCTAACTTTATTTGACAAAGAAATATCCACCATTATAATAATATCAACTTTATCAGTGACTTAAGTTAAATTAGGATAAGGAAAATAATTAAGTAGGGAAATATTGGGTTGATGATAGGCCCATAGAACAATAAACAGATGACCTAGAGGAAAAAACCCAAAATTGAAAATGGGGCACCCTAATGATAAAAATACAAGCCAGAAAATTTTACATCCATCACTTGTATGTAATCATTAATTATTCTAATTACTGATAAAAATTCATAACAATATTTTCATATGCTAAAATTATTTTTGAAAAAAATTAAACATGAAATTTAATTTGTAAAAAATGAAAGATAAGTTTATAATTAATGATGCACTGATTCATAATTTGGTTAGGAGTTTTTTAAATAGGATTTAGACATATATTTTTGTAAATCGAGAAATTTTTTTTATATTTTTAAAAATGGGTGCAGTGATGCATGAACCTCATTCATACTTATACTTTGGGGAAGAATAATGAATATGATTCTTTTCGGGTGGCATAAAAAGCATGAACCCAGTTCACACTTCTTATGTAACACCCCAGGTAAATAAAGAATATGAAATTTTCACATTTATCCATATTTGTGAATAAAATATTAATATAACTTTAAAGGGGACGCTATTCTCTATGGCGTACCCAATACGCAACAACGAGTTTCTTGGGAATCTTACGTTTCACTCTAATAATAAATTAATATTATTTTAAATGGTAGTTAACGCCTAGCCGTTGTAATGGCGGGAATGAATAGAACTAACTAAAAAATGATTATATATGTTTGTCAAATATTTTTACTCTTTACAATAAATGTTAGAGGATTAAAAATGCGAATGAATCCAATTTTAAGCGTAAACATTCTAATATTCTTTAAAAGGTTGATTAACCGCCTTTTGATGGAGAACATCTTTTAAATCCAATTTTTTACAATTTTATGTGTTATATTTGACAAAATAAAATTCTTATTTAGAATCGGGACATCAAAATTTAATTTGTGTACATTTTTGGTATTTTTCCGATAAAGTTCATTTTTTTAATGAATAGTGAAAATGTTGTATTTTAATTCAAAACCACTTTTTAATATAATTTATTTATATGATTAGACTATCTTTTGAATTGGTTTTAAATTTAAATTAGAATATATTTTTACCATTTAATCCAATAGTGGTCGTTGGAATTAGTTTCACTTTGAAATTGGACTTAAACTAGTGTCAATCTTTTGATATATATTGTTTCATAAAAACACGCTATTTGTCATGACATCAGGAATTAATTATTAAATTAATTAATGTAACTTATATGATTTGAATTTTGTAAAATAGACATCATTTTTGAATTTGGAACATCAAATATATCTTAGGGTGAAGTTTTGGTATTTTTCTGAAAAACTTCAATTTTTGATGAATAGTGAAACCACTATGTGGTACTTAAAGAACTGATTTTTTGTTTAAATGAAATTTTACCACCTCTGTGTTTTGAATTTCAAAAATCTGATATACATGGCTATCATTAGGAATTAAAATGTGGTTCAATGGTATTAAAATAATTTTTTGGAGAATAGTAACTTTTAAGTCTTAATCGTGATTAGAGGTAATTAGTGTAGTTTAAGGTAAAAATAATGTTTTAATAATATGAAATGACCTTGACACATGTCATACCCTTATTGGATGTGCCATGGCCGACCAAGACAACCCATGGGTCGATTTTTGGTACCCCACGGAGCCACTTGGGTAAGATAATGACATTAATGCCTTTTATTTAATGTAAAAGTAAAAATGACACAAACATGAGTTATTTTACTAAAAAAAATTTAAATAGGGTCATAAAAGTCATATTTTTTACTATAAATATTAATTAGAAAGATAAAAATATTTCCTAAATCATGATATTTTTTTTATAATTTTTAGACATTAAATAAATTAAATTATTTATGACATCATGATGATGCAGCAATTACCTCATTAATAAGGGATTTAAATAAAATGAAAAGATAATGTTAAAAATACAACTTAAACTTGTTAAAAACCTATTGGATGGGTGGATTTCAAAACCTTATCACCTTATCCTATAAATATATCCTTTTGGGACCTTTTAAATCCGAAAATAATTTTATAATAAAGTAATATTTTATAACATTTCAAGAGTGCCCTCCTCTCCTCTTATAAAAGGCCCCCACCTCTACCACCTTACACACACCTCCCAAGCCTTTGGCTCGGCCAAACCCTGCCCATTTCATCTCTCCACATCCCTATATTCATCATTTAATCCTCACTTTGGGCAGAATCCTTTCCAAGGAAGCCATTGATCTCAAATCAAAGGAAGTTACCCGATTTTAAGGTAATGTCTTCTATTGTGTTCTTATGTTTTATTTTGCTTCTCCAACCCCCTAAACTCTTTTTATTCATTTCTTTTGTAACAAAACCAGTATCTTCCATATTCTAGGATTTTTTTATAAGAATTATTCGAGCTACACTTACACACACCTACATCTAATGGTTAAAGAACATACAGTTTCCGTGGATGGTGAATTTCTGCCTCACGAAACGATGATTGTTCAACACTCATATAACACCATCAAAGGTGGCCATTAAGATGACACTATATTTATATATGATATATAATATGTTTATGTTTTACTTAAGCTTCTTTATTTTTCATTTATGGAATACCTTTATGGTTTCCAGTATGGGTAAACGCAATAATTTCATTTTAGGAAGTGCAGACTACCGCCCCCTCAAAGTGATTTGATTCGTTAATGCCATATGTGGGACGTATAAAGGATGGATTTAATGTTATTATATATTATATTATACTTTAATTATAATATAACCTTATATAATTATGATTTCACTCAATTAAATATGAAATAGAAATGAAAGTAGCGTTCATGCGTACGTACGGCTTACCGTCTCCATGAACAGTGCATTTCATTTCTTACCTCTAAATGATATGTACTATTATAAATACATGTATATTCTGGATATATATGATATATATGATATCCAAATCATGAATATAATTCTGGATATAATGAACCTTTGACCACATAAACAACATGTAATTGTAAGAAGTCCATTTTTTGACTTAAGTACCAAATATCAACAAAACGAACTTTATTAACTTAAATGATTACATATTGTTTATAACATGTTAATAAGTGATATAAAATGAATAATTAACTTTAAAAAAGGATCTTAAGCAAGTATAAATTAACTCAAGTTTATTATTCAATAGATTAAAGAACAATCGAGTCATGTCGGACACGAGGTAAGGGATCCTACTCCTCTCTTTCTTTTTAAGTACACTCTTTTATGTCATTCCTTTTAAGATCATATTTCTTATGATTGGGATGTTATTTCATATTAATCCTACTGTAATTTTTATGTTCATATTATGAGAGACCCTATTTTCTCTCATCAATCCATTTTGGAAGTTTTGAGTGGCACCGTTAGGCTGCCGAATTTTCGTAAGAGATCTAACCTCTCTCTTTCTTTTTAAGTACTCTCCTTTATGTCACTTCTTTTAAGATCCTCTTTGTTATGATGGGGGACATTATTTTATATTACTATTGCTGTAAATTTTATTTTAATATGATGAGAGACCCTATTTGATCTCATCAATCCATTTTTTGAAGTTTTAAGTGGCGTCGTTAGGCTGCCGAGTTTTCGTAAGGGATTTTTCATCTCACTTTTAGTCCTGTGAGATTTATGCTAAATTTGCCACCATTTCCTTTGAGTGGTGTATGTACTTCCCATTATTATACTATTTGTGTAATATAATTTCATTTATTGGTATTTACATATTCATTGTATGACCCTTCTTCAATGGGGTGTATGTTTCGAAAGTTACCCAAGTCGGTAAGGGAACATTTCACCCTCCTCTTTTAAAAGACTTATTTTGTTATGTCTTTTAATTCACATAATATTATATTGGGATATCTTATTCTATATCCTTATTGATGTAAATTTTATGTCCAAGTGATGAGATACCCTTTTTATCTCTCATCAACTCATTTTCTGAATTTTGAAGTGACGCCGTTAGGCTGTCGAATTTTACCAAGGGAACTTTTTAACCCAATTTCGATTTCTTTGGGTTCAACATGTAGTTATTGAATATTTAATCCTTTGAATATGTGTGAATGACATTTTATTGTTTTACACTTAATATCCACTTATATTGGGTGTATTTATATTTGTCACACATAATTTTGAGATTGGTTTATCCTTAATTTAAGGATACCTTCTTTATAAGGGATTTCATCACATTTTACATTTCTATTGAGACTTCATTGTTATTATGAACCAATTCACTCTTATATGGTGTATATACTGTCCTTTGGAATATTATATCATGAATAAATTTATTCTCATGATATTATAAAGTTCTGATTAAATGTTATTCCTCAATTATTGTATTCAAGTGTCTCTAATTTTGGTAAAAACCCTTTAACAAAAATATCGCTTTAAATGTTTTAATGATTTGTTCTTATTAATATCCATGTTTTCAAAATGGTTTTAAGAATTTATTTATATGGATATTAATGGTTTAAAATTTTAAAATCTTCAAGGTGGTATGGGACACTTTGATTCAAAAATCTCTTTATTAAATGTTTTAAATGGTTTTGAAAATGGTTTTTTTAAATGGATTCATTATTTCAAAATCCTAAAATGTTATATTGTGGTTGAAATGTGGAAATGTTATGTTTCCTTTATACATGTTTTATGTGATACGTTTATGTTATGGTTCTTGGGAATTGTTATGAAAATGGGTGGTTCCATGATAAACTAAGGGCGGGTGAGCCTGATATAGCTCTCCAATGCATTGGGTAATGCAAAGGAGTTAAGCATTAAGGTTTCTCCGAAGAGATTTAGGGAATATACTGTGATGGGTATTCCAAACGTAACCAAGAGGGTTACTCCCTATGTAAGAATGTTATGAATTCCTCAAGTTACCTTTATGTCTTATGATTTCTATGATTTATTCATAATTTGGATGAGGTATGTTAAAGTGATTATGTTTTATGGGTAAAGTATGATTTCATTCTTATGTATATATGTACTCATGTTTCCTTTCCATATTTTTATATCCCTTACTGAGCTTTTTATGCTCATCCCAAGTTTTTTTGAAATGTTTTTCACAGGTCAAGGGAAAGTTACATGATATGATGATAGTGTCAAGGAAGTGTCAAGAAATAATCCATGTTTTATTTTAAATATGTTTCCATTGATGGGAAAAATGAATACTATCTTTATGTAACCACTTTTTTTAAATGTGGAATGTAATGCAAGTTTCATGATCTAATTATATAAAACTCTAAACCTAAAAAGATCCTCAATTTGTAATCTTGTAATAACTCAATATTAAGTAAGGTTTAAGGTTGGGTCCTTATATCTTATGTAATCAACACACAGGAGGTATGAACAAGGTTCATACCTACTATCAACCAAAATATATATACAAACACCACTCATTTTTTCCATTCTCCCCTCTTATTTTATAAAAAATATCCATTGAATTGATTTATCTTTCTCAATATATTATTTTTAGCCTTCGAGAAGGTGAAATTTAATTTTTAAAATTTAATTTTTTTTGTTTCCTTAATTATTTTATTTGTACGATTTATTTATTTAAATTATATGATTTTATGAATGTGGGATTTAATTTATATGATCATTGTATGTTTTATATTTTGTTTAATGGTTTAGAAAATTTAAATTTATTTTAGAATAATTTAAATTGGCTTTAAATATGAGTAATTATTTATAAAAAATATTATTTATATTTTGTAAAATATAATTGATTACAAAAAATATTATACACAAATATAATTGTATTTTAATATAATAATAAAAACTATATTTGAATATTTTTTATATATGTATAATATTATATAGTATATTTAAATTAAAATAAAATTATAACATATTATTTCATATTTAGATAAATAAAATTATTCTAGCTAAATATTTTTCTAAAAATATATTATTAATAATTTATTATAAAAAAATTTATTAAATTTATTTGAATATAATTATATATATATATATAAATTATTTATTATATTTAAATTCAAATAAATTTATAATATATTATATCATGAATATATAAACAATATTATTTTGATTAATGAAATTAATTTTTTTTACTATTAATAATATCTTTAAAAATATTAATTATAAAGGAATAATATTATGTGTAACTACGTATAAAATTAAATTATTAATATTTTGGAAACTATAATTACTTAAATATATATATATATATAATTATTTTTAAAAATATTAACAACTACTTTTCAATATAACTATATGTATATATAATCATATTTATTATATTGAAAGTAAAAAAAATAAATTTACAATATATTATTGGTTATATAAAACTAATTAATATTATTTTCATTAATTAATTTAAAAAAATTCCTATTTATGTTTTTTTTCATTTTATACATCTAGTATTATGAGTAATTATATATAAAATCATATTATTTTTATTTAGGAAGCTATAATTTCTCACAAAAGGGTATATATATAATTATATTATAAAATATTAATTACTACATTTGAATATATATATATATAATATTATATAGAATATTAAATTAAAATAAATTTACAATATATTATTTGATACATAGATAAATAAAATTAATCTAGCTAAATAATTTTTAAAATTTTATTATTAATTATGTATTATAAAAAATATTGTTGACATTATTTGAATATAATTATACACCTTTTATTATTTATTTTATTTAAATTTGATTTTATTCATATTTAAAAATTTCATTAAATAAAAAAAATGCATATCCTTAATTGAATAATACATATACTGTATTATTTAAATATAATATTTTAAAAATATTATTATGTATATTTAAAAAATTCATTAAAAACAAAAATCCAAATATATATATATATATATTGATATTTAAATATATTAATATAAATATATATATAGTTATTTATTATTTATTATATATAATATAAAATATCGTTACAATATATTATTAGTTATATATTAAATTATTATTATTATTTTTGTTGTTAATTAAATGTAAAAATTTATTAAATTATTTTTAAATAATTAATTAGACACATAAATATATATATATATATATCATTAATTACATAACTGTATAGAGATATTATAATTATATTTAAAAATATTATTTTTATATATTAACTAATTGTAGAAAATGAGAACTATCCTCAGAAAACCTGGTAAGCACATTAAGGATGAGGGATCTTGAGATGACCGACCAATGTATGATTGAAATTATATGTTGTAATTATTTTGTATATGATTATATAATTTGTAATAATATTATTATTTTTTTGTCGATGACTCATGCGTCATTCCTCTCTTTCAGAATGTAAAGAGCTCGATATCCACGGTAAAATTCCATGCCTCCCAAATCCCTAGAACCCCTCACTTTCATATGAGCAATATTGTCATAAAAAGACATTCTGCAGGAGGCATTATTATTCGATGGAGGATTTATACACTATAATTTAATGGAGAATGATGGTTGTTGAATTCTAAAACTAGGAGTGTTCATGATATATTATCACCACTGAGTGGTTATTGATGTTGTTAATAGCGATGTACTTTCACGAAAAGAGCCTAATCCTTATCATCGATATTTAATCATACATATGGCCATTAATGTTCATATCTAATTTAAATATGATGTAATAAAAAAGGTTATCATCACATTGGGTGTGTTTCCTTATACATAAATTTATTTGAATAATTTTTACCATCCTTTTAAAAACATTTATGTAATCTTCTTTCATTATACGATCCACAATAAGGAATGTTCTGCGTTAAGATTGATAGAATATAAAGGGCTAATCAGGGCCTGTATGATTACATGATGCATATTTTGAAGAAGTGATGGTCATTAACATAAGTCGATGGTAAGAGATATGGCCAAATGACCATTAATATTATGGAATTCATAAATGGGGTCTTAAAGGGTGTTCATAAACTACCAATCAATGTCTTAGTAAAGGATACCTTTTTTAGTTGTGTGAAGTACATTATCAAATGGTCCAAAAGAAATTATTAGAGGATGAAATAGGGATTGTGCATTAGTTAGAATATCCAAAGGGACATTAATAAGATATAACATGATGTTTTATCCTTTCATGATCAAATATTTGACTGAGAATATAGCTATTTTAACAAAATAGTGTGTCATGACCCACTCACAAGCACTATTGGTTGAGTGCTAGTGGTCTTATTGTAAATAAAGTACTTTTATTATGGTTATTTCCAGGCATTGAGGTATCCATGTTCACATGTCATTGTAGTTTCTTCATTAGTGAACTTGTACTAGGAACCCTATATCGAACCTTTATATTATTTGAGTACTCTAGTTGAATAATATAATGCACCTTGGATTCTTTTCGATGATTTGAATAATTTCTTTCATACTTATTAACTTTCTATCATCTTTGATATTATTAGGATGCACCCTTAGGAATAAGAAAAGTCTAATCATATTTGAAGTAATATGGACTAGCCTTGAGAATGGGGAGTTATACTATAATCAAATATATTACATGTATAAGGAAATACTCATAAAAATGTAACCATGTGGGAGGAAGGATCTCCACTTTATATTAGGGTTGAACATTTTTTTATTTTATCATTAGTATGAAAACAAATTAGTGTATCCCGGATTATATAATGTCAGATTCCCTACATAAATTTCTTTATATTTTAATTTGAAGAAAATATATAGGACCAATATGTTTATTCATTATTTTTAAAATTCATAAAATTCCTTTTCTTTAAAAGAAAAATTCATTCTTATTCCTTATCTAGAATCTCATTCACTTTGAGTGTTTGGGATATTTCAATACATTCAAGAACAACTCCACTATCATTACATCATATTCTATATTTATTTAAGAAAATTGTTTTGTTTATCACCTTAATAAATATCTCACTACTATTTAAATTTCATAATCACTATTCAGACTTTAGAAGTATGAAAATTTTCAGACCATTTTATCCTGATAATATTATTTATCATGTTTTGTTACGAATTATAATTATTTAAATCATCATTATAATTTTTTTATTAAAAATATCTTATAAAATATTATATATTAACTATAAAAATTAATGATAATATTATATTTAAATATGGAAGACGTTCCTTTGATCACATTCTAGGACATACATGTTTCACATCTCTTCTTAGAGGTCCATTCTATTCCTAGACTAAGAGTATGGAGGTCACACTATTTGCAACATATTTCACCCACTCCTACCATTATCCCTAATTTTTGATGTGCAAGGTTCTATGACATAGTGATGTGTGATTTCACCATTTTCAATCATTAGATCATTACTTCCCTTGTAGAGATATTAATACCAAAGCCACAAACTTTTCATCTACGAAAGGGAGAGAAGATAATTACTCTCAAGGATGTGACCCTTATATTAGTCCTCTCTATCAATGATGTAGTTTTGATAGAATGATTTTCTAGAGATTGGTTTGATTTAGTTTAGAGGTAAATAGGAATTAATTTCTATGATTATTGAAGGTCTATCATTTGAAGATGGATATGTATTCTATGGATAAACGATCACTTCACCCTTTTATTCGAGGATTTTGAGAAGATCCTCATGATAATATTTACACATGCGTACATTCCAAGACATATTGGTGGTATGATCTTCATTGATCATTATACTATATTTTTCAATTTGATGTATTCACTGTTACTTGAGGCTCTGGACTAGACAAGGAGGTATAGTTGGCGGTATGAATGTCTTTATTATACATAAAGAGAACTATATAGTGCATATCGTATCAATAATTAATAGATTATATAATGTTCTATTTTTATCTAGATGTGGGTAAAGAAGCATATCCCTCACATTGCCCCAAATATATGTGCATCATTTTCTATTGATGTGTTATCAGATACCTCATATAGAGTATTGGCTATTTTACCATCCTTCATATGTGAAAATAAAATCTTTAAATTTTTATTAAGAAATTTTATGTGAAAAAATGATATATGTAGATGTAGCTAGGCCCATTGACATTTATATACCAACAGACATAATTTCCATGCTTATCGATTGATACTATAGGTCTTTGGATAGATGAAGTTCGTGATTTTTAATTATATTATCAAATTATTATTGTGTTTTGTACATGATTTAATTTATTAATTTCATATTTATTTTTTGATATTCAAGGTTTCATGTATGCCATATGTTAGTCATATACTTCATATTCTTCCACCATACTGTATGAAGATACTTTTTACCAACACATGCATTGCACATCCTATTCATTTTCACATGGTTGAGTGACACATAGTTTGTTGATTTATGAGGTTGTTAGGATTCCATCTACCCATTCCCACACTTACCAATCAATTATCCTCACTTCATTCACTGAAAATCTCGGGGAAGCAAGACTTCAACTTGAGGTGATATCATGTACACTATATTAAGGGGTAAGACATATGTCATGAGATCTGATTATGGGGTTGGAATGGTATGCATAAATATATTAGATCATTTGAATTATGTGTCCTTATAATACATAACCTGATCATTATATATTACCTGACACATATGGATCTATCAAAAGTTGGTAATAACTCATAATTTCCCTTTCAAATAGCAATTGTATTAACTTCAGTTAACTATATAATTTTTTTTCAGGATGATCGATCACGCACTGAATTCATATCACTGATCCTATAAAGTGAGGACCATTTGACCAAAAATATTTTCATAGATTGGTGAAAAAGCTTATTATTCTCATGTATGACATTTATTAAGGTATCTTGTTCAATGTGATAGAGAATGCTTAGGGTAATGATCCTCCTATGGGATTTTCATAGAATGATGATCCTATTACGGATGTTTAACATAATGATGTAGAACATGAGGAGGATTTTAAGCATGATCAACTCGATTCTCTTCCACTTACTATTGTGAACCTAGCCTTTTACATATAACATACATGATTTTAATAATAAATATACATTAGAGTACAAGATAAGGATCATAAAGTCTAGTTTCTTGGAAGACTAGGTACATATTTAAACATTATAAAAAACCCTTTATTTAAACTCCATAATGATCTCCTAGCTTCCATTGTTCTTATACAACTTCCTAGGATAACTGAGGGATAACATGAACAAAGATATGAGAAAAAATCCCAGTAATGGAATAACCATAATAACAAAGCATTATCACATGGGATATAAGGCATGACATGATGATAAAAAAAGACATGTAACAAATGGAATCATAACATATAAACATAGAATAATATAAACATGGAGTCATAGAAATGTGGAAAAAAATAAAAAAATAATTTAGTATGAGTCAAGGCTAACTGTCAAGACCATTTCTCATAGTAGCACAAGACAAGGCTAACTACGAAGACAATTTCACATAGTAGCACAATCCAAGACTAACCGCCAAGACCGTCACACATAACATCTCATGACACCCAACTTTACCCAATTCATTGGAGCTCTATTTGGGAACACCAATCATAACATGTTTATGAATATTTTTTCCACATAAATAATCATACATAAACATAATGGAACCCATGGAGAGAAATGGATATCACATTCACTATAAAAAAACAATACATTAGAGGGGGTTCTGCACAACCCCCTCTAAATTCATTTTCTGTAAAATTATAGGGCGTTCTATACAACCCCCTCTAATCATAGAATTTAGAGGGGGTTATAAACCCCCTATAAATTCATTTTATATAAAAATTAGAGATGGATTATGCACAACCCCCTCTAAATTTTTTAGTATTGTTTTTTTAATATTTGGTTTGATTTTAGATCTGGTTATATCAAAACCACTGCTAATTTAATAATTAGTAGCAATATATATTCTGTTGGATTTTAGATTATCTATATATATAACTTTCGTTTGGATATATATATATATAATTAATTTTTTGAAGTAAATAGTGGGGGTTCACAACCCCCTATAATTTAAGATATTAGAGGGGGTTCATGAAATGCAACTAATCCCTTAGATTAGAGGGGGTTTTGAACCCCTTCTAATTTAAGAAATTATGAGGTGTTTTGAACTCCCTATAATTTATGACATTAGATGGGGCTTTTAACCTCCTCTAATTCATAAAATTAGAGGGTGTTTTGAACCCCTTCTAATTTAAGAAATTAGAGGGGGTTTGGAACCCCCTCTAATTGATGACATTATAGGGGGTTTTGAACCCCTTCAAATTTAAGAAATTAGAGGGGGTTTTGAACCCCCTCTAATTTATGACATTAGAGGGGGTCGTTAACCCCCTATAATTCATGAAATTTTATGGGGTTATGAACTGCTGGAAATCCCTTTGATTAGAGGGGGTTTTAAACTCCATCTAAATTTTTATTTATTTTCTAAAATAAATCTCATATAAATTCAAAAAATTAATATATATGTGGGTGTGTGCATGTGTGTGTGTGTATATATTACATAAACACATTATATAAATGTATTTAAATACTTCATAACACATATATATAAGGACATTATATAAATATTTTAAATAAATACTTATACATATAAAAAAATGTATACATATATATAAATATTGATATATATAATATAAATATAACTATAAATATATTTATTCAAATTTAAAAAAAATTATATATGGTTTTATAAATACTATACATTTATATTATAATTTATATTATACATATATTATATTAAATACATTTTTATTGTATATTTTTGTATAAATACATTTATATTATATTATGTATACAAATATATATAATATAGGAAAAAATAAATATAAATTTACATAAACATATATATTTTATATAATTATATTATATATATATATATTATAAATATTTAATTATATATAAATTTATATATATTATATAATTATTTTACATATATTGTATCATACTATTTTAATTGTAGATTAATTTAGTACATATATATATATATATTATAATAATTAATAATATTATTGTTACATGCACACGTACATAAATACATTTGTACTGTATACTTATGTATAAATACATTTATATTAGATTATGTATACTAATTTACATAATTTAGAAAAATATAAATATAAATATAAATATATTATTTATTTATATTATATATTATAATATAAATATTTTATTTTAAATAAATTTATATGTATTATATAATTATTTTATGTATATTTTAGTATAGAATATTAATTATAAATTAATTTAGTACACATATATATATATAATATAATAACTAATAATATTATTGTTACTGTCACGACCCGCCTTCACTAAGATGAGATAAGGGAGAGCAGGTTGTCAGACCCTTCCTTCTTCAAGTTGAAGGAGAGATAATGACCCCCAAGACTCGCCTTCAATAGGTCCTGGAGTGGCGACTAGCACCAAGGGTATAGAATCACACATAAAAATGGAAGGCATTACCCTTTTTATTTAATAGGATCGGGAGATAAGATAGTAATTCCCAACAACACCAAAGGTGGAAGTACAAGTAAATCCAAAACAAACCATTCTCATATGCATGTTCCAAAAGTAATGCTACAAAGTACAAGTAACCACAAAATAAAGTACAAAAAGAAATAAAAACAGCAACAGCAACTGTCCCAACGTCTGAACTAGTACGACCCTGCATGATCCCTGAAGTCCTCCTGGAAACCTGAAAGCAGTTTTATATATGTAGGGTGAGCATACAAGTATACTCAGTAGGGAAAACCAAAAGCTCTCGTGCACAAGTGGGGAGTCATTATAATGCCCTGTGAGAAAAGAGATAATTGAAACACCTAGCAAGGAAAACTGCCCACACAAGCCTCACCAAGGCACACTCCCCAAATAATGAAATTCAAGTAATATAATAGTAATAACACATCAACGTTTGGGTACCCTGTGCCACTTTCCCACTAGTTATTGAAGACATCCTACGCATCGAACCTCTCCTGCCATTCTCACTGCAGTCCCACTTCCATACCCCGCCCGCACACACCTAGGCCATCAACACACATCCCACACACAAACACCTGGGCTATATCAACCATACGCAACCACGCCCATAAACACCTGGGCCAGAACAACCACTTCCATGCCTGAAGACACCTAGGCCTCATCCCGAAGACACTTGGGAAACAACCTGCCCGCACACACCTGGGCCAACCACCACAACTACCATGCCCGAAGAATCTTGGGCTATAATGGACCTCAGGCCATCACAGCCTGCCAGATGAGTCTTGGGATATTCGAGAAAGGGAGCAGAAAGGAGCTAATAACCAGCCACTCATAGGAGTGTTGGGAAAAAACACCCTCCCCCGTGAAATGGGGGGTGTTCGGTAGGAAGTTCTCAACATGGGTGGGGCACGAATAAGAAACATAAGAACTAAAATTATATGTATAGGTAACAAGCACTCATCCCAACCTAGGGGTTCCAAAACCAACCTAAGCACAAACACCCTCATTACTATTCATTCATAAAAAGTTACACCACTCATAGCCAAGTCACAACTCATTCCTAGAACAAATTCCCCATTGAACACATTCTTGGTTTCATATTCAAGTGATTCCATTTAAGTAAATTCAGCACTATTGGGAAACTAACAGGCATAACCACAAGCTATGGAAATGAAAAACATTCAAACAATACTTAAACATTCACACCCGGTCCTCTTGTAAAGTTACAACAAAGGGATCTTTGAGATCCCTCAAAGTACTGGAACCAACCGAAGCCTCAAGATACAGTCCCATATTGCCTCAGATCTACAACCAACAACCATATAACAAAAGAGGATCCCATACCCATCCACATCACCCCATAAGCATCGATCAAAACAAACAGACATACCACCCAGACAGAGCAAGGAAGTTTCTAGACTCAGTTACATCATTCACTAAGTTTTCTTCCTTATGTTGGTTAACCGAGGTGATCACACAAGGGTTGTTGTTCACTGAACATTCATTTAATCGGTTGAGTTTACATGATTAACCAAATTCCCATGTTGGATCCATTCAATCATCATAGAAGACAAGGGTTCATTAGTGCGCAAGTAAAGACCACCAATGGCCATGATTTTCCATGAGCATAATCCCATACAGTTCACAACATATAGCAATTATAAAAGAGTACAGTAGAATTTTCAAACCCACCCCATCATTCTTTAACATTCTGTTTATTATCTTTGTTACAGTTTGGTTTCATCCATTCCCATAGAAACAGTAGCACACCCACCCCGCATGATACACAGTAAAGAGAGACATAGGAAAACCCTACTTGGTTGAATAAGGATCGAAGTTCTTCTCCACGTGCCAAGAACTGGGGATGCGTGACTTACAGGGGAGGAATGTCGAGGACTCCAAGGGTGAGCATAAAGGCTCCAGCACAGGTGCACCACTTTCCTCAGGAAGGGGAACTCTAAATGCAAAAATAATAAAAGGAGATTGACCAAGAGGAAGAAGAAAGAATTTCTATAGTGATATAAAGATGAGATCCCATTGTTACAGGATATGGAATTTTGAACAGCTATAAAGTCGGATCATGGTTTCACCACGTGGTTGGGTGGTTACGCATGATGGAATTAATTTTCATTTAACAATTCTCCTCAGAGAGGTGGTCATAATGTCTATGCGTTAAACAGTTTTCTTTAACCATAAGAAAATGCGTAAGAGGGGCAGATCTGGAAGGTACGGGGAAGGGCATGACACCAAGGAAAAACCACACGTTTTGGTAAGTTAAGGGTTTCCCGACTCTTGGTGGATTTTAGATATTATTTATGGGCTTTAAATGGATTTTAAAGGGCGGTATTAAATCATTTTTATGTCAAAGATACGTTGCAGGAGCGTAAAAATTTAGGAACTAGAAAAAGAATGAAGACTGCTCGGTGAGGACACGGTGCCATCGTCACGGTGGCACCCACATGGTGCCACCATCACGGTGCCACCCTCACGGTGGCACCCTCATAGTGCCATCGTCACGGTGCCACCATCATTGTGCCACCATCACGGTGTCTCCCACATGGTGCAACCGTCACGATGCCATCATCATTGTTCCACCATCATGGTGCCACCGTCATTGTGCCACCGTCACGGTGCCACCGTTTATGTGTGAGACCGTGACTGGTGCCACAATTTTGGTGGAACCATTTCATAGAACTGTGTTTTGGAAAATTACTGGATCAGGAGGATCTGGGCCATTACATCAGATACCTCTCGAACCATTCTCATCCTCGAGAATAAAAACTAGACCAGGAGAAAATAGGGGGGTCTGAACAACCACCTCAAAGGATACCTCTTCGGAGTAAACATCATCCATATTTCGAATGACTATGGATACACTACCGCTCCTCTTCCCACAAGTAAGCATAAAAAAATTCAAGGGTTAAACCATCTAGTCATATGGATTAGGGAGTTTTCTTCCTCCATGTCAAGATACTATCTACTTTGGTCGGCACTGACTTTCCCGCACGGTTTTAATTACATCTACCTTAATGCATCTTGATTAGGGATCAGGTCCTCCCCTCCCCACTGTCAGGACTCTTCACACACATTCAGAGAACAAGGAAAACAACACATTCCATAGTTAACAAGGTAAAAACGCTTCATATAGAACCAGTATATAAAATAAAACAGAACATAACTCAAAACATCTCTGGGAACAGGGCGCACATTTGTGCCTCCCGCTCCCATGTACTCTCCTCAAGCCCACAATGCCTCCAAAACACATGAACCAAAGGGATGGTTCATCCACGGAGCACCTTCTTCTTGTGACCCTTGATCCTCACCGGTCTTTCTACAAACATTTCATCAGCCTCGATATCCATCTTTCCTCAGTCGAGGATGTGTGAATCGTCGTGTAGATACCGTCGGAGCTAAGATACATGGAAGACATCATGCATTCTTAGTAGCAGCGGTGGTAGCGCTAGCTGATAAGCCACTTCACCGACCCGTAGCAGCACTTCGAAAGGTCTGATGAACCTAGGAGAAAGCTTACTCCCCCTTCCAAACCTCCATTGCCCACGCTGAGGGGAGACCTTCAAGAATATGTGGTCCCCGACATCAAACTCCAAGGGTCTCCTCCTATTATTGGCATATGACTTCTGCCAGTCCCGAGCCGCCTCCATCCTCTCTCGTATAAGCCGAACCTTCTCTGTCGTTCTCTACACCACCTCCAGGCCAAGAACACCTACCTCCCTGACCTCTGTCCAGCACACGGGTGAGCGACACGGCCTCCTGTACAAAGATTCTATTGGAGCCATGCGAATGGTAGAGTGATGGCTATTGTTGTAGGCAAACTCCACCAGAGGCAAGTGTCGTACCCATGATCCCCCAAAGTCCAACACACATGCTCGTAGCATATCCTCCATCGTCTAGATAGTGTGTTCTATTTGCCCATCTATCTAGGGGTGGAAAGTAGTGCTGAGTCATAGCTGGGTGCCAAAAGCATGTTGCAGTCCTTTCCAGACCCATGAGGTAAACCGGGTATCCCGATCAGAGACTATAGACCTCGGAACCCCGTGAAACTGCACCACCTCATCCACGTACCTCCGTGTTAAGGCAACCATCGTACCCGACTCCTTGATTTCCAGGAAGTGAGAAAATTTCATCAATCAATCCACCACTACCTGGATAGCATCATAACCCCCTTGAACTCCAGTTAGTCCTGTGACGAAATCCATTGAGATGTCATCCCACTTACACTCGGAGAAATTTAAAGGTTGCAACAGACCTCCTGGGATACGGTGTTCAGCCTTCACCTGCTGACACACAAGGCACTTTTCTATGAACTCTGACACTTCCTGCTTTACCCCGGGCCACCAAAACTAACCTTTCAACCCCCGGTACATTTTGGAAGCTCTCAGGTGTACTGCCAGGGGTGAGTTGTGGAACTCACCAAGAACTCTCTCGCGCATCGTCTCTGGGAAAAACATCTTGCCTCGGAAAAGCATCTGATTCTGACCATCCTCCGTCCACCTTTTTGGAGAATCGCCTTGGTTATCCCGGTCACGCATCACTTCAGTCTCTGAGTCTCCCCACTGAGACTCCTCTACCTTCCGCGGAAAAGAGGACTGCACTGTCATCTGAAATAGGAAACCTCTACCACCATCCATCCTTGCATATATGTGTAGGGCAGCCAACTCCTCCATCGCCTTCCAAGAATCAGCTGACTCTCAAACCACATCATTATGCGACTTCCTGCTCAAGACATCGGACACCACATTCCCCTTTCCTAAGGTGTATGAGATTTTGAAGTTGTAGTATTGGAGGAACTCCATCCACCTTCGTTTCTGCAAATTTAGGTCCCGCTGGGAGAAGATATAATTAAATCTCTTGTGATCCTTGAAGACCACGAAGCGCTCCCCGATGAGGTAATGCTGCCACAACTTTAGTGTGAACACGACTATCACAAGTTCCAGATCATGGGTGTCATAGTTATGCTCATGGGGGCATAACTGCCTAGAACCATAAAAGATCACCCCTTGTTGTTGCATCAGCACACACCCGAGGCCTTGTCCTGAAGCATCACAGAATACCTCATACTCTACCCCTTCTTCTGGAAATCTCATAACTGGGGCACTAACCAACTTTTCCTTCAGATAGCTGAAGGCTTCCTCGCACTGGCCATTTCACATGAAAGACTGATCCTTCTTGGTCAAGGTTGTCAAAGGTGTTGTAACTTGGGAGAAGTTGGTCACAAACCTCCAGTATTAACCTGCCAAACCTAGGAAACTATGAACTTCTTTCACGTTCTTGGGTGCTGCCCAAGAAACAACTGCCTTGACCTTCGATGGGTCCACCGCTATCCCCTTCTCAGACACCACGTGTCCAAGTAAATGCACTTCTCGTGTCCAGAACTTGCACTTGGACAATTTCCCATAAAGTTGGTGATGTCAGAGGACCTCTAAAACCATTATTAGATGCTCAGCATGATCCTCTTCTGATCTTGAGTGGATCAGGATGTCGTCAATAAACACAAATACAAATCGGTCCAGGTATTCCCAGAAAATGGAGTTCATGAGCCCCATGAACACAACTGGAGCATTCGTAACGCCGAACGGCATGACCACAAACTCAAAGTGCCCATATCTGCACCTAAAGGAAATCTTCAAGATGTCATCCTCCTTCACCCTCAACTGGTGATATCTGGACCGTAGGTCGATCTTGGAGAACCATATTGCTCCTTTCAACTGGTCGAAATGGTCGTCTATTCTCGAGAGAGGTTAATGGTTCTTGACCGTTACCTGGTTCAGTCTCTAGTAGTCTATGCACAGTCTGAGGCCACCATCTTCCTTCTTTGTGAATAAGACTGGAGCACCCCCTGTTGACGCACTTGTTCGAACAGAACCCTTCTTCATCAGATCGTCAATCTAAATTTGCAACTCCCATAACTTAGAAGGTGTCATTCGGTAGGGAGCCATCGAAATCATATGGGCACCAGGTTGCAAGTCTATCCTGAACTCAACATCACGTTGAGGGGGTAGAGTCACCACCTCTTCAGGGTAGACATCCATGAACTCATTGACGATCCCTGGGACTTCCACCATTTTTGTATCCGCTGACTCTACTGATAGTTCAGCTAACAAGGAATGGAGTGGATATACTTGCCGATTACCTTCCTGGTAACCTCGCTCGCCGATGAAAGTCACACATCGGCCGCCCAATTCTGAAAACATGATCCTTCCTCGGAAGCAGTCAATAACAGCACATACAGAGAACAGCCATCCAATGCCTAGGATGACATCGTATGGATGTATCTGCAACAGTAGCAGATCCCTGATTGACTAATGTGGACCTATCATCACTCTACACCCTCGGAAAACATAAAACAATTCTTTTTGACCTCCTATTGGTGTACTCAATACCAGGGGCACTGGAATTCTCTCAGCATCTTGACCCAGATCATGGGCCAGACTGGGTGCAACAAAGGAGTTTGAATCTCCTGTATCGAACAAGGCATAGGCAAGAGTACTAAACAAGCTGATCATACCTCGAACGACTTCCAGCCCTGTTGGGGATACTGCCTCTGCGGTGTGTAACTACCCACGCCTAGCTCCCCTTCCCCTCGGCTATCGACTGCCTCCCCAACCGCGCCCTGGTCGAGGTCCCTGATGAGTGCCCTAAGGTCGGCCTCCTCCTGCGATGTCTTCCCTCGGAGGAGCGGGAGCTCGCTGTCCCTGTTGCTGCTGAGGTGGGTGATGCATCGGCCCACTCCCACCATACTGCACTCGGTTCGGGCACTAGTTCTGAAGGTGCCCACAGCTGCCATAGATGAAGCACCTCGGTACTGGGCATGAAAGGAAAGGGGGAGGACCAGGATATTGGAACTAGAAATACTGAGGCATGCTTCCTACTGGTATAAACCTAGAGGGCCCTGATGCATGAGGCCTGCTACTGACGGCCTTCCCCTTCGACGAGCCAAACTGGATTCCCTCTCGCGATACACCTCCCAGCATGTGCATCCTTTCCACCACTTCAGCCTTCTTCTGGACTTCCAATTATGTCGGTAGGGTGAAAGGGGTAACCGTATACTGAAGGGAAGGTCGGAGTGCCTCCTTTAAACGTCTCGCCCAAGACTCCTCATCCAGAAAAAGGTCTGAAGCGAAGAAAATGAGATCCTTAAACTTTATCCCCAAATCCCTCACTAACATACTCCCCTGCTGAAGGGAGAGTAGTTCCTACCTCTTCTCAGCCTTCATCGTAGAAGAGAGGAATTCCGCCCGGAACTCCTTCTCTAAATCAGTCCACGTTACCTCAGTATCCCTCTTCTCCCCAAGATAAAGTGTCCACCACTGACACGCTGCTCCTCGCATCTGTCTTACAGCCATAGGAACCCAGTACTCCGTCGGAGCCTGGATCTGGCTGAAAGCTATCACCAGCTCCTCTATCCAGTTCTTTGTCTTCAGGTCAGAGATGTTGTCCTTGTACTTCCCGAGGGTATACTATTGAAAGGCACGAAGTGTCCTCTGCCACTGATTGTCCTTCTCCTCTCAGTCATCCCTCTGTCGATCAGCCAAATCAACCTCCTGGGCCTCGATCATCCGTACTACCCTCGGTCACCATCCAGGTGCCATAGTTGTAAGGTAAACAAGGAATGCCTAAGCTCGAGTAGTGTAGAAGATTGCTTTTATATTTTCTTAGACTTCTTATTCATTTTAAATCCCCAAATACCCAAGAAACATAAGAACACAAATCATTATGATGCATGTACCTTTCCTAGGGTCTCTACCTTACAATCAGTGTAGCCTAACTTGGTCATTCGGTAGGCTCAGAGTCCTTGCATCGGACCACGGGGGGGCCTAAAATCTCGTGTCCTAGATAGTCTTCACTAGCCTATTTCATGCACTAAGATTGTCCAACACTGTTTCCCTACCATCCAATGCAATACTCACTGTGCCTAACTCCAAACTCCATCCTATCTCTCAACCCCTCCTATGATGCCATTCTGTCACGACCTTCCTTCACCAAGATGAGAGAAGGGACAGCAGGTTGCCAGACCCTTCTTTCTTCAAGTTGAAGGAGAGATAATGACCCCTGAGACTCATCTTCAATAGGTCCCAGAGTGGCGAATAGAACCAAGGGTATAGAATCGCACATAAAAATGGAATGCATTACCCTTTTTATTTAATAGGATCGGGAGATAAGATAGTAATTCCCAAAAACACCAAAGGTGGAAGTACAAGTAAATCCAAAACAAACCATTCTCATATGCATGTTCCAAAAGTAATGCTGCAAAGTACAAGTAACCTGAAAAGAAAGTACCAAAAGAAAGAAAAACAGCAACAGTAATTGTCCCAACGTCTGAACTAGTACGACCCTGCACGATCCCTAAAGTCCTCCAGGAAACCTAAAAGCAGTTTTATAAATGTAGGGTGAGAATACAAGTATAATCAGGAGTGAAAAACCAAAATCTCTTGTGCACAAGTGGGCAGGCATTCTAATTCCTCGTGAGAAAAGAGATAACTGAAACACCTAGCAAGGAAAACTGCCCCCAAGACTCACCAAGGCACACTTCCCAAATAACGCAAGTCAAGTAATATAATAGTAATAACACATGGACTTTTGGGTACCCCACGCCACTTTCCCACTGGTTATTGAAGAAATAATATGCATCGAACCTCTCCTACCATTCTCACTGCAGTCCCACTGCCATACCCTACCCGCACACACCTGGCCCATCACCACAAATCCCACCCACAAACACCTAGGCTATATTAACCATACGTAACCACGCTCGTGAACACCTGGTCCAGAACAACCACTACCATGCTCGAATACACCTGGGCCTCATCCCGAAGACACTTGGGAAACAACCTGCCCACACACACGTGGGCCAACCACCACAACTACCATGTCCGAAGAATCTTGGGCTATAATGGTCCTCAGGCCATCACAGCCTGACCAATGAGTCTTGGGCTATTTGGAAAAGGGATCAGAAAGGAGTTAATAACCAGCCACTCATAGGAGTGTTGGGAAAAAGATCCCTCCCCCATGAAATGGGGGGTGTTCGGCAAGAAGTGGTCAACATGGGTGGGTCACGAATAAGAAACATAAGAACTATAATTATATTTATAGGTAACAAGCACTCATCTCAACCTAGGGGTTCCAAAACTAACCTAAGCACAAACACCCTCGTTACTATTCATTCATAAAAGGAACACCACTCACAGCCAAGTCACAACTCATTCCTAGAACAAATTCCCCATTGAACCCATTCTTGGTTTCATATTCAAGTGATTCCATTTAAGTAAATTCTGCAATACTGGGAAACTAACAGGAATAACCACAAGCTGTGGAAAAGAAAAAAAGCCAAACAGTACTTAAACATTCACACCTGGTTCTCTTGTAAAGTTACACCAAAGGGATCTTTGAGATCCCTCAAAGTACTGGAACCAACCCAAGCCTAGAGATACAGCCCCATATGGCCTCAGACCCACAACCAACAACCGTATAACAATAGAGAATCTCATCCCCATCCACATCACCCCATAAGCATCGAGCAGAACAAACAGAAATACCACCAAGACAGAGCAAGGAAGTTTCCAGACTCAAGTACATCATTCACTAAGTTTTCTTCCTTCTGTTGGTTAACCGGGGTGATCACACAAGGATTTTTGTTCACTGAACATTCATTTAATCGTCCGAGTTTACGTGATTAACTAAATTCCCATGTTGGATCCATTCGATCATCACAGAAGACAAGGGTTCATTAGTGCGCAAGGAAAGAACACCAATGGCCATGATTTTCAGTGAGCATAATCCCATACAATTTACAACATATAGCAATTATAAAAGAGTACAGAAGAATTGTCAAACGCACCCCATCATTCTTTAACAGTCTGTTTATTAACTTTATTAAGGTTTAGTTTCATCCATTCCCAAAGAAATAGTTGTGTACCCACCCCACATGATACACAATAATGAGATACGAAGGAAAACCCTACTTGGTTGATCAAGGATCGAAGTTGTTATCCACATGCCAATAACTGGGGATGCGTGACTTGCAGGGGAGGAATTTCGGGGACTCCAAAGGTGAGTAGAAAGGCTCCAGCACAGGCACACCACTTGCCTCGGGAAGGGGAACTCCAAATGCACAAAGAATAAAACGATACTATCCAAGAGGAAGAAGAAATAATTTCTAGCGTGATATAAAGATGAGATCTCGTTGTTACGGGATATGGAATTTTGAACGGCTATAAAGTCGGATCGTGGTTTCACCACGCGGTTGGGTGGTTACACACGATAGAATTAATTGTCATTTAACAATTCTCCTCAGATAGGTGGTCATAACGGCTATGCATTAAACATTTTTATTTAACCATAAGGAAACACGTAACAGGGGCGGATCTAGAAGGTAATGGGAAGGGTGTGACACCGAGGAAAAACCACATGTTTTGGTAAGTTAAGGGTTGCCCGACTCTTGGGGGATTTTAGATGTTATTTATTGGCTTTAAATTGCTTTTAAAGGGGTGTATTAAATCATTTTTTCATCAAAGATACGTTGCGTGAGTGGAAAAATTTGGGAACTAAAAAAAGAACAAAGACCGCTCGGTGAGGACACGGTGCAATCGTAACGGTGTCACCCACACGGTGCCGCCGTCACGGTGTCGCCATCACAGTGTCGCCGTCACGGTGCCGCCATCACGGTGTCGCCCACACGGTCACCGTGCCACCGTCACGGTGCCATCGTCACGGTGTCACCCTCACAGTGCCACCGTTTCGGTGTGAGACTGTGACTGGTGCCACCATTTTGGTGGAACCGTTTGATGGAACCATGTTTTGGAAAAGTACTGGACCAGGAGGGTCCGGGCCATTACAGTTACACACACACACATACATAAATACATTTTTATTGTATACTTTTGTATAAATACATTTATATTAGATTATGTATACTAATTTACATAATTTAGAAAAAATTAAATATAAATATAAATATAAATATATTATTTATTTATAATATATATTTTATTATAAATATTTTATTATAAATAAATTTATATGTATTGTATAATTATTTTATGTATATTTTTGTATAACATATTAATTATAAATTAATTTAGTACATATATATATATCATTTAATTATATTATTTATTTCCAATTATATGAATGCATTTAATTTTGTGCGTGTATATATGTGTGTGTTGGTGATATAATATAAATATATATAATTAAATATATTAATATATAATATAAATGTGTTTAATATAATATATGTATAATATATATTATAATTATATTATATATATAAATACAAAAATACACACACACATAAATATAAATATATTTATTAATATATGTATAAATATGTATTTATATATATTAAATATACCCAAATATGTATATATATATATATATTATACACAAATATATTATAATTATACATAAATACATATTATATATAAATATTATACACAAATATGTATTATTTTATAGAGAAATATATTGTATATATACAAATATATTATATTTTTTATATTTCAAAACACAAATATATATATATAATACTTTGGGATATAATTAAATATAATGTAGTGTATATTATACACATAACCACGCATATCCTAGTGTCTCGATGTTGTACTCTGGATCGAACGAATGCAGGGTTCGAAACCCGTAAGAATCCTTTTTACGCCACGAGCATGGAACACAGTCTCGGGCGCATGTGTGTCAATAGGGGGGCACGTGAGGGTGTCAGGGGGTGCACTGGGGGTGTCTAGGGGGGCACATTGGGGGTGTTTGGGGGTGGGGGTGTCAAGGGGGTGTCAACCGGTGTCAAGGGAGTGTGTTGCGGTGTCAAGGGAGCGTGTTGGGTTGTCAAGGGGGCGTGTGGGGTGTCAAAAGGTGTCAAAGGGGCACATGGGGGTGTCAACAGGGGCACGCTGGATGTCCAGGGGGTGTCAAGGGGGCACGCGGGGGTGTCAATAGGGGCGCGCGGGTGGCGTGAGAGGGTGTCAACAGGGGGCGCGAGTGTCAAGGGAGCGCGCTGGGGTGTCAACCGAGGTGCACGGGGTGTCAAGGGGGCGCACATTGGGGTGTCAAGGGGTGTTAACCGTTGTCAAGGGGGTGCATGGATGGCACGTTGGGGTGTCAAGGGGGGGAGTGCGGTTGTGTCAAGGGGGCGTGCGGGGGGCGCGCGGTTGTGTCAAGGGGGCATGCGGGTGGCGCGTTGGGGTGCGCAGGTGGTGCAGGTGTGTCAAGGGGGCGCGCGCTAGGGTGTCATGGGGGTGCCTAGGTGGCACATTGGGGTGTCAAGGGGGTGCAATGGGGTGTCAACATGGGTTAGGGGTGGTTTTTTGAAAACTGCCCCTAATTCCCCAAATGCAATCACTATTTGGGGCGGTTTGAACTACCCCTAAATCCCTATATTAGAGGCATTTTTTGTTATAATCACCTCTAATGTGGAAAATTTAGAGCAAGACTAGAGGGAGTTTAAATCACCATTAGGGGAGGTTTAAATTTCCCCTAAATCCTTATATTAGAGGCAATTTTTTTTATAACCACCTCTAATGTGGAAAATTTCGAGCAACATTAGAGGGGGTTTAAACCCCCTCTAATGTAATCGCCGCTAAATTCACTATGAATTTAGTAGTGATTTCTCACAACTGCCTCTACTAACAGTAGGCAGGAACATTAGAGGCATTTTCCCACAACCGCCTCTAATGTCTTTTGAAGGGGTTATAACTCCTTCTAATGTAAAAAATAACCCCTTCTAAAGTGGTCATTTTTTTGTAGTGATTCATGTCATAAAGCATAATGAATGGGCGTATCATAAAAGTGTCCATGAGAGAAATGAATTAAAACTTGCATGAACATTAATAAGGTAAAATATTCATATTGTATGGTAAGTGATTTCAAATATAAGTGACAACATTTAGGAAGATTATTTAGGAAATTCATACCATTAAAACATTTTTGTGTGGTTTTAAGGAAAATACTAAAGAGCATTTAAAATCAAAAAGGGAATGAACATTTATATAAAACCAGAAGTGAAACAAGAATTTATTCATAATAAAATAATGATTTTATAAAAACAATGGTGGAATAAAACAAATGTTAGAGTTCACTTGAAATTGGGTAATATTTTGGTAAGTTCCCTTAAAACAAATTTTCTTATTGGGAAGTATTGAGGAGGGAGTCACTTAAAAACATGTATATCCCAAAAATAGAATGATGAACGGGTATTGATATATTAATTTTACACATTTAAAAAGAATTTATAATATTAACATAAATACATAAGATAAATTCATTTTGGTAGAAAGAAAGATAAGACAACCTAAATGAATAAAGGAGATTCGGGTATAATTCATTACGGATTATCGGCATGGTATCGGGTGTACTTAAGAGGGATTAATGAGAGATACATGTGTTTATTATCAATTATAAATCATTATGGAAGTATGGGGGATGTGAAAAATCATACTCCATTATTATATATTACAAATAAAATCGCATAGCATAGAGGACATTCTTGAATAAAAGTGAAATGGAGAGGATCCCTTACCTTAAATCGGATGGTGATCTTTACTTGAACTTAATGACATGAATAAAAAAATTAGGTTCATTAATTAATAATTCAAAAACCTATTATATATGTAAAATATTTATTATAAACTTTTAAATTTCATTTATAACCATTTTGATTGGTTATGAGGTTCAATTTCATTGTTCGGGTCTGTTTGCTTGCTTGGTTTACATGACTGATTCATGTTTGGATAAACATGTATGATGAAAGTGGTTGTCCAGAATTGAAGTTATATTTTATTATTTAACATCCAGAATGTTACATGGTTAAAACTTTAATTTGGTTACTTGCAGTGAAGTTGATTCATTATATAAAGCATTAATGATAAACACTTGAATTAATTTTAGTGATTTTGCTCACAATTAAATTGTTTTGTATTATTATTTTACATCATGAGTTCATAAGGATTACAGAACATTAAATAAGATAAAATAAACATATAATAGTCTGGTTAAACCATAAAAATTGTTTCATGACCAGAATTAAATATAGTAATAGTAATTAAAAACCCGTCGTCCTTGAATGTGCTAAATTAAATCATCTCTGACGGTGTTTTCATTTCATTCAAATAAAAGGTGGGAAAATAAGAGATGATAATGAATTATCACATTATAATAACAAGAATAAATTATATGTATGTCACTATATTTTTCATACCATTTGGCTGAGTATAGGTTAGGAAAGAAAAGAGAACAAATGAACTTAAAAATGAAAGAAAAGAAAAGAGAAATTTTACCTCTTGAATCAACCTTCCTTGAGAGCCTCCTAAGGGAAGAGGATTTAGTATTTTGAAGAGAATAAGGGATTTTGTATGTGTAGTAGGATCATTAAGAGGGATTTGGTCATAATATAGGCAAGGAACAAGGCTTGAGAGGAGTGAAGAGAATAAGTAAGGAGGGTGGTATTTATAGTGGAGGAGAGGAGAGTTTTCATAATATTTAATTCCTTAGTTTATTATTTTACCTCAAGACTAAAAAATAAGTTCATGTGACTTAGAATAAAATGGGATTACATCATAATATAATCATTAATGACATAATAAATCCATTATTTTTCATTTATCATAAATTGTCGTATTTTACTATTCATTAGAAAAATTCTCAAAAATTAAACCTAACCATTTTTTAACATGTAGAATCCAAAAATGATATCCATTTTTAAAAAATAATTTTCTAAATATGATTACTTTAATTTTTAATTAAAAACACAATTTACTTGAAAAACAATAATTTTAAAACATTTATTTTCTTATTCCCATATATATGTATATCGTACTTCCCCTTGAATCTTATTTATATACTATCATAGGTAAGATTACTATTCATTAAGGTATGTCACTATTCACAAGGGTAACATTACTATTCATAAGGGTATGTTACTATACACCAAAAATTTAGTTAGTCATATTAGACTCCAAATAACTTATTGATCGCAACCGTGTATGTTAGATATTCAAAATTCAAATCACAGAAGTGAAAAACTTATGTTTAAAGGTCACATAGAACGTATTATTTTATTGTGTTGTGATTTCTTGTGATTATATGACATAATTATAAGAAGAAAATTTCTATTGAAAACTTTGGGTTGTTACATTATCCCCCCCTTATGAAATTCTGCCCTCAAAATTTGGTTTTACATTCTAAGCCATAAACAGGTGTAGGTACTTTTCCTTCATTACCTACTATAGTTACCATGTTGTCTTTTCATACTTATGGTTCCTCCATAGTACTTTGACTAGGTGAGTTGTCTTGTTACGTAGAACTTTATATCTATGATCCAAGAACTTCATTGGATTCTCTTCATAAGAAAGATCATTCCCTAAATGTACCACCTATGAAGAGAGTACATGTGAAGGATCTTCTATGTACTTCCTTAAGAGGGATACATGGAAGACATCGGGTAATTTGGACATGGTAGGCAGAAGTGCCAGTTGATAGGCCACAACCCCGATACGATCAAGAATCTCTAAGGGACCGATGTACATGGGACTTATCTTCCCTTTATTCCAAAACCTCATTACCTTCTTCCATGGAGATATGCATATAAATACCATGTCTCCATCTTTGAAATCAGGGTCTTATGGATGGTTGTCTACATAACTATTTTTTCGAATCTGGGATGCCTTGATGTGAAGCTGAATGATTTTCACCTTCTCCATAATTTTGTCAACCATTTCAAGTCCTAGTAGCTTACGCTCACCGACTTCATCCCAAAACACTGGTGTTCTTCACCTTTTCCCATAAAGGGCTTCATATGGTTTCATTCAGATGCTTGAGTGGAAACTATTGTTGTAGGATAATTCAACCAGTGGAATATGTTGGTCCCATCTTCCTTTAAAGTCCATATAACAAGCTCTCAACATATATTCTAGTGTCTGAATAGTTCACTCAGATTGGCCATCATTTTGAGGATGATAGGCCATACTGAAGATCAGTTCAGTGCTTAGAGAATGTTGGAGACTTTTCTATAACTTCAAGGTGAATCTCAGATCTTGATCGTATACTATAGATAGTGGTACTCTGTGAAGAATTACCACTTCTTTGATATATATCTATGCAATTTGAACCAATGAGAAGTCCTCTCGAATCTTGATAAAGTGAGATGTCATTGTAAGATGATCTACAATGACCCATACAACATTTTTTCCTTTATATTTCATTAGATGTCCAGTGACAAGGTCCATGGGGATGTTCTCCCACTTCCATGTTGGTATGGGTAGTGGTTTCATCATCCCCTTAGACTCTTGTCTTTCAGCCTTCACTTTTTGGCATACCAAGCACATTGATGTATATTTAGAAATCTAATTCTTCATATTGTCCCACAAAATGTTCTCTTGAAGATCTCAATACAACTTTGTGCTCCCTGGGTGAATAAAGAAGGTTGAGTTATATGTGTCATTCAAAAGCTCCTTCTTTATCTTTGGATCAGATGGTTCACTTAATCATGAACCAAATATTACAATGCCTTATTTATCAATCATGAACTCAGAGGATTTCCCATTTTTAACATCTTCCACCCTTTTTAAAATTTCCACACCTTTTCTTTGAGCATACTTCATTTTCTCCATGAGGGATGGTTGAGCAATCATTTTATAAAGGATTAATTATGTTCCTCCCTTAATGATTCCCATGTATATCCTATGAAAATCTATGAATATTGGATCTTATTAAATTATCATCATTGATAAAGATGTAGTATACTTTCTACTTAGAGCATCTTCCACCTTTTTTGCCTTACCGGGATGGTAGTGTATTGAGAAATCATAACCTTGATGAGATCTATCCATCTTCACTGGTGCATATTATTCTCTTTTTGTGTGAATATATATTTGAGACTCTTGTGATCAGTATATATCTCACACTTCTCCCAATAGTGAAAATGCTGCTAGATTTTTAACACAAAGATCACAGCTACCAACTCCAGATCATGCGTGAGATAGTTTTTCTCATGGATTTTCACTTTCCTTGAGGTTTAGGCTATCACTTTATCATTTTTCATCAGCACACAGCCTAAGACCTTCTTCGAAGAATCACTGTACACCACAAAGAGTTCTCCACTTGTTGGGAGTGTGAGTATTGGCGTAGTGATAAGTCTCTTTTTTAACTCCTTAAAATAGTCTTCACATTAATGAGTCCATACAAACTTTACTCCTTTCCATGTAATTTTTATCATTGGGTTTTAAAATCATGAAATGTTCTTCACAAATCATCAATAATACCTGGCTAGACCCGGAGAGATGTGGATATCTGTTATAGATGCTGGTTTGGGATACTCTTCAATTGCCTTTGTCTTGGAAGGGTCTATAGATATCCCTTTGATGGTGATAACATGGCCAAAGAATGATAATTCCTCTATCCATAAATCACATTCACATTACTTTTCATATATCTTCTCCATTCACAAATACTTTAACTCAGTATTCAAATGATCCTTATGTTCCTCCTTTCCCTTGGAGTATATCAGAATATCATTGATAAAGACTACCAAAAATTTGTCTAGGTAATCAATAAAGACTATATTAATTAAATACATGAAAATTTATGGATCATTAGTGAGTCCAAATGGAATCACTATGAACTCGTAGTTTCCATACATCGTTCAAACGACAGTCTTGCGGATAGAATCCTTCCTTACCTTTAATTGGTGATATCCTGATTGAAGGTCCACCTTAGTGAAATAACTGTCCCTACAATTCTAATCGAACAAGTCATCTATTCGATGAAGGGGATAATTTTTCTTTATCATGATTTTATTGAGCTCATTATAATCAATGTAGAGGCGCATTGATCCATCTATCTTCTTGACAGAGAGGACTAGTGCACCCCACAGTAAAGCACTCGGGCGTATAAAACCCTTATCCAAATTCTCCTGTAACTACTTCTTTAGCTCCTCCAGATCTATGTTGTGTATTTATTAAGGTGTCTTTGATATAGCCAAAGATCCAGGAATAATTTCAATTGATAACTCAACCTCTTGGTTAGGAGGAAGACTAAGAAACTCTTCAGGGATACATCAGTGTAATCCCACACTATGGGCATGTATTTAGGCATGTTTCTCTCCTTTTTCCCACACATTTGAGCTATACATGATTGCTCATAATGAATTAATATACACACTTGAGACAATGATTCTAAAGAATATTCATCTTCCTCTTTACACTTGTAAAGAATTATAGGATGCTTCGGTATGTGAAGAGTGATTTCCCTTTCCCAATAGTTGATGTTTTATTTGTATAAGGATAGACAATCCATGCCCAAGATAGCATCAAACTCCACTAAATGAAGTATAATGAGATTTTCTGGGAGGTTTAGTCAACAAACATTAACCGGGGAGGAGTTATAAACCATGGATGCAATAATTTCCCCATTTTCTATCCTCAAAGATAACTTTTCCTCCAAATTTTGACGTGGTGTTTGGATAGTTCTAATAAACATGCAAGATATTAAAGAATGCATAGAACTAGAATCAAATAGTATATTTGATATTCTTGAATTAATAACTATTTTAATTATCATCGCATCATTTTCTAGCTCCACCTCAGCAGTAGTGATAGCATAATCCCTTCCTTGTTTCCTTGAAGGTTGTGGTTTATTTCCTCCGACAACCCTTGTATTAGAGAAATTTTTTTCATAATACCCATGCTCTATGCAGTTGTAACACTGCACTACAGGATGAGTGTTGATCTAAATCTTTCTTTATTCTTCCACATTAGCGAGATTCTTCATATCCCTTTGGCAGTACTTGGCCATATGTCTCATTCTTCTGCATTTGAAGTAATTCTTGGTTCCCTTTAGATAGTTCCCAATATGCTTCTTCCCACAACTTTTACAAGTGGGATATTCAGGCTTCTTTCCATCATGGGTTTTTTCGTTGAACTACCCATGTTTTTCTCTATTTTCTGATTATTTTCACCGGGCCCAAGAGACCATTGAGATCCTCCATCTCAATTTCAAACTTGAGGTCACAATGGGAAATCTCCTCGTAACTTTCGAAGTCTCAAATTTCCAATGCTTTTTGTAGACTTTGTTTTAGTCTTCTAAAGAACTGATCCACCTTGATTTCAATGTTCATGACAAAGCCATAGGTGTACCTTACAATCCATGTATTTTTTGTTTCACACACCCCAATTGACTCATCTTCATTCTTCTTGATTTTGAAGAACTCTATTTCCTTATTAAAATGGGGGGTTTGGGGAAAATATTTATTGAAAAACATTCTCTTGTATTCTTCTCAAACCATGGAATCAATTTCCTCCTGGGGATTCATATTCTTAATTAGTTTCCACCGCTGATCAGCTTCCCCGTCAAAACGATAGACTTCCAACATAACTTTCTCTTCTTCTAATCACTGGAGGGTGGAGGATATGTTTTCAATTGAGTTAATCCACTATTTTTTGAGGAGGGGATTGGAAGATCTACTAAGCATGGGAGGCCTTTTTTCATGAATGATTCTATATAATCTTTATCTTTCCTTGTAGGAGTAGTTAGTTCCACATGATTCAAGTTATTATTCATTACTTGAGCTAGCTGACCAAGTACTATCATGATGTTTTGAGAACCTGTTCCCATCAAATGAGCCATATCATTAGGGAAATATTCACATTTCCTATCACATTGGTTGTTGGAACATGTTCTTCTATTTCCCTCCTTTAACTAAGAAAAATAAAATACAATTATAGGGATTGAATACTTAGCTATTTACTATAAAAAAGATATATTGAACATAAAATGATAAACTTGTAAAGGATAAGTATAACCTAACTTGTGATTCCATAGGTTTAAATCTAGGTTATCCTCGATCTATTTCTTAACTTATATTCTTATGGGATTTTTTCCATTAATAATGGTTTGTACTAAGCTCATGAATTTACCAAATAATATCCCCTAGGAGTGTCAAACCAAGAGTGTAGAAAGGTCCATTATCATGTACCATGATACACTGGGTTAGGACTGAAACTCCTTGTCGGAGTTTTCATTATGAGCTACATTTGTACTAGATCCACCACTATCTTTTTGTATCTATACATAGATGTATTTTCTTGATAAACCACTTACTCTATACTTACCAAAATTTAGGTATGCTTTCTTATACTTAGTCTCATCCTTACGGTTCTCACTAAGCTGTTATATTCCTAATCTCCAAAAATAACTAGACCATCCTATGATACCAACTATAGAGACCCTATCCTTTTACATATAACAATACATGATTTTAATTATAAATATACATCATAGTATAAGCCAAGGATTGTAAAGTCTAGTGTATTGGAATACTAGGTACATAATCAAACATTATAAAAACAACCTTTTATTTAAACTCCATAATGAGATCATATATTCCATTGTTCTCATACATCTGCATAGGATAACCTAGGGATAACATGAACAAAGTGATGAGCTAAAATCCCAGTAAGGGAATAACCATAAGAACGAAGCATTATCACATGGGATAGAGGGAATGACATGATGATAAAAAAAGGCATGTAACATATGAAATCATAACATATAAACATGGAATGATATAAACATGGAGTCATAGTAATGTGGAAGAAACATAAAACATGAATTTAGTACGAGTCAAGGCTAATCACCAAGATTGTTTCCCATAGTAGCACAATCCAAGGCTAACCTCCAAGACCGTTTTACATAGTCGCACAAGCCATGGATAACTGCCAAGACCATCACACATAACATCTCATGAGACTAAAATTTACCCAATGCATTGGAGCTCTATCTAGGAGAACCCATCTTAAAATGTTCATGAATATTATTTCCACATCAATAATTATAAATAATCAATCATACATAAACATAAGGGAACCCATGGAGAGAAATGGGTATCATATTCATGTCATAAAGTGTAAGGAATAGACGTATCATAAAAGTGTCCATTAGAGAAAGGAATTAAAACATACATGGACATTAATAAGTTAAAATAATCATATAGTATTTTAAGTGATATAAAATATAAGTGACAACATGTAAGAAGATTATTTATGAAATTCTTAGCATTAAAACATTTTAGTGCGGTTTTGAGGAAAATACTAAAGAGCATTTAAAATTGAAAATGGAATAAACATTTATATAAAACTAGAAGTGAAACAAAAAGGATTTAATAATAAAATACTGGTTTTATAAAAACAATGGTGGCTTGAAACAAATGGTATATTGCACATCAAATTGGGTAAAATTTTGGGAAGTTCCCTTAAAACATGTTTTCTTATCAGGAAGTATAGAGGAGGGAATCACTTAAAAACATGTATATCCCAAAAATAGAATTATGGAAGGGTATTGGTAAATAAATTTTGAACATGTACACATAATTTATAATATTCACATAAATAGATAAGATAACTTTATTTTGGTACAAAGAAAGATAAGGCAACCCAAAGGAATAAATGAGATTCTGGTAGAATTCCTTACGGATTATTGGCACGGTATCAGGTGTACTTAATAGGGATTAATGAGAGAGAAATGGGTTTCTCATCACTTATAAATCATGAGGGAAGTATAGGGGAGGTGTTAAATCATACCCCATCATTATATATTACACATAAAATGGCATATCATAGAAGACATTTTTGAATAAAAGTGAAATAGATAGGATCCCTTACCTTAAATGTGATGGTGATATTTTCATAAACTTAATGACCTGAATAATAAAATTAGGTTAATTAATAAATAATTACAGAAAATATTATATATGTAAAATATTTATTATAACATTTTTAAGTTCATTTATATCCATTTTGATTGGTTATGAGGTTCAATTTCATTGTTCGGGTCTGTTTTCTTGCTTGGTTTTAATGATCGGTTCGTGTTCGGATAAACATGTATGATGAAGGTGGTTGTCCATAATGAAAGTTATATTTTATTATTTAACATCCATAAGGTTACACAGTTAAAAATTTAATTTGGTTACTTGGAGTGAAGTTGAATCATTATATAAAACATTAATGATAAACGCTTGAATTAATTTTAGTAATTTTGCTCACAATTAACTTATTTTGTATTATTATTTTACATCATGAGTGAATAAGGATTAAAGAAAATTAAATAAGATAAAATACACATATAATAGTCTATTTAAACAATAAAAATGGCCTCATGACCATAATTGAATATAGTAATAGTAATTCATAACTTGATGTCCTTAAATGTTCTAAATTAACACATCTCAAATGGTGTTTTCATTTCTTTCAAATAAAAGGTGGGGAAATGAGAGATGATAATAAATTATATAATTATAATAAAAAAACTAGTATATTTATGTTACTGGATTTTTCATACCATTTGGATGAGTAGAGGTTAGTAAAGAAAAGAGAACAAAGGAACTTGAAAATGAAAGAAAATAAAAGAGGAATTTTACCTCTTGAAACATCCTTGAGAGCCTCCTAAGGGGAGAGGATTTGGTCTTTTGAAGAGACTGATGGATTTTGGATGTGGGGGAGGATCTTGAGGAGATATTTGGGCAAAATATAGGCAAGGAAAAAATCTTTATAGGAGTGAAGAGAAGAGGTAATTAGGGGTAGTATTTATAGTGGAGGATATGAGGGTTTTCATAATATTTAATTCCTTAGGTTATTATTTTCCCTCAAGACCAGAAATAGTGATGATTCCATGAAAAAAATAGTAATAAGTGCATGTGATTTCGAACCAAATGGAATTACAATAACATATCATCATTATTGACTCAATAAATCCATTATTTAGCATTTATAGTAAATTATCGTATTTTACTATTCATAAAAAATTCAATTATTTTAGAAAAATCCCAAAAATTCACCCTACCCATTTTTCAAAGTGTAGAATCCAAAAATAAAATCCATTTTTAAAAAGTATTTTTCTAAATATTATTAATTTAATTTTTAATTAAAAACACAATTTACTGAAAAAACAATAATTTTAAAACATTTATTTTCTTATTCCCAGATATAGGTATATCAATCTTCCCCTTGAATCTTATTTATATACTATCATTGGCAAGGTTACTATTCATTAGAGTATTTCACTATTCATATGGGTAACATTAATATTTATAAGGGTATGTTACTATTCATATAATATTAATCTGGTTATATTAGACTCCAAATAACTTACTTATCGCAACCATGTTTGTTAGATTTTCGAAATTCAAATCACATAAGTGGAAAAATTATGTTTAAATGTCACATAGTACTTATTATTTCATTGTGTTCTTATTTATGTGATTATATGACATAATTATTAGAATAAAATTTCCATTGAAAACTTTGGGTCATTACACTTCCTACTATAGATGATCCATAGCCACAAGGTATCCCTAAAGAGGTCCATGATGCATCTGCTCAAGATTCTACTTCACAATCTATTACTTATTCAAATTGTGATCTAGTGATAAAGGGTGACTAGAGTATGTTTCAATATAGATTTTCCACAGTGAGAAAATACCTAATAGAAAACATCAATATTATTCACATATGGGAGAGAGTTATTGTAGAGACCCTAGCTTTATGTACATGGACATTACATTTCTTTTGAGTAATACTTAAAATGTGACACAAACAGACTCCCAAAGACCATATTAGTTTAGTATCTTTGGAAACATAGAACATAAATTTTAATCATGGTGAAATATCTTTAATATCTCCCAGAAAGATCTTTCCCTTTTGTTTTCCTACCTAAAACCTTTCTTTATATCCTAGGGAAAAGAAAACATAAAAAGGGTGAGCTCAAACGGTCAGTAATGGTAAACATAGAGAACATAAAACAAACCATAAATATTTGAATGTAAAAAACATGAACTTAAAGTATAAACATCAAAATCTTGAGTTAGAAAATAAATCTTGGTAGTATATAAGGCATAGATCATCAAGGAACATTAACCATGAGTGAATACCATTGGCATAAAACATGTAATTATGGAAAAATAATAATCACATAGTATTATTTCCATAGTATCCAAGTCATTGTTTCCAAGACCATCATAGTGGGAAAAGTCTATTACTGAACCAGGTTAACTTGTCATTCCAGCCATGTATTAATGAACCATATTTACTTGCTAATCTAGCCCTGTATTACTGAACCATATTTACTTGTCATTCCAATCATGTCTATCTCATTATATATAAATCTTTACCCAATTCATTGTAAGAAGATATAGGTGTTAGAGTTGGTGTCCTAAGAACCAACTATTTGTATTTTGATTATGTGAATATACACTTATTATATATTGTTCATTGTTCTGCATGACTATAATATAATAATGTCCTGGAATATTTGTTGCATTAATAAGGTCATGGCATATTCCCACTAAGATGAGAACCCTGAAATGCTATAATAATATTCTTAAATAAATTTCTACAGTTGGATGACATGATATTATAGGACACATAGTATACAGACCGTCATATGAGAGTACTCATAAAAAGATGAGACTCTCTCTCATGGAGTTCTCACTTGGTAATCTCCAAGATGGGAGATTATGAGAACAAACCCGCCAGTAGTAATTCCACATGTATTGGTGTCATTGGAAATTACTATCTACGAGCATGTGTAATGGTCCTTAGACTGGAAGATTATCATTAACTCATGTCATGACTCGCGCAGTTAGATTTACTGACGAAAACCATCACAAAGACAGTTGGTGGGAAGTAGGGTATGTTGGGTGCATCACAAATGACATATTGTTAATGGATAAGTCAAGGAATGATTTGTCCCTTCCATATTTATGGAATTATATATCTCGGGCCCTTTTATTGAAATAGTATTGTTGCCCAAATTCCATGGCCATGGTGTAATGACGAGTTTATTTCTAGAATTCAAAGAATGACAGATCAAGCATATAGGTTTATGAAACTTCCATGAAACCTTCTTGATGAGATATCGAGACAAAGGGATTAAATTACACAGTAAGTGTTCATAAGATGTGACACATCAATGTGGTGTCAAATTCTTTCTCTTGGGTGCCTTGACCTGTTTCTAGACAGTAATCTTGGACTTTAGGCATGCCCACCTAATGACAACGAGAAAGAGGCCTAGAGGGTCACACACTAAGTGTATCCAAGTATCTCAAGTAGAATAAAGATTATTCCCATACATGGTTTAATAATTATTCAAGTAAGCCTAAATAATTTTAATGATGGAGGAAGACTAAAAAATGAAAATAATATATACACACTGTGTATTAATGATTACACGCTGTGTAGTTTTCATTTAAGAAAGGAAATGAAAAACAAGTACATGTCGTGTATTAATTATTACACACCGTGTAGTTTTTTATGAAAAACAAGTACACGCCATGTATTAATGACTACACATCATGTAGTTTTTCCAGTCTAGATTTTGAGAATATAATATTGTTTTATTAAATGATATTTATCATAATTAGTGTGGGAACATGTCAAGGAATTAATTATTCGACATGGGGTTTCCAATAAGAGTTAATGAAATAAATAAAATGCATAATGCGTTTATTTATTATGATAACTCTATAACCTCAAATCCAATTACAAATATCCTCACAACCCCAACACTTTTCCCCAATCGTTGTGAACAATAATTCTGGAGAATTCCCTCAAGGCCGAGAGAACTCCTTCCTCCAAGAACACTCTCAAGACCGAGAGAGATCCTCCTCCATCGGATCAAGAAAATATAAGGCAGACAATGCAAGCAAAGGTTTCTCCACACTAGCACCCGTATAATCCTTTGGTGACTTCCATAGATATGTGGTGCACGTGTGGATCACCACTAGAGGAAGTCTATCCTTGGCTTCTGAGACACAATTACGAATCACATCGGAACGTGATCAGAAATATCAATGAAGAAAGAACACCAAAAAGGTACTTCTTTTCAATTAATTAAATTTATTATAATCAACCTGTGACGGTCCTCGTTTGTGGTTCTGGTACCATACTTCTTCTTTGTCTATTTATGTGATTTGATCTGTGGAGACTGGCGTTTATCATTGTATTGATCCTGGATTGATCGTGGATAATGAAAAAAATCCAATTGGGCACATCCACCCACGAGCTTCCGCTGCGCCTGGAACCTTCAATAGGTCCCACCCATCTCATAGTGAAATCATTCTTACATGTTCCATAAAAAAACATAAATCATTCATCATATCATAACCCATGGAATAAAATGGGATTCTTAAACATAATTTCATCATAACATAATCCATATAAGATAAATGGACTTAATAAAAATAATTCCATCATAAAATCAATTAAATAAAAGTAATAATAGGGATAGAAACCTAAACCTATGTCATCTTAGATGGAAAATAATTTTCATAAAACACTTGAACTTAATTCCTAAGTAAAATATCCTTTCTTCTTCAAAAATGTTTTATTTTCTCAAAATGTTGTGCAATTTTAAAAGAAATGAATTTAGTTGAAAATAAACTTGAAATAGTGTAGAGTAAGATTCGTGGAAATAAGGCATAATGAATATTTAAACACCCATTCATTCCATATAAGTTAAAAAAACATTATCCTCATAATTTTCCCGGAAAAGTCAAAAAGTACCACGTATGGTAAAAAAAGAAAGATTTCTTCCATACTATGTAGTAAAAGTAAAAAATGGAAAAAAATTAATTTAAATATACATAAAATAATAGTAAACATTTTATGAAAACATTTTTAGAAAACATGTACATAGACGATAAATATATCCCCAGTAATTACTTACATATAAACAATCTAGAAAAAAAATGAGATTGCAAAATTATCACTTACCTTAGGTCTGATTTCATCTGTATGTGTTTAAAACTCTTGTATAGTGGGTTTAAACATATTATTAACTTTTAATGTAAACATAATAATATTTATGATATCATATATTATTCACTTAAAACTTTATATTACCCATTCATTTTCCAATTCCATGTTAAAGAGTGTTTGGGTAATAATCGTTTTATTTATCGTATGTGTTTTGAATTATTATTCTTGAATTATTACTTATATCATGATTTAATTAATTCAATATTGTAAAAAATGATTTAAATATTATATATATTCATTAAATAAATATATATACAATATATAGATAAATTAAATGGAATACACCATTCATGGAGATGGTAGGTCGTACATACACATGAACGCGGTTTTTGTTTCCTTATTAAATTGAATGGAAGTAAGTAAATGAAATATATACATACATATATCTTGTAGAATTATTATGTCTTATATTTAATGATTATTTATTATATATACTTTATAATCATTCTTGAATGGTTAATGTGGAGAACGAATATTATCACGTAGTGGAGACGGTAATTCGTACGTACGCACGAGCGATGATATCGTTCCAATAATTGTTGAATGGTATTAGATTGGATGGTGTAAAATATCTCAAAATTAGTATCATGTTATAATAATCATATATAGTTATTATTTACACCATTATACCCATCCAAGTTAGGTGGTGGTGAAAAACAGATTACACAACAGCGTGGAGACGGTAAGTCGTACGTACATATAGGTCGTGATTTTGTTTTTCATAGGATAGATAGAAGGTGAAATAGTGTTGTTTAATATTTATAATAACATATCATAATAAGTTTGTTACTTATGTTATTAGTTTATAATGAAACAACTAATGAAGAGTAAGTATAAGGAGAAATAAATTTGAAAGAATCGGTAGAAGAGATTACATCTTCCTTGACGTTTAGGGCACTAGAGTTGGTCTTTTGAGAAGACCAAAACCTCTAGAATGTAACTAGGTAAGTTGAGAAGATAAATGGAAAGTTTTTGGATGATCTTTAAGGCTAAAAATGGAGTTAATAGGAGAGGGAGGAGGTTCCCTTTTATAAGAGAGGAGGAGGGCACTTTAAGAAACTCTCAAAATATTAATTTTTTATAAATTCAATTTCGATTAAAAATGGTCTAAAACATATTTAATTAGAATATAAGATGATTTTTATTCGAATAATAATTATCCAATATTTTTTATACAAGTTTTGAATATTTTTTTATCCTTATCTTTTTTTTAACCCTTATTTTACCATTTTTAATCTTACTGTGATATCATGTTATTTACACATTGTAGGTTAATGTAATTACCATATCATGTCAAACGACCCACAAAAAGTTATTTATGAAATATTTGGACTTATATTAACCATTTAAAAGAATATTATATTTTTAGTAATTTAATATCATTTAATAAACAATTTTATGTTCTAAGTTATGAATTATGTCAATTTTGGACACTATTCATACATGACTTTTTAAAAATTCATAACAAAATTATTCATTAAAAAAAGGAATTAAATCATCCATAATATGTCAATGTCTTCCATAAAATTCGTTTATAGCATAAAAATGTTAAAATTAATTTATTTTAATATTTATAATTCATTTATTTGAATCTTTCATTAATGTGTTAATCAATACATCATAATTGTGTCATAAATATATATATTTATCTAATTTCTAAAAATTATAAATAAAATACCATGATGTAGGAAATATTTTTAGATTTATGGTGAAAATTTTTATACGTAGAGATCAGTTATATAACCTGATATTAAAATCTATTTAGTAAAAGATATATGTTTAGGTTATAATTATCTTTACTTTAAATTAATTCTTATAAAATGTTATTTTCACATCCATGTGAATCCATGGGGTCCCAAAACCTACCCAAGGATTCCCATAGTTATAAATATATCATAAAATAAGAGTTGGACACGTTTTAGGGTAGTTTTATATTATTATAATATTATTTTTTACACTTATTTACCATATTTACCCTTTAACCATGGTAAATAAAATAATTACTGAAGTTGATATTCATAATGTCTAAAGATAAAAGGTAACTATTTACAAAATTTGGACCATATTATTCCAAATATGGAATCCATTTTTCCAAATTCAAAACATAGAAGTGGTAAAAATTAATTTAAAATTAATTCTCGTGGTCAAAACCCAAAAAAGGGTTTTTAAGAAGTAATGACTATCAAAAGATTGACAAGTGTTTATGTCTAATTTAAAAGTGAAATTACTTCAAGTGGCCAAAATTTTATTAAATAATAAAAATATATTCCAATTAAACTTTTAAACCAATTAAAAAGATAATCTAACTATATAAATAAATTATATAAAAAAGGCAGTTTCGAAATAAATGCAGTATTTTTCACTATTAATTAAAATTTTAATTTTATTAGAAAAATACCAAAAATTAAAAAAAAAAGTAAATTTTTATGTCCCTATTCCAAATAATAAGTTAATTTTGTAATATTTAACTTATAAAAGTGTCAAAACTATATTTAAAATGGGTGCACCATCAAAAGACGGTAAAACTTCATTTTTTTTAAATACTTCTTTTGTCTGAAAAAAATGATTTTGTTCTCATATCATGTTCTATAAAATGTGTAAGATGAATGATAATGTTATATAAAATTCAAAATGTGGTTAATACTATATATAAAGGCTAGTTTATATCCCATTAAATAATAATATTTTAATAATATATCCTTGTTTAGTGAAACTTGGTATCGCATACAACACAAGCTATTGAGGAATGTCGCTCTTGCATGTAATGCAATCCATGTCAGTGTTTCATGTAGTGAAATATTTCTTTGGTGTTGAATATAACATAATCCAAACTTAGTTAATTTATACATTGAAGAAAATATATACTCAGTGTTTTGTGAAATGAATTCGATCAAAAGAACTTGAAATTGTGTGCAACATAAGCCAAGAATACAGTTCTGTATACTGCAAGACAATATGGTGTTTTGTATAGTGAAATCTAATCTTGGTGTAGCATACAACACAATACAGAAAAGAAGTTAAAAACAATATATCTCATAAAATCTCTGGGTGTTTCTTTCTACCCGCCTTAAAATAAATTTTGCCCTCTAAATTCATCGGGGTTATAAATGGGTTTCTACTTGAACATTTATTTCATGGAAACCCACATTGTAAAAAGGGATACTAAAACTTCATTTTAAGAAATGAAATTTAGAAACATAAAGGTTAACCAAAGTAACTCATCACTGGGTTTCTATATAGGATAACATAGGTGGGAAGTAAAAACATGGATATGGAAGAGAAATCTAACCATCAAGTTCTGATAGGTAGTGATAGAGAATAAGGTTTGAAGAAATTTAACTAATAGAAAGCCGTAAATCTGTGATGATTTAAGGGACCTTCTAATTCATCAGATAAGAGGGTACTAGGATAACATTTTTGGTTTTCAGGATCCTTTTTCTAAATTTGAAGATCATGAGATGAAATACTTACTTGATTTCAGTACAATCTCATCATTGGTCATGTCTTGAACAATTTTCACTTCATATCTTATTCAAAGAAATGAAGTTGAATTTGTAATTCTTAAAGTGTTAACAGATCATGCGATCCATAAATAAAATGATAGGTCATTGCATCTACTTTATAACAAAAAAGGTTAGCACAAGTTATCAAATAAACATAAGTCCATCTATGGTGAGATTAATCATATATGATTCAAAAAATGGACTTATACTTCATCTATCATATTGCTAAAATAAAATAAAACTAATTTATACTAACCAGGGACTTCTCGTAGTCTAGTGGTAGGCGATAAAGGCATGTCGTTCTTTAGTTGTGTGTTTGATTCCCATAGCCTTGTCCGACGTGATGGGTTGTCACCCGTCCTGTGGGTTTTCCATTTTCTAAAACTATAACATTCCAAAAATAACATTAAAAAACAAGTTTTATAATTAAACAATACTATCTAATGTACAACTTAATCCACTCCAAACATTAGTCTTATCAAAAATACTTCTTTCCAAACTAAAAAAACAATTACAAGAAAGGTCATATAAAAATCATGTGAATACCATAATTTATCTCCCATATATCATAAGATATATCTTGTTGGTCACATTACAAACATTTAAATGACTTCATCATGCATTCTCTTGAGTCATGGAAATAACCTAAATTACCATATATCCTTATTGAAAACATGTATGTTTCCTTCTTCCAAAATTTATTGGATATATTCCTTAAGTCCCAAAAAAATTTATACTTCATCCATGAGAGCATAACCCTCTTGTCAATAACTTCTTAATTAGTTCCCCAAAAACTTGAATCATCCAATTTTCTTATTCAAATCCAATATATATTTATCCAAAAATCATTATCTGAACATAAGGAACATATTAAGGGTTATCTTTCTCTTAATAATGTGTTCTCCAAGTATATCACCTTACCCTTAAATAACTGTTTGTCTCCTTATAATAATTCATTATATAATTTACAATCCTTATACCAAAAACACTTATATATATTTCATGATTCATATTACATAATATTTTAATTCTAAAATATATACACCTCAATCATCTAACTTTATTCTTAAACCATTAATCAGGATCCATTGTATTCATATTTCCTAAAATATGAATCATGTATTATCATTTCTCGGCCTCAAGCTTCTTAGGTTTAATGTAAACAATATTGGAAGAACATCACATACCTTTCAAAAATCATTTACAATCTCTTTATCCTCAGTATTATGACCCATACTCGTACCATATTCATGATTATCTTCATTATATTTCCACTTAGGAAATAAATATTCATATTTCCCATAATTTCCACATCTAAAGAATTCACTGGTTAACTATTTTCTATGTAGTTCTAGATATTGACTAAGATCAAAAAGAAAAGTGTTAGAAATAAATATCATAGATTAGAAACACATAAGTAAGGTAAATTACTTATAATATTTCAATCTATGATATCTTAGGTTTAACCCTACGTTAGTCATAATTATCAAAAAAACTAGGTTTTTAATCTATAATTTACTTATCCTTAGGACATCCCTAGAAATATCCTTAGAAATATCTCTAGGGATCTCACTAAATTTTTCACATCCTAGTTTCCAAAGGTTGACTAAACCTTCACTCTGATACCAACTATAGAGACCCCAGCTTGACGTACATGGAAATTACATTTCTTGTTTAGAATACTTAATACATGACAAAAACAGATGCCCAAATACCGTATTAGTTTAGTGTCTTTGGAAAATCAAAACATAATATTCTAATCATGGTGAAATATCTTCAAAATATCCCATAAAGATCTTCCCCTTTTGTTTTCCTACCTAAAACATTTCTTTATATCCTGGGGAAAAGAAAACATAAAAAGGGTGAACTCAAATTCTCAGTAAGGGTAAACATAGAGAACATAAAACAAACCATAAACATTTGAACAAAAAAACATGAACATAAAGTTAAAACATCAAAATCTTGAGTCAAGAAATAAATCTTGGCAATATGTAAGCCATAGATCATCAAGGAAAATTAACCATGAATAAATACCATTGGAATAAAACATGTAATTGTGGAAAACTAATAATCACATAATATGATTCCATATTATACAAGTCCTTTTTTCCAAGAACATCGTAGTGAATAAAGTCTATTACTGAACTGAGTTAACTTTTCATTCCAGCCATGTATTACTGAACTGGATTTACATGTTGTTCTAGCCCCGTATTATTGAACCAAATTTACTTATCATTCCAATCATGTCTATCTCAGAAGATATAAATCTTTACCCAATGTATTGTAATGAGATATAGGTCCCACCCATCTCATATTGAAATAATTCTTACATGTTCCACAAAAAAAACATAAATCATTCATCATAGCATAACCCATGAAATAAAATAGGATTCTTAAACATCATTTCATCATAACATAATCTATATAAGATAAATTGACTTCATAAAAATAATTCCATCATAAAATAGATCAAATAAAAGTAATAATAGGTATATAAAAATAACCTTTTGTCATCTTATAAGGAAAATAATTTTGACAAAACACTTGAACATAATTCTAGAGAAAAATATCCTTTCTTCTTCAAAAATGTTTTATTTTGTCAAAATGTCACGCAATTTTAAAAGAAAGTAATTTAGTTGAAAATAAACTTGAAATAGTGTAGAGGAATATTTTTGGAAATAAGGAATCATTAATATTTAAAAACACATTCATGTGGTATAATTTTAAAAAACATTCTCCTCATACTTTTGCTGGAAAAGTAAAAAAATACCTCGTATGGTAAAAAAATAATGATTACTTCCATACCATGTAGTAAAATTAAAAAATGGATAAAAATGAATTTAAACATAAATATAAGAATAGTAAACATTTGATGAAAATATTTTTAGAAAACAAGGACATAGATGATAAATATATCCCTAGTAAATACTTACGTATAAATAATCTCAGATAAAAATGATATTACAAAATTAACCCTTACCTTAGGTCTGATTTCATCCGTATGTGTCTGAAACTTTTGTATAGTGGTTTTAAACATATTATTAACTTTTAACATCACTAAAATAATATTTATGAAATCATATATGATTCAATTATGACTTTATATTACCCGTTCATTTGTCAATTCCATGATAAATCAGTGTTTTGGGTAATAATCGTTTTATTTATCGTACGTGTTTTGAATTGTTATTCTTGATATTATTACTTATATCATGATTTACTTAATTACAAAATTTAAAACATTATTTTTATATTATATATATTCAGTATATTAATATATATACAATATATAGATAAATGAAATGGAATACATCGTTCATGGAGACGGTAGGTCGTACGTACACATGAACGTGGTTTTCGTTTCCTTATTAAAATGAATGGAAGTAAGTAAATGAAATATATAAATACATAAATCCTGTAGAACTATTATGTCTTATATTTCAAGATTATTTATTATATATAATTTTTAATCATTCTTTAATGGTTAACGTGGAGAATGAATCCAATCGCGTCGTGGAGACGGTAATCCGTACGTATGCACAAGTGACGATATCGTTCTCATAATTATTGAATGGTATTTTATTAGATGGTGTATAATATATCATAATTAGTATCACGTTATAATAATAATATATAGTTATTATTTTCACCATTATAACCATCCAAGTAAGGTGGTGGTGAAAAAGATATTACACCACATCGTGGAGACGGTAAGCCATACGTACGCACACGCGATGATTTTTTTCGTAGGATAGATAGAAGGTGAAATGGTGATGTTTCATATTTATAATAACATATCAGAATATGAGTGGTAATGATGATATTACTTTATAATTAAACAATTAATGAAGATGAAGTATAATGAGAAATAAATTTGAAATAATCGGTAGAAGAGATTACCTCTTCCTCGACATGCCTCCTTTAAATTTCCTATTAGGGCACTAGAGTTGATCTTTTGAGAATACCAGAATCTATAGAATGTAACTAGTGAATTTGAGAAGATAAATGGTCAGGGTTTGGCTGATATTGAAGGCTCAAAATGGATTGAATAGAAGAGGGAGTAGGTTCCCTTTTATAAGAGAAGAGGAGGGCACTTTCAGAAACTCAAAAAAAATTAATTTATTATAAATTCAATTTCAATTAAAAATGAACCAAAACTTATTTAATTCAAAGATAATATTATTATGTTTCGAATAAAAATCATCCAATAATTTTTATACAAGTTTTTAATATTTTTTTATCCATATCTTTTTGGTTTAACCCTTATTTTACCCTTTTTAATCTTACCTTGATATCATGTTATTTAGACATTGTGGGTTAATGTAATTACCATATCATGTAAAAAAGACCCAAAAAAAGTTATTTATGATATATTTGGACTTATATTAACCATTTTACTGAATATTATATTTTTAGGAATTTAATATCATTTAATAAACTATTTTATTTTTTAAGATATGAATTATGTCAATTTTGGACACTATTCATACAACACTTTTTAAAAATTCATAATAAATTGATTCCTTTGAAAAAAAGGAATTAAATCATTCCTTATACTTTAATTTCATCCATAAAATTTTTGTATGACATAAAAATGTTCAAATTTAATTTATTTTAATATTTATAAATTCATTTATTTGAACCTTTCATTAATGAGGTAATCACTATATCATAATTGAGTCATAAATAAATATATTTATATAATGTCTAAAAATTATAAAAAAAAATACCATGATGTAGGAAATATTTTTATATTTCTAATTAATATTATAGACATATATATTAGTTATATAACGCAATATTAAAATTTATTTATTGAAAGATATATGTTTAAGTTATAATTATCTTTACATTAAATTAATTCTTATAAAATGTCATTTTCACATCCAAGTGAATCCATGGGGTCCCAAAATAGACCCAAGGATTTACATGGTCTTAAATATATCATACAATAGGATTAGTACATGTTTTAGGGTAGTTTTATATTATTATAATATTATTTTTTACCTTTATTTACCATATTTACCATTTAACCATGGTAAATAAAATAATTACGGAAGTTACTATTCATAATGTATAAAAATAAAAGTTGCCTATTTAAACTATTTGGACCTCCTGATTCCAAATATGGAATCCATTTTTCCAAATTTAAAACACAAAAGTGGCAGAAATTAATTTAAAATTAATTCACATTGTCAAAACCAAAAAGCGGGTTTTTAAGAAGTAATAACTATCAAAAGATTGACATGTGTTTATGTCCAATTTAAAAGTAAAATTACTTAAAATGACCAAAATTGGATTAATTGATAAAAATATATTCCAATTACACTTTAAAACCAATTAATAATATAATCTAACTATATAAATAAATTATATAAAAAGGCAGTTTCGAATTAAAATGCAGTATTTTTTCACTATTCATTAAAATTTTAATTTTATTAGAAAAATACCAAAAATTCAAAAAAAGTAAATTTTTATGTACCTCTTCCAAATAAAAAGTTTTTTTGTCAATTTTAACTTACAAAGGTGTAAAAAACTAGATTTAAAATGGGTGCGTCATCGAAAGGCGGTAAAACTGCATTTTTTTTGAAAATACTTCTTTTATCTGAAAAAAAAATTGATTTTGTTCTCATATAATGTTCTAAAACATGTGTAATATGAATGATAATGTTATATAAAATTCAAAATGTGGTCAAATATATTCATAACATCTAGTTTATATCCCATTAAATAATAATATTTTAATAATATATTTTTGTTTATTGAACATTGGTATCGCGTACAACGCAAGCTATCGAGGAAGGTCACTCTTGCATATAACGCAAGCCAATTCAGTGTTTCATGTAATAAGATATTACTTTGGTGTTGCGTATAACATAATCCAAACATAGTTCATTTATATATTGAACAAAATCTATACTTAGTGTTGCGTGAAATGAATTATATCAAAAGAACTTGAAATTGTGTGAAACAGAAACCATGAATAGTGTTCCATATACTACAAGCTAATACAGTGTTGCATATAACGCAAGATAATATTAGTGTAGCATAAAACAAAAGACATCAAAGAAATTAAAATGAATCTATCTCATAAAATATCGAGGTTTTACGGTTATAGCCACCAACCAATTTCCTTTCAACTAGGACAGGGTATGAGTAAGAAGACTTTGGATTTACTACCTATTACACAAGATAATGAAGATGAATCTATAGAATATGCTACACAGAAGGAGTGTACGCTACAATATGAACATAAAAAAACATAGTATGGATGCATTATTTATACACTTGGTTGTGGCATAAAGGATTATCAAAGACAGAAATGCATAAGAAAGTGATATATTTCCCAGTATTCATACTTTTTTAACCAAGATCTATGTTATACATTTTAAAATATTTAGAAGACTAAATTTTATAATTAGTTGACATAATTAATAAGTTACATTATTATTATTATTATTAAAATTAATTAGTTTTTACTTGAATGTTATTTAAAAAACATAAAACATATTACATTATGTTACATAAAATAAATAAATTATTATAATTATTAATTAATTAATAAAAATTATGAACTATAAACTAATGTTAATATTATCATATATATTACTAATATTAAAAATTATTAATCAAATTAATAATTATTCTTATTATTAACCATGTTTTGAATAATTATTAATCATATTAATTCTATTATTAGTTCCATAAATGTTGGATGGATTACAAACTATAAGAATGCACACACCTGAGGTACACTATTGTTTCAAGACTCATCCCTCTTATCCAGAATTAGAAACCAACTTCTAGGGCTCTCATTAAAAATTTGAAATTTCCCAATGACCTAGATTGATGTTAGCCCAAAGGACCCATATCTTAAAGGCCCCTTTATGATTTTTTTCTTTTCTATAGCTTGTGAAACAGGCAATGTAATTCCCCCTCCTCCTTGTACCTACTACATGCGCTCACAGAGTTCCCACCATTATCCCTCGACCCATCATTTCCCACCCTCGTACAGTTGTGTGTGGGGTTACCGCCCTCCATCAACCTTCCGACCAACTTTTTTTCCCGCATCTCACTATTTATAGGGACACAGTTCATCTAATTACCACACTAGGATGCATGGGACTATAATAAAAAAACAAGTTTGTGTCTGCTCTGATGACACTAGTAATATCTTCATGTTGTACAGTTTAAACATTCCACCCCCAAAATTCAACTAGGGGGGAGGGGGTTGTAAACAATCGGGGTTGAACCGTTGATGAGATATACATCAGGCATTGACTATTCCACCCAAATAGACACTTAGATGAAGATTCTCTTGTTAGTTGATAATTATATTAATAATGTAATTATTATTATTTACAATATATAATATTATATTAATAACATATTTTTTAACACTTTATTAATAATTTCTAAATATATTTTTAATTATTAATTTTATTATTAATTTTTATTATATTATTAATTTTTAATTACATAATTAATTTTTATTATTAATTATATAATAATTAATAATATATTATATTATAAATTAAAATCTATTTTTTATATTATTAATAGATAATTATATTATTTATGGTCATGGAGGTTACATGAAATGAAATAAGGAACATTAGTAATTATATAAATTATAAATTATGATATAAATAATAATTAATAAATATAGTAATAATTAATATATTATTAATAATTATATTAATAATTAATCATAAATGTCCTGACCATAGATTTATATGTCCAAACCCATAGACCCAGTAAATTTATTAAAAAATAAGAAAACACACACATAAAAGTACTTGGGGTTATAAGTACAAATAATGACAAAAAATAACTCCACAAAAAAACAAATACATGTTACAAATTTATCTTGAATTATCTATGTCAGACACATGATGGATCAATAATATTTTCCTTTGTCTACTTCCCCTTTTTCAGGAACCATCCTAACTTACTTTGTCTCAACCTATCCTCCATTTCTTAGAAGGATGCCATAAAGTGTTTTTCTTTATTGGTGTCAAAAGAATATTCATTCTCACATAGAATCTCATCCATGTGTGATGAATCTTAATTATTAAATGGTTTAAAATATTACTTAATGGAGTGTAAGGATGATTTCATATACCCTTCCACTATAGTTGCATCTTCAATAAGCTTTGCAACAGACTGGATCAGGACAAGATCTAAAGGCTCTTCTTGCACATACCTTTCTATAGAATCTATGATTATTACAGGAGTTAACATAATTTGATCGACCATAGATACATCATCAATAATATTTTATAGTGAATGGAATTTTTTCCCCATCACTACCTGTGATTTCTACATTTCGTTATCCCTTTACAGTTGCAACCATAGTACCGACATCATCCTATTTTGTATCATTTGTATCGTCAAGAAGCTTAGAAGTATAATTGATATTTTTATGATTGTAACTACTTGATTTTTTTCTTCAATGACAGATAAACTACCAGCAACCATATTCACATATTTAGAAGGGCTTGAAGAAGAATCAATCACCCTAAGAACCCTCCTAGATGATGATTGTGCATAGTCTCCAGAAACCATTCTTGTTAATAGTTGAGCACCCCTCCTCTAAAGAGAGATATCAACCTTTTGGGTAGATTTTGAGTCTTTGTAAAGCACAATTAATGGTTGAGTAAGCACACCTTGTTTAATGGGATGAACTTTAGAGGAATTCATTATAGAAGGACTCTTTCCAGTCAAAAAAATTATTGTCATAAGAGCTCTTTTCCCATTATTATTACTAGAACCCAAAAAATTCTATGTTTACAAGCCATTATGGTCAAACCACATATTATTGTATAGGTGTTAATTTTTTGAGTAAGTGATATCATCCACTATTTCAACATGATGAGTAGCCATAAAATTAGAATAAGATAATTCTTTATTAGATTCATTTGAGGTAATCTGACCACCTTCTGATCTATGCCTATTATAGAAGTCGACAACCAGTTTATTGATAAACCCCCCCCCCCCTAAAGTTTAGGGAATGTAAGATATGGAATAACACCACTATAAATGGTAGTTTTAATTTTAAAAAAATCAGTGGTATTCCCATGATTAATTTAATTTGAACAAAAGAAACCATGATATAACATGTTGAAAGGACGCCCAATGTTCCTACATTTTGAGAAGAAGACATGCGATTTCTTGAATTCAATAGTCAACTCAACTGTACACTCACCAACAACCATAATAACAATCCCAATAAGAGTAGATTGAAGATCAACTTCCATTAAATTTGAGCAAAATTCCCAAAATTTACATGCCCATATTCCCTATCCAATTTGATTAAAGTACCAACTACTAAAGTGACATTCCAGATAATATATTATTAATTAATAGTTTTTAATATATTAATTAAATATTATTAATATATTAATTATATTATTAATAATTATTTTAATATTAACTAATATTTTATATAACAATTGAAAATTAAAAATAAATAATATATTTTATAATTAATTATTATTATAAATATTTTTATTAATTACTAATTATTTTATTAATTAGTAGTTATATTAAATATATTAATTATTTAAATATGTATTTGTTATTGTATAATTAATTAATTAAGTATCAAATTTTATGTTATTAGTTACTAATTTTCTTAATTGTATTATGAATTACTAATATATATATAGAAAAAAACAAAATAAAATAAATCGTATTTTAAAAAAATTAAAGGGAGGTTTGAACGATGTTCACGCTTCCTGTACAAATTGCAGATAGGATACATGAACATGGTTCAAACCACTTGCATGATATTCGAGGAAGTGTGAACCTAATTCATGATTTTAGGTTGACTGATAAGTTTTAATTAGGTTCAAGCTTCACTATACCCATTTTTTTAAATACAGAAAACCATAACCCCAATTGAAATGTTTTTTAAAAAAACCCATTAAAAAATTTCCCTCTAGGAAAGGAACGACGTTCTAAATAAGTCATAGATAATAAGTTAAAACAAAAAAAATGTTTCCAATATATCAAACCCTGATATATATTCTAAAATCAATATATATACACAATAATACTCTATAAATTTTGTGTGAGATCTCATTCCATGTTTTACCTTCAACTGTTTTCAATTTAAAAATATCCAACTCTGACAATCTCTACTTCCATGTTTTCCCTCCTAATATTTTAACCATAAAAATATCTAGATTTAATTCACTCTATTATCCTTCCCCAAACCAGTACCCCTACCTACTCCTTGAACCCCCATGATCCCCTCGAGATATTTATAACATCTATGTGATCCACGTCTAATTATTCATCCTCACTCTATGATCCCAACCTTTAATTCCATAAAAATCCCCATAACCACCCCTAATTCTTCCCCCAAACTGGTGTAGTTTTTTCCATCTACCTTTTAGGTGGCTGGAGAACCAACCCATGGACATAAACCATGGATATTTCATGTTTTGAGACTATTTTTATGGCTACCATGGGAGAAGTATAAGGTTGGTTGGGATTCATGGGAGTTGCGTTAAACATGACACCTCCCACTATACATATTTATGTAAGACTAGGAGAGACTTCCAAAATCATTAGATTTGATCTAGAGATCCATTTTATCTAGGATTAAACCTTAAATATCACTGAGGGAGATTAGAGGGTGGTGCCTTATGGGAGTTTTGTGAGCTTTTTTCAAGTTGAAAAAATCCCATTTTCTAAACTGGTTTTATTTATCTATGATAGGGGAATCACAAATAGAGGTATCATAGCCATTTTCTATGAAATTATTGTGAAAGGGGGATGTTTTATAGTGATAGGACAACTCAAATAATTGGGATTCATGTTTTGAATCCATATTTTTAAATTTCATGTCAAGGTGATTCCAATGGTGTAAAGGACATTTTAAAGAGTAAAATGATCTCCATGGGCTTGGTCAATGTATGGTCAATGTTTAGGTGCTATAGTACCCCCTTTTAATAAGAAACTAGTGCAAAACTTGTGACAATTTACATGAATTTTTTGGCCACTTCTCTAGCATTCCACATTAGTGTCATGTCATCACCTTATCACTGCAATGACATTGGTCGATCTAAATAGTTGATGTTGATTTTATTATATCTTGATCAATCAGAATCTGATTTTAAAGACTCAGGTGTCAATTCTACCATTTTAAACATTTATAGAAAAAAAGTACACTCGGTTTTTAAAAAGTATACTCTAATATTTACATAATTTAAATTCAATGTAGTAACTATCCATGGGAGTGATGATTATGTTAACTTCCTTGAACAACCCTATTTAAAAGTCTTGAATAGAAGTTCTCCTTAAGAAAAATGAAATTTTAGACCCATTTAGAATAATAGATTCAACCAAATTTTTACTAAGGAAGTTTAGTGGAAGAATATAAAAAGGAATATTATTTATTAAATATTCCAATGGATCGATCACAATATATACCACTACATTTCTCAAGATACTGGCATAAAAGAACTATTGAATTTCTTAAAAAATATGTACCTGTCAAATACCACCTAGAAGAAGATCCTATTTTTGAATTGGTTAATGAATCTTAAACTATAGATTGGAAGATATATAGATAAACACACAAGTGAGTTCTATTGCCAAATTAATCAAGTGGTGGATATAGTAAAAAAACATTGACTAATGATGATCTGGAGGACCACCTACTACGCACACATCTCGATAGTTGGCATATTATTGCAGTACCCTTCAAAAACATAGTGCACATAGGAAAATATACCATGGTAATGGTAAATAATAGACCATTAAAAGAAGAAACCTAAAGAAAGGATGTGATTTATAACCAGATGTATGCTCTAGTCCCAAAGAAGAAAGGGATAGAACAAGGATGTGGTAAAGGGGTAGGAAACCGAGGAAGAATGAAGAGCTGGGGATGGTCCATATATGGTGAGAGAGTGATATTAAAATTCTGCCATTAAGGCATGGAGGGACACATAAAGAATAAGTACTTAAATTTTTTACATGAAAAGAGATAAAGTATTAACCAAAAAATAAGAAATGGAGATTCACATGTGAGTGTCATCAGATAAGTTGTTATTTTCTCTACAGAGAAAAAAAGATACTTTATTTTATAGATTGGTTCATGGAACAGAATCGGTGGTCGATAATGTATCATCATACCATGTCACTCCACTACTACAAATATGGCATTTATGAGTGCTAGAGAAGTTCATTAACAGTGCTAAAAAAATCTCTATTAATTGAGATGAAGATAAAGGGGGGTCCTTTTTATCAGTGTTTAGAAAAGCGCTGATAAAGGCCCCTTTTATAAGCACTAAAAAAAGCACTGATAAAAGTCAAAAATAATAATTTATAATACGCGGGGAGATTTTAACAGTGCTTAACCCCCCCCCCCCCCCATCAGCGCTAGGCAGACCCCCTCCAACTCTCCCACGTGTTGCCCTTGCCCGCGCATCCCCACATGCCCGCGCACCCCTCTCTACTTCCACTCGAACTCGAACTCGAGACCTCGCCCCTTGTGCGTCTCCACCTTTACCACTAAACTATTTAGTTTTTTTCTTTATTTAATGATATATCTATTTATATAGTTATATATATAGTTACATTTATTTGTATATTATTATATATTCATATTAATATAAATATATTTAGTTATATTAATACATATATATTTATTCATAGATTTATATATATATATATATATATTCGTATATTAATATATGTTTATATTTATTTATATATATATAGTTATATTTATTTGTATATTAATATAGATTCATATTAATATAAATATATTTAGTTATATTAATACATATATATTTATTCATATATTAATATATATATATATAATCATATATTAATATATATTTATATTTATTTATATTTATTTATTTATATTTATTCGTATATTAATATAGATTCATATTAATATAAATATATTTAGTTATATTAATACATATATATTTATTCATATATTAGTATATATATATATTTATTCATATATTAATATTTATTTATATTTTTTATATATATTTTTTTATTTATAATTTTTTATCTGTATATTTATTTGTATACTAATATATATTTATAATATTAGTTTAATGTCCCGCCCATTAACAAGGACCCCATCCCTGATATTATTCCTGCTCTTGTTGAAGAGGAGGATAATCGTTCGCTCCTGCGAATCCCTCTTGATCATGAAATTAAAGAAACTGTCTTTGCTCTTAATTCTAACAGTGCCCCTAGTCCTGATGGTTTTAATAATGGTTTTTATCAACAACATTGGGATGTTATCCAGGCTGATGTTTTTAAGCTTGTTAAATCTTTCTTTTCTCATGGTTACCTCCCTCATGGTCTCAATGCTCAATTCCTAACTTTGATTCCTAAAGTGGATAATGTGTCAGATATTCATTTATTCCAGCCTATTTCTCTTTTAAACTCTCTTTATAAAATTATTACTAAGATCCTGGCTAACCGACTCACTCTTCTATGTAACAAAATAATCTCTTGGAATCAATTCGGTTTTATCAAAGGTAGATCCACTCAGGATTCTATCTGCCTCGCCTCAGAATGTACCAACGTGATTAATAAAGTTTCAAGAGGAGGCAATGTGGCCATTAAGATTGATATTAGGAAGGCCTTTGATACCATTGACTGGAACTTCATTTACAAAGTCCTTTGTTATTTTGGTTTTAATGAGATCTTTATTAATAGGATCCACGCTTTGTCCACTTATTCTTCTATTTTTTTCCTTGTCAATGGATCCCCGAAATGATATTTTAAATGTTCCAAGGGTGTCCAACAAGGATTCCCTTTATCTGAAATCCTTTTTTCCATTGCGGAATATTATCTTAGGAGACTTCTTTACAATTTGGTCTCTCAAGACAAGCTGAAACTGATCCAAGCTGCTCAGGGTGTTTATGCTTCGACCCATCTTCTTTATGAAGATGACATTATCCTCTTCATTAATGGTATCAAAAAAAATATCCTGAATCGTAAGAATGCTTTAACTCATTATGAGGAGGTTTCAGGTCAATCCGTTATCTGGAGTAAGTCTTCTATTTTCTTTGAAAAAGGCTTCCCCGCCCACTGTAAAACTAACATCATTGAACGCCTTGTAATTAAAGAAGGTATCTTCCCCTTTACTTACTTAGGTGTTCCCTTATTTTGGGGAAGACCTAAAGCTTCTTATTTCACCACTGTGGTGGACCATATTCTTCATCAACTCTCTTTCTAGAAAGGGAAATCTCTATCAATGGATGGTCGGATTTGTCTTGTTAAATCTACCATTATTTCCAAGATGGTTTACTCTCTTATGATCTACAAATGTCCAGCCTCTCTTCTCAAAAGAATTAATGGTTACATTAAAAACTTTTTTTGGACTGGTAGCACTGTTGACCGTAAGCTTGTCACTATTCCTTGGTCTACGTGCTACAAACTGTTGGAAAAAGGGGGCCTTGGCATTAAGAATATTAAACTCTTTAATGATGCACTTCAAGCCAATCTCACTTGGAACTAGATCAACCATAACACTTAGGCCACTGAGTTCCTTCGCAAAACGTTCTTAGATAAGCTTAAAAAAGGTAACTTGAGTTTTGTTAGCTCTTATATTTGGCCCTCCATCATAGATTCCTTTCATAACATTATGCATAACTCTAGATGGTTGGTTAGTAAAAATTCCTCTTTGAACTTCTGGCTTGACAAATGGTATGGCTCCCCCCTGATCTCCATGTTGCCTCCGCACTCTCCTCTGGACACCATTAATATCTCTATTCAGAAAATGATGAATGACCACCTGCCCAATCTCTCAGAATCCATTATGCATGTGGTTGATAGTCATACCTTCATTAATACAGATGATTTCCTGATCTGGGAACCTTCTCATAATGGTATCTTGGATGCTAAAGCTTTCTATAATCATAAATTTTCTTCTTCTGATAATTATTTTGGGTGGATCAAACATTTTGATAATCATTGGATCAGGCCTTTTAGACTTAATCTTATATGGAGGATTTCTCATAAACATCTTCCTACTGAAGTCTGCCTCCAATCATTTGGAATCCAACTTTGCTCCAAATTTCATATGTTTCATCAACATAGGGAGGATATCAATCACCTATTCTTATCTTGTGCCACTTCTACTGCTCTCTGGAACTTTATTGCTGACATGTTTGATTGCAGATCGATTTTTTCTAACTCAATTCTTACTCATCTTAAACGATGTGTAGAGACCAACACATTGAGGAAAATCAAGAACCTTTTTCTAGCGGTGGTTGATGAGATCCTCCACATTATCTGGTATGATTGTAATGATATTATTCATAATAGGCACTCACTTAATCTCAATTCAGGTCACTCGAGAATTCTCACTACTATCAGAGATGCTGCTTTGATTCAAACTGCCTCTTGCAACAATTCTGTTGAGGACTTTGTGATTCTCAGACGTCTCTGGGTTGTTGGGATTTACAAAAAACAGTGTCAATTTATTGAGGACTTCTTGAAATCTCCCATTCTGTGGTGGATCAAGATAAACATTTATGGAGCCTCGAAAGGGAACTCGGGTCCAGCTAGTTTTGGAGCGGTCTGCAGGGATTATATAGGTCACTGTCATGGGTGTTTCTATGGAGGTTGCACCAGCACCACTTCCTTAGAAGTTGAGATGATGGCGGTTATTCAGGCTATTGATTTTGTTCAAAGGAAGGGTTGGGAAAAAAATTGGATTGAAAGCGACTCTACTTCCATTGTCCAAGATATCTGAAATGGTGTGATCCATCTTTTCTGATCTCTTACCTCTCGTTGGATGAGTTTTATGGACTCTCTTTGAAATATCAGATATATTGCCACTTATGCCTATCGGGAAGCAAATATGGTGGTGGATGCTCTCGCTAATAAAGGTATCAACTGGGGCGTTACGTGGTTGGATAATCTGTCAGTTGACCATCTGCCTCTTTTTGAAAGAGATTGTAATAAAATCCCATATTTCAGACTTTTGTAGCTCCCCCCCCCCCCCCCTTTATTAATAAATTGTGTCTTGATATTTGACCAATACATTACCCCAAAACACACACACACACACACACATATTTACGAATAAATATATATATATATGTGTATTTAAAAATCCATAGAATGTTAAAATAACCATAACCTCTAATCTAGAAGTCTGTTTTAACTCTACAACCAGTCAAATAAAATAAAATGAAACAATATTCTATATGATATGTGGTACAGGCCTAGCCGACATCCGAATCAGAAGTTATACCTATTTTAATGTTAAAAAATCGGGGTATCCCGACTAAAAACTCAGTTTTGGAGGCCTTATGGGCCTTTTAGGCCTCAAAAAATGTGAAAAAATGTTCCCTTAGATCATTAGCGCACAAAGTTCATCGAAAGCTTCAATTTGATATGATGTAGAGCTCAAACGGACACCTGGATCAAAATTTATGGTCATTTGAAGTTTGAGTTACATTTTTAACTTATTTTAGATCTTTTATTATTATTTTTGATTTTTTGTATCTTCAAATTGTTATTAAATGATTATTAATCGATGATAATTGGAAAAATATTAATTAATAATATTTTTTAAAATATTTTAAAGAAATTTTTACTATCTTAAATATTAAATGTAATAATCTATTTATAATTATCTAAAACATATTAAAAAAATATATATTATATTTATATCAATATAAATATACATATATAACAATGAATTATTTTTCATGATTTTTTTTTTGAAATATAAACTTTATCAGTGCTAGGAAAAAGCGCTAATAAATCCCCCCTTTATCAACCCTACTAAAAAAGCACTCATAAAGGGGTCCCCTTTAACAGTGCTAAAAAAAGTGCTAATAAAGGGTCACTTTTAACAGTACTTTTTTTAGCACTCTTAAAAGTACCATTTATTAGTGTGTGTTTTTAGTGTTGATAAAGTCCCCCCCTTTATCAGCACTTTATTTTAGCGCTGATGAAGGGTGACGCTGTAGAAACCAAATTTTGTGGTAGTGTCCCATTCATGAGTGTTTCTTGTCTTATCAAGCTAGTGAATTTGGTGCATTCAAGATGGGGAATACCAATTTAGTGGTGATTGTTGGTATGGGTGACATCAAAATAAATATGAACGTTAAATAAAAAATAAACTTGAATGATGTTAAACATGATCAAGTCTTAGACCCAACCTTTTATTATTAATATCCTTTGATCAACAAGGATATGATAATATATTCTTCAATGGATCATGGAAGATACAAAATAATAAATCAGCATCACCAGAGGACACATATGTGGAAAGTTGTACAAAAATTAGGTGAAGATAATTGTTGAAGGCCTTAACATGGTGAAGGAGAGAAATCATTCAATATATGGAATAATATAACCAACCAAATGAGTGAAAGAGGGTTATCTAACCCAATGAAGAATAATTATATCAATATTGAAAAGGATTCATCACTCAATCCTTATAAATAATACTTGTATGGGAAGAGACATAGTGTATCATTCAATATTGCTTCCTCATGAAGTTTAAAGTTACTGAATCTGATGCACTTTGATGTATGTGGTACCATGGAGGTGGATTCACTAAGAGTTACCAAATATTTACTATTCATTATTGATTATGCTGCTTGAAAGTTGTGGATGTTATTCTTGTTGATGAAGGACCAATTACTAGAAAGATTCAAGATATTCCATTTCATTATGGAGAGTGAAACTGGATATAACTTGTAGTGTATTTATTTAGACAATAAAGGATAGTACATATCTAGAGAATTTTATAACTATTTTAGGAGTTAGGGAATATCACATGAGTGGAAAACCCCATGCACCCCAGAACACAACAGATTTGTAAAAAGGATGAATACAACAATAATTCATAAGTTCAAAAGCATGATGGGTTTGCATAAGCAGCCTAATCCATTCTAGGGAGAATCTATTTAGGTTTCATGCTACCACATCAAAAGATCACCATTGGTCCTATTGAATTTTGAGAATACATAGAGGATATTATTTGGTAAACATAACTCTTACTCTCATTTAAAATTATTTAGATGTTTGTTATTTTTACTTGCTTCTAAAGAGACCAGGAAGATGCTAGATGAGAGATCAACTCCATAAATAATTGTTGTCTATGGAGATGAGGAATTCAGATATAGAATTTGGGACTCAAAAGAGAATAAAGTGATTATAATCAAATATATCATATTCCATGAGAACTAGATTATTGAGAAAATAAAAAATACTTGAATATATCAAAGGGAAAGTGTCAAGGAATAAATCCATGATCTTACACCAGCACCAACACTACCTATCACCAAATAGGAGGTGTAAGAAGTCTTATTAGCAGTGGACCAGGAGGTAGTAGAGGCCGATATTGAGTAGGGTTAGACTTAATCATCTCCATCAGATATTATAAAACCACCACCTAATATAGGTGATGTTATTCCTTCCAAACCTATCATTTTACAAGTTAAAATATATTCATGCGGATGGATTCATTAAAAAATATTTGGATCTTGAGTACTTGTTGCTGAATTATGAGGGATATCTAGAAGGATATCAAAAAGCACATTGGCACTCACTATCATTGGATACATAAAGTGATGGATCAATAGCTACTAAGACTTGTGATGATAAACATAAATGAGAACTTGATATATTGAAAATTTGGTTGCTCAGGAGAATATGGACCCTATATATTCTCCAATGGATTACATCTAGAGGGGGAGAATTGATGGAGTTTTTCTAATAGAATTTTATGTGGCTAGTTCAACAACCAATGGAATTCATCCATGGTTATTTCATGTGTTGGAACTATTCTAGTGGATTCTATGGGTGCAATTTAAGGTTAGTGTGTATTGGTTGGAGTTGTTGAAAACATAACACCTCCCCCCAAAGCTACAAAACTGGGTCTAGGAGAGCCTTCCAAAATACTCATATTTGAGCCAGAGAGCTATTATATCTGAGAGAGAGCCTTGAAGAGATCTAAGAGAGAGAAGGGGTGGTTCCTTGATGGATGTTTTTTAAGATTTTTTTAAGTTTAAATAAAGTCCATTTTTCTTTATATTTTCTTCACAAATTACCTATCTCTAGATTACTGAATCACAAGACAAAATTCTCATATTATTCTAAAAATATACTTTTCTCTCAACTTCCTTCACCAGATAATCATCAATTTTATTTGGTTCATCACATGATACTTTTCATCATTTGTAACCAAAAAACACTACTAAAATATCAAGACTTAAAGACTAAACACATAACCACTTACATCTTACAACATCACCATTAGAGACTCTCAAACCATTCTCAATGATTTCTATTATCCATCATCTCACCATTTTTCCTCACTTCATCATCAACCAAAATTACTCAAGAACTAGTTACAATTTCTTTATAGAGATCTATGGTAACTCTTCACACCACATTAAATTATATCATTAATTACAATTTTAATTTCACATTTAATATCATTTAGTTACATTTTTAATTAATTTTTCTTAAGGTAATTGAAAATTTAGGTAATTTTATTCATGTTTATTTTTTCCTGAACTATTCTTCTAGAATGATTCTTTTTCTGATATGATATAATTTTTTTCCTTCATTGTCATGTATTTTTATTCTGTTTTCATATGATGTGTTTTTACTAGGAATTATTTAGTATGTTCTCTTATGGAGTGAATTTTAATAAAATGGTGTGAATCTATTCTATTCTATAAATTTTTTAGGTCTTTAAATTTATGCCTACACATTATCGACCCTCTAATTACCATTCTCACCAATTGATAATTTCAAAAAATGGCATGTTTAGTTATTTCAAATTTGTGTTTATTTTTAAATCAGTTCCTATGAACCACCTATATTATCTTATGATATTTATTTATTTATTTAGGATTCACTTTTTTCCTAAAAAAAATTATATCATGGAATGTATTTTGTTATATGATATGGAAATTATGAGAATCATTTAAAATGTTATATTTAGAAATATATTTCTTATTTAATGAACCTAGAAATAATAATAAGTTGTAAATAATAAACTTATTAAAATAATTGGAATATTTTATATCTATGTTATTAAAATATTTAAATTTTCCATAATTTTTCTATCATGTTTCTTGACTGAGGAATTGTATTTCAAAAATAGTAGTTTTCTTATTTATTCCTAATAAAAATTTATCTATTAATTTACTATAAATTTTATTATTTTTTAAATATTATTGCATTATCTTCAATGATTTAATTGGTTTAATTTTTTAATAATATAATATAAAAATGTATAAATTAAAAAAAAATCAAAACTATTAGTAATTTGGTTATATAAATTTCTATTCTCAAATTATATAACATGAACTATACTACATGTGTTTTGTTTTTACACGTATCAATATAAATAGTTATAAATTTAAAAATTAGTATGAAAGAGGTAGATCTGTGAGATTTTAGTTTTTGGAAAGGGTGTTAATATGATAAATTTACAAAAATATGTGTGAGAGGTACATCCATGAGATGTAATTATTTGAAAAGGTAATTAATATATTATTTGGAAATAATTTTAATATTTTTATATGAGCCATGTAATCTCTGAGCCTACGGGCCTTGTAAGGGTTCCCCCTCATCCCTTGAAAGGGGGGTTATTAAAAATCAATAAAAATGAAGGCCTTCGGGCCATTCGGGGTATGCACACTTTGAGGGTTTTATAATGAATTATGAAATAAGGGACTGTAATGGTGGCTATAAAGAAGAATATAGTTCACTCCATTTAGAATTTTCAATTTATGTTCGATATAAACATTTATCAATCATGTTAATTTTTATTTCAATATCATTTTGATTTATTTTTTATTAAATTTTCTATTTTAATTTCACTTCCAAAAGTTTTATTTTAAAATTATAACATACCAAACATGCCTTTAAATATAACAATTTATTGTTTTTATATAATTGAAAATTTATGAAAATTTATTTTATTTACCTGAATGGTAGCCCATGCGTATGCAAAGAAACAATTATAGTAATGACTGATAGTGGATGAAAAATTATCTATTTATATATTTCTCTTTCATGTAAGAAAAAATATTCTACTATTTTACCTTGAAAGCACAATTCACTTGGGTATCATTAATTTTGATGAAAATTTTCATTTTAAATTATATATTTTAAATTTTATAGTCAATTAAATCTTACCTGATTTATACATTCTTTTACATAACATTCAAACATATTTTTTTATTTATAATTTCTCAAGTAAAGGGAATGATTATCAGGATATCTTTATAATTTTTCTGTATCACAACCTTTTTTAAATGCTGAAAAACCTCTACTCATGATCTGGTCACTCTCTTGGATCATTTCCTCCCTCACTCCTTATTTTTCATCATAGAATGGAATGTTTATAGGACTATAAAAAGTCCATGATTGTGAATGCTATAATTGTAGTAATATGTTACATTGATTTCAAAATAAAAAATCTGAAATGTAGGAAGATTATTAATAATTTTTTGTTAATATTTATTCACATAAAGGTAGACTATGATTTCCAAACATTAGTATAATTAGAAAAATTAAATGGATCATGAAGAAAATTGGTATAAAATTCCAACTGATTATATATATAATGTAATTTTTTTGTATCATGAAAATTTATATGTTTTAAAAAATTTATTATTTTGTTAAAATAATGGATAAAAGTATAGATCTATGTGATCAGACATGAGGATTACTAGTATATTGAATGAATCAATTACATTAAAAAATATTCAAATTTTGAAAATTGATGAACCAATCAATGTGGAAACAATACAGATCAATCATAAACATGATAGAAGATACCTACATTATTCTAATCATACAATATTCCTCACTCAGAAGGGTTATTTAATCCCTTCAAGGGTTTAGGGATTCCATACCCAACCACATAATCTATAACATAAAATGGTTATGACATTAGTTTCTCTGAAATAATTATTTGAATCCTATCCATCAAAAGATATATCAAGAATGAAATAATTTAACCCTAATAAATGCATTATACATGATGATTCATCATATTTATTAAAAAAACATGAAATATAGACATAGATAAATGGAAATATATAATTTAAAAATTTGAGGAAAGAAAAACTAATTATATAATCAAGCAATAATAGGGGGGATCTTTTAAACTTCATAGATTTCTATGAAAAATGTTATTGATTTTTTTTTTTGAATTATCACCTATCATAAGAAGTTTTAGAAAATATGTGATGGTTTTATATTAAAATAAAATTAGTTATTGTTAGTATTTTTATGTAGGCATAGTTTGATAGCACTTGTGTAAAACTAATTATAATATTTACGTTTACTATAAAGAGTTTGATATAGAATTACTATCATACATTTTATAATGTACTATCATAAGTGTTATAAGGTTCTTTCCAGAATTTTCTTAAAAAAGTTAAACAATTTAAAAAACACATAAATAAATGTTAAAAAACACTTTCAATGAGGGACAATTTGATTACACTTGTTGAAAATTTCTTATATCACATATCAGTTATAATAACTATTTTTAATGAAAAAAGTTATCTTCTATTATATTTCTAAATTTCACTTCCACTTAAATTTCTAAAAATACCACTTAATTAAGTTATATAAAATAACTTACTTAAATTTTAAATAAAATATTTATAATGTACTATTTTAATTTTTCAATAAATAATTTCAAATAGAAAGAATTTCTATAATCAATTTTCTATGAAGTGTGAACTTTTGAGAAGTGTATTTTTACACAATACTTAATGATTTATGTAGCACATAATCATAATAGACAATTTTTTCCCAACAATTAGGAATATAAGTTTCCTAAAAATAAATATTATGTATTATGTGTTTTCATAATGCTTTATAATTGAAAACACTATACCCATTATTTCATAACATGTAAATGGATAATGTATTAGTTAATATTTAAATATCAATTCCATGATATAATCAATAATTATAATTTTAATGGATACAATTATCATTCATAACTTTATGATCCAATGAGTTGTGGATCTCACCTTTTGATATAACATATCTTCTATATAGCATATTTTTTATGGGAGGAATAGTATTTGGAACTGGGATATTGGAAATGAGGTCATGAACCAACCCAGGTCAACCCTGAACCAGCCACCCGAGCTAGTCGGTGGCATGGCCCGAAGGGCATTCCCGATCCCCAAGGCCAGGAAACATGTGTTGGGCATCAAAAATAAATATATGAGAATTATTTGGACCATAAATGATAGAAAAATAAATAAAAAAGATTAACAATGATAAAGAAAACTAGAAGCGGTGAGAAAATAAAACTTTACATACCTCCATGTGACCCTACTGGTCACTACCGACCTGAAACCAACATCGCACTATAACGACCAAACCTGAGCAAGAAGCATCACCTGAAGCTAAAAACAAAGGTAAACTATCATCCTGAGTATTAAAACTTAGTAAGAATTCCCAAAAAAATCTATTCCCATATGAGTTTAATTAAAATAAAACATCCATCAATTTCATGTTTGAAATAAAATGAAAAAAAAACTATGTTTTAAGACATTTTTTTCTTAAAACAAATCATAGTCCATTTCCATTTTTCAATTAAAAACCAGATTCCCTTTTTAAGAAGCAGAAATAAACATTTTTAAGGAGGTTATTTTTTCACTAAAAAGGGAGGAAGTAAGTGTAAAATAATTTCAAATCCTTTTACCAAAAACACTTGAAACCATTTTATCACTTTTAGAAAGAAGATACACTATACAAGGAAACAATATCAACAAACATACAACATGGGAAATGAAAAAACACCACACAAGAGTAAGCAACCAACACATGCATCTCAATCATCTGTCGTAGATAAATAAGTACCAGACAACATGGGAGAACCTATGATCTAGTGAATAATCTAGAACATACTATACATGTGACTCATCCTGAAGGCATGCCCTACCTAATGACATCATAAAACCCGACTGTCGCCCTACCTAGCCTAACTGAGGGGCCCAATCCCATAGAAATGGTAACAGAATAACCCCTATTGTGGTCCATTAGATAGTTCAATAATCTAGACTAGTGCCACAATCGTTCACTGATAATTTTCTCTCTATGCTAGTTTCCCATGTTCAGACTAAAAAAGGTGTGAGCTAATCAAACCAAATAGGCACCCAACCATGTATACATGAATCATACACAAGAAACACACACAACAGTCACCCCAAATCACCCCAAGGGGTCCCCCCCCCCTTCCTTAAACCATCAACACATGAGGTAAGTTCCATCTGAGGACCACCCCTTCCCATCTATATTCAACAAGGAAAGAGGTTCATCCCAAAGAGAGTTTTCAAAGTATTTTATTTTATAAAAGTACCAAAAGAGCCTCAACCAACCATTTGACACCAACCCATTTTCAAAAGAACCCAGAGACACTACATTAAAAACCAAAAAAAATATACTTATACACCCATTTATGAAACTAATGTATACATTTTAAATCTAAAACAAAATTATAAAGGCCGATGGGGAATTTCATCAAACACTTAGTATACACATTAAATAAAAAAATTCATGCAATTCAAATACAAGAATAAATTACTCTATTTCAAAATAAGCATTTATTCTGAAAGACATACATTATTAATTATAATTAATTAAGGGTTAAGAAAGAATTAAATCAATCATTCTCTAAATTTAAAGGCTAATACATTGGGAAACCTACCTTAGGGTGGAACCAAACCGAACATTCAGCCCTTGGAGCTTTCTAACTAAGATTTTCTACTCCACCACTAAGCATATGCATCTTTAAAAGCATATAAGGATACCTGTCCCTTATGCACAAACACACATGGCCATGAACATGTGCAAGGGGTTTCTTAAATATACTCTTATATGCATATACTCGTCTCTACTCACTTACATATGAATTTCAATATATATACATAGGCACACCTATCCCCATACATGTATATTTACTACCATGGATTAATATACACATAATGGGAAAACCTAAAGATATATATATACTTATATATGTATACTCCGGCAAGTCACCTTAGGCCTGGAGACTCGAAACTACAAATTAGGGACCAACACACCTTAATTAAAAAAACAAGAATTCATAAATATCAAAATAATATAAAATAAAATAAATCCAAATCAAAGGAACCAACATTATTTAGAAACCAACAGACCATTCAAGAAATCAAGGAATAAAGAAACACTATTTTAATGTGAACATTTCCAAATGAGACTTTAAGTTTTTCACACCCTTAATACATTTACCAAAAACACTAAAAAATACATTTCCAATAATGTGAAATCCCATTTTCATTAAGCCTTTTTCAAATAGGCCTTGACTTTTTCAACCACTTACCAAAAAAATCATGGAAAACCAGGAAAAATGTCAAGGAACACACTCAGAATCATTTCTAAAACACTTGAAGCACCACTTATAAATTTTTTAGAAAAGCATTGAACCATTTTAGGGAAAGTATAAAAAGGGTAGAAGTGGGGTTCTTGAAGGATAAATTGTTCTAGACTTCCATTTTCATTTGATTTCACACCCATGTGTGCTCTTGGTGCACCCAAGGGTGTGCCATCAGCCAATGACACCCTATAAATTCTTTGAAAAGATCCAAACCATTTTTAAAACTATCACTTGATTTTCAAAACAAAATCATCAATTCTAACTAATTACAAAAGTAAAAAAATGAACATTTTATAAACCAATAAATATTTCTCAAACATCTTAAAAATAATAAGAAAAAATCAATATACTTCACATAAAATCCCGAATTACAACCCATCCATTTCCTAAAATAATTTAAAATTCCACTTTCATCCAAACATGCCTTAATTTCCACATGCACACCAAAAATAATTTCAAAACATGATCAAACAAACACCAATTTTTTCTAGAAAAACATAATTGGAACTTAATAAAACTCATTTCATATAAATTCACATAAACATAAACAAGAAATTTCTTAAAACCCTATTTTTTATAAATTCTATCAACATGAATACATCGCAACGAACTATCCATATGCATCCCCAAGAGCGAATCACATTTGAAAAATTATTAATTTTTTTGACAATTTAACAAACACCCTTGATGCACAAGGCTTAGTGAAAGTTATAGAATCAGATCACAACTACTCCTAATAAATTATACAACCATAAAAACAATTAATTAATCTAATCAAATGAAATGCAACAATGCAAATCAAGTTTAAAAAAAATAATTGCAAGAAAAAAAGTGTCTACGGAATGCATAGGAAATCAAAAACATAGATTCAACTACCTCAATGGTGTGTGAATATGATGAAACCTTCAAAGAAGGAAGGATACACCCTGAAGAACAAACATAACACCCTAGACAATGAAAAAAATGCACCAACATGAACCCTAACTATTAGGTTTTATCCATGATGATGAAAACTTCACAAAATTGATAAATAACGCACTGGAGGATGAGGGAACTAATGAGGGAGGCGCGATCAGAGTAGAGACTGCCAGAAAGGGAGTTACGGCCAGAGTAATGGGTCACTAATGAGAGGATGCGTGGATGGAGTAGGGGGGTCACCAGGGAGGTCAGATGGATGTGCACTATATGGAGGGGTTGCCGGAGGTGGAGGGCGTACCGGGGAGGGAGAGAGTAGAGGGAGGGAGGTGGCGAGGGAGGTGGTTGTGCAGGTTTGGTGGGGGGGTCGTATCATGCTACACAGAGAAAGGAGGTGGATATTAGGGTAAATATAATAATAATAACAACAACAACATTATAATAATAATATTCATAATAATATCAATAACTATTTTAATAATAATAATAATAACAAAATTTTTAATAATAATAATAATAATAATATTATTATTATTATTATTATTATTATTAACTTAATGATAATAATGATGATAATGATAATAATAATATTATTATTATCATCAAAAAATTCTTTACATTTTAATTTTCATAAGAATTTATTTATTTAAAATAATGGGCAAGTGTACTGTCACCTGGGCAGACCGCACAGTTCCCGCTAACCTCGCAATGCCTGTGCACCAGCCCAAAACCCACCGAAATTATCAATCTTGAAAAATTTTAAACCCGCACTCAACCCAAACCTCTAAAAGACTAAACGAATCCAAGAAATAATAAAATAAAATGAATTCAAAGGTTGGTGGTGACAATTCACCCCACCATATAAAATTTTTTCCCCCATAAAGTCACCAAGCTGATAGTTAACCAATACTCGAGTCAATGCCCATAAAAAAACAAGGAAAACCGTGAATCTTGGGATGAACTTACTCTCCATAGGTCACGCTCGACTGATTCAAGGGGAAACTGAAGCCCAATATTGAGGGGAGAATATGAGGTTGGTTCTCCCCACCACAATAACTCAACTTTCTCGTAAACCTTAAAACCCATACAACGCCACCAAGACTTAAAAAATAAACCCACTATGAGGCAACCCAGAAAACTAGGACACTAGAACAAGAGAACCAACACAACCCTTTCTCCACATTAACCAAAAAACACTCCAATGAGGTTGGGAACTCTCAATATTAACTTCATCCAACTTCCATAGCATGATAGGAACCACACCACCACCATTATTAGATTACCAACACTAAGGAAAACCCAAAAAAATTGAACCAAACATCAAACCGAACACACTTTCAAACATCAATCTTCCCAAACACTTACATCTCCAAATGATCCCAATTGGAACCAAAAGTAAAACAAACCCATGCGAGGGAAAAAGATCCCCTAAGAAAAATGAATGACTCCAAAATCCACAATTGAATAGTCAGAACTTCCTCGATAACAACATAAAAACCCATCATAACTTTACAAGGACAGGATAAACTTACAATGGTAGGGGAAAAAGAATAAGGAAACCATAATTGTCTCTATTCCAAGATAAAAGATAAAGAACCAAGAAAAGGTCTAACATATCCCTGATAACCATGACTGTGTTCAGGCTTCACCATTCTACCTAAGGCTAGCACTTTGATGGTGGTATCATCTCCTACCTCAAAGTTAGGTATAACCATCCATCAGTAAAAACTCCTTCTTCAAGAAACGCTTCCTATATGGCTTCTCCCGGTGACCTGAATAGCCACATTGAGTGCAGGACTTTAGAGGGGTGCAATAATACAACCTCAAATTCTCAAACCCACCTTACTAGTTGAACATCAGAAAATATAATAATGAACTAGATGTTATAACTAATGAAGAAGACTCCTTAGTAATAGGTACCTTTGGCCTATACTTATTGTCATATAGGGGACCCTTACAAACAAAAAGAGGTGCCATATTGCCAACCACCATTGACTACACCATAAGTACCAGAACTTTAATGTGGTAAATGAAAAATTTTACCAATCACTGGCCCTACTAAACATCCCAAAATTCTACCACCTTTCACGTCTTCACCTCCTCAGGTATAAACCCTGGGATGAAGGTAGCCTCCAACATTTCCCATGTCACCCAAACTTCCAATGAAGATAGGAAAACCAACTTCCACCGATCCAAAAGTGGACTATCAAATAACTCCAAAATAGTACGAACTTTGATAGCCTTAAGAGTTCCCAACACCCTAATGACACGATCTACCTCTTCAAGCCATATACCTACATCTAACGGACCTCTAACACTATAAAAGATATGAAACATCCAAGAAAACCCAAGAACTGGGAATGAATCATTAGAACTTTGAGGGAACTTTCTGGGAAGCATGTTCCAAACAAAATGAAAAACAAAAACCGAAACCAACATCAAACCAATGTATAACCAAAAGAAACACCTCAAGACATATCAATAGGATTGAAAACTAAAAACATTCCAAAAAAACCAAAATTCATCTCTTTTAAAAAATTCCATTTCCATTTTGATTTTAAAAACCATCCTATTTTTATCCACTTCTAAAACACAAAACCTCCTTTCAAAAAATAAAACCCACATTCTAAAATAAAAATAAATTCCAAAACCAATTTCCCTTTTCAAAAATAAGTTTAGAAAGACAAGGATAAACATATGATCTCAATCACCCACTCATGGCCTCATATGAACCATCACACATGTGTTCATCTATTTCCATCCATGCTTTCCAACATGTACATTCCACACACACACTCACATGTGTAAGAGTTCCTAAGGAGTATCCAAGGTTTCACCCAAACCATTTCTTTACTAATTCAAAATTGGTACTAAATTTTTAAAACATATTTTTTTCTTTGAAACCCATTTCACCAATTTAAATCCATTTTAAAGAAAACATTTTCATTTTAAAAACCCTTTTTATTTTCAAAAACACACTTACACCAAAAAAACCACAATGAATCACAACTTACACCAAATCACCGGAATAAAGAACTAGTAGTCACTCTTAACTTAATGACATGGAAGTGATCCAATCCCCAAGAAAGCATCAACAACTAGGAGGTGCTTGATCCATGCACTCAGACTCCACATGGGTCACTACCCCATGTGAGATCATGACATGAAACCATCTTTATTCCTTTTTCATCACTCAATCACAAAAAAAAACAAGATAAGATAAGCACTAAATTCCCAAAATACCCTTAGTAACTCAAGATTTTTCCTGAGTGGTAGTGATCAGGAACTAGCTCATGACCTACCTCCTGAGCCCCGACAATCCTAATCTCCAACTACTAGACGCCCCAAATAACAAGTTCCTACTATAATACCATTTTTTCCTAAACTAGTCCTATTCAACCCTGAACTGGACACCTGATCTAGTCTATGGAATGGCCTAAAGGGTGTTCTGAATCCCCATGGGCTGGAAACTAGTACCGGGCATCATAACTAAACAGGTCGGAATGATTGGGACCATAAATCAAAGACAAATAAATTAATAAAAACTGACCAATGAAAACTAAAACTAGTAGTGGTGAGAAAATAAAATTGTACATAACTCCATGTGACCCTACAGGTCACCACCAACTTCAAGCCAATGTCTCACTATGGCAACTGAATCCAAGCAATAAGCATCACCCAATTCTAAAAACAAAGATAAACTATAGGCATGAGTATTAAAACTCAGTAGGCATGCCCATACAATATATTCCCATATGTATCTTTTAAAATAAAAGATCCATCAATTTCAATATTGAAATACAATGTAGAAAACTAGGTTTTCACACATTTTTTTCTTAAAACTAATCACGGTCTATTTCTCTTTCTCAATTAAAAACCAGATTCCCTTTTTAAGAATCAAAAATTAGCATTTTAAAGGAGGTTATTTTTATACTAAAAAGGGAGGAAGGAAGTATAAAACAGTTTCAAAACATTTTTCCATAAACACTAGAAATCATTTTATCACTTTTATCAATAATATACACTATGCAAGGAAACAAGATCAACAAACATACAACACGAGCAAAGGAAAAACACCACACAAGAGCGACCAACCATCACATGATTCTCAATCATCTGATGCAGATAACTACATAACATAAAAAATTGGAGAACCGAGGAGATTTTGAATAATATAGAACATACTATACATGTGAATCATCTCTAAGGAATGCCCTACCTGATGATTTCATAATTCCCAAACACCCAATCGTCGCCCTACCTAGCTTGACTGAGGGGCCCAATCCCATAACAGTGATTAAAAAATAACCCCATGCTATGGGACACTAGCTAGTGAAATAACCTAGAATAGTGTGTTAATCATTAAATTAGAATTCAATCACTATGCTAGGTTCTGATGTTCAGAATAAAAATCGGTGATCCAATCAAACCAAACCAGTAACCAACCATGTATACATGCATCATACATGAGAAACACATACAATATTCACCCCCCAAATCACCCCAAGGGATTTTCCCCCTCTTTCCTTCAACCATCAACACATGAGGGAAGTCCCATCCGAGGAACCCCCTTTTCCATCAATATCTTACATCGAAAAAGGTTCACCCTGAAGGGAGTTTTAAAAAGTAACTTATTTTATAAAAGTACCAAATGGGACTCAACTAACCATTCAACACCAACCCATTTTAAAAAGAACCCAAACACACCACTTTCAAAACCATATAAATACACTTAGACACCCATTTAAGAAACCGAAGTCACAATTTAAAATCTAAGACACATTTATAAAGGAAAATGGGTCATTTGATAAAACACTTAGTATGAACATTAAATAAACAATTTCATGCAATTCAAATACCAGAGGAAATCACTCTATTTCACAATAATAATTTACTCTAAAATCCATACATTATTAATTAGAATTAAATAAGGGTGAGAAAAGAAATAAATCAATCATTCTTTAAATTTAATGGCTAATTCATAGGGAAACCTACCTCAAGGTGGAACCAAACCGAACATTCAGCCCTTGGCGCTTTCTAACTAAGAGCTACTGCTCCCCCACTGGGCATATGCATCATCACATACATATAAGGACACTTAGCCCCCATTTACACATCCGCATAGCCTTGAACATGTGCAAAGGGATCCTTAAATATATTCTTATATGCATATACCTGTCTCCACTCACCTATGTATGCATTTATATATATATATATACACACACACACACAGGAACACCTAGACCCATACAAGTATATTCACTACTATGGATGAATATACACATAACAGGGGAACTTATATATATATATATATATATATATATATATATATATACACTTACCTATGCATACACATGTGAGTCACCTTAGGAATAGAAACTCAAATCCATAAAGCAGTGACCAATGAACTTTAATTAAAAATACTGAAATCCATAAACATCATAATACCCTAAATTAAAATTAAGCCAAAAAAAAAAGGAACCAACATTATTTAGAAACCAATGGACCATTTAAGAAATCAAGGTCTAAAGAAACACCATTTTAAAGTGATCAGTGCCAAATAGGCCTTTATGTTTTGCACACCCCGAATACATTTACCAAAAACACTTCAAAATCCATTTACAATAATGTGAAATCCCATTTTCATTAAGACTTTTCAAAATGGACCTTACCTTTTTTCATCCACTTACCAAAACCTATTTCAAGGTAAACTAGGCCAAACATCAAGTAACACAGTTAGAATCATTTCTAAAATGGTAAAAGCACCACTTCTCCAATTTTTAGAAAAACAAGGAACCATTTTAGGGAAAGTAGAAAATGGGGATAATTAGAGTTCTTAAAGGATAATTTGTTCTAGTGTGCTCTTTTCATTTGATTACACACCCATGTGTGAACTTGGTGCACCCATGGGTGTTTCATCATCCAATGAAACCCTATAAATTTCATTAAAATATCCTTCCCATTTTTAAAACTATCACTTTCTTTTCAAACCCAACTCATAAATTCGAACACATTAAAAAATTACAAATGAACATTTTATAAACCAATAAATCATTCTCAAACAACTTAAAAATCACACCATAAAATCACTATACATCACATAAATGCCTGAATTAGAACCCAACCATTTCCTAAAATTATTTAAAATTCCAATTTCACCCAAACATGCCTTAATATCCAAACTCCAACCAAAAATCATTTCAAAACATGATCAAGAAAACACCAAATGTTTACAATAAAACACAATTTTCACTTAATCACATGCATTTTATATAAATTCACATAAACATAAATAAGGAATATCTTAAAAATATTTTTTTATAAATTATATCAACATGAAAACACCACAACAAACTAACCATATGCATCCCCAAGGTGCAAATCACATATGAAAAATTATCAAAATAGAATTTGGCAATTTAACAAACACCCTTAATGCACAAGGCTTAGGAAAAGTTATAGAATCACATAAAAACTAATATTAATAAATTATATCAACACAAAAACACTTCATTAAGATAATAAAATTCACTAAAATCATGAAAATCAAGTTTTAAATAAATTAATTAAAAGAAAACAGGTGTCTATGGAATGAGTCGGAAAGGAAATACAAAGATTCACCAACCTCAATGGCGTGCGAACGTGATGAAATCTTCAGAGAAGGAAGAATACGCCCCAAAAAAAAATAAAACACCCTAGACAATGATAAAAACAAACCAACCTGAACCTTAACCATTAGGGTTTGTCCATGTTGAAGAAAACCCTAACAATTGATAGAAATGCACAGGAGGAGGAGGGCATCGGTGAGGGTGGAACAACCAGAGTAGAGACCGCTAGCAAGGGAGGTGCGGCCAAAGCAGGGGGTCACCAGTGAGATTAGGCACAACTAGAATAGGGGTGTGTTCAGGGAGGTCATATGGAAGTGCGCCAGATGGAGGGGTGGCCGAAGCTGGAGGGTGTGTGTAACACCCCGAGATTTTATGAAAAATATTATTTTGAATGTCTTGTGTCGTACGCTAAACCAAAATTATCTTGTGGTATACACAACACTGTATTTTCTTGTAGTATACGCAACACTATTCTTGTCTCACGTTACACACAATTTCAAGTTCGTTTTGTTGAAACTATTCTACGCAACATTATGTATAGATTTTGTTTAATGTATAAATGAAATAAGTTTTGATTATGTTATACGCAATACCAAAAAGAGCTTTCACTACACGCATCCCTGACTTGGCTTTCATTACATGCAATAAAGACCTTCCTCGATAGCGTGTGTAGTACGCAATACCGAGTTTCACTAAATGAGATATTATTATAATATTATTATGAACTATCTGTTATGAATAGTAATACCCAATTTTTGAAATTTTATAAATTTTATCTTTCAAAATTGACTTCATTTTTGGATTCGGAATATTGAAATTATCTTAGGGTGAAATTTTGGTACTTTTCGGATAACTTTCATATTCTGATGAATAGTGAAAATTACTAAATTTTAATTAAAAACAACTTTTTTAATCGAAATAATTAATAGTGATAAATTATTAATTTGAGTGGTTTTAAAGTATATTTAGAATATATTTTTACCATTTAATACAATTTTTGTCATTGGATGTAATTTCACATTTAAACCAGACATAAACAAGTGTCAATCTTTTGATAGTTATTATCTCTTAAAAAACGCTATTTGTTTTGACGACGGAAATTACTTTTTAAATTAATTAATGCAACTGATGTGTTTTTAATTTGGTAAAATAGATATCATTTTTGAATTCATAATATCAAATATAGCTTAGGCCTAATTTTTGGTATTTTTCTGGAAACTTTCATTTTTTGATGAATAGTGAAACCACTAAGTGGTAGTTAAAAAACTAAATTTTTCATAAAACTTAATTTTACCACTTCTGTGAGTGGAATTTCGAAAATCCGAGAGATACAGTTAATATCAAGGACTAAAATGTGGTTCAATGAGATGAAAATATTTTTTGGTGAATAGTAACTTTTTACTTTTATTTACTATGGTTAAAAGTAAATAGGATAATTAAGGGTAAAAATGATATTATTATTACCCTAACACATGTCCTAATTCTATTGGATAAGTTTAATTAGACCAAAAACAACCTTAGGAATAAAATATGACCATTTAGGCCCACTTGGATTGGATTAGGACATTTAATATTAATTTATTTAAAAAAGGGTTAATATAGTTAAAATCAAAGTTTAATAAGTAAATCATTTTTAATATAGGTTTATACATAAGATAAATTCAACTATAAATATTACTTAGAAAGATAAAATGATTTCCTACATAATGGTATTTTATTTATAATTTTTATACATTAAATAATTTAATTTATTTATGACATAAAGATAATACAGTAATTATCTTATTAATGAAATATTGACATAATTGATGTTATAAATACCCAAATAAAAGTAATTTGAGACTTTTTATGAATTCCACTAATTTTCTAGGTTAATATGACATGTTAGTATTGATTTAATTAACTTTTTTTGAACTAATCATTCTGTTATAATTTTCACAAAAATCAATTACCAAATAGTGTCAAAATTGACATAAAATAGTTTTTAAAACAAATATTATATTATTAATTGTTATTTTACTCTTAAAAATCTAAGGTTCTGCCAAATGACTTATATAAGGTTATATATATTAATAATAAACAACTTGGGGTTCTTTTGTCTTGTTATAGTAAGTTTATTAACTTTATAGTGTAAGAAAACAAGAAGACACGGTAAAAGTTAAATTATTAAACTTAAAGTTAAATCTAAATGATAAGGTTAAAATAGAAACTTAAACTTGTCTAAATTCCATTGGATGAGATTATTTTGACCCATACCCACCTTATATTCGAAATAACTCAATTTGGAGCTATTAAAAACCAAATATGACTTTATAATAAAATAATATTTTTAGTTATTCCAATGGTGCCCCTATCCTCCCTTATAAAAGGGCACCTCCTCCCTCTCTTCCTCACACCACATTGAGCCTTGATGCTCGGCCAACCCCCACCAATTTCTCTCCTCCACTTCCCTAGAAACATCCTAGAGGTCCTGGTCTTCTTCAAAGACCATATTTAGTGCCCTAAGAGGAGGTTGAGAAGATGCGCTTCAAAGAAGAGGAGGTTCGAATATATACGAAGCATATCAGACCTAAGGTAAGGGATAACTATTCCAATATCGTTCTTATCTGAGATTGTTTATTCGTAAGTATTTACTGGGGTTATTGTTATCATCCATGTCCATGTTTCCTAAAAATGGTTTCATGAATGTTTAAAGTCCTTTTTACCCATTTTTGACTTTTACTACATTGTATGTATGGAATCTTTCTTTTACGAGGTACTTTTTGACTTTTCCGGCAAAAGTACGAGAAGAATGTTTTTTTAACTTATACGGCACAAATGGATTTTTACAGTTTTATAAAGCCTTATTTTCATGAAGCTTCCTCCAAAATATTTCATGTCTATTTTCAACAAAAACTTTTTCTTTTAAAATTGCATGATATTTTGTAAAAAGAAATTGATTTAGAAGAAGAAGGGATATTTTCCTCAAGAATTCATTTCAAGTGTTTTATCAAAAACATTTTCCATCTAAGATGACATTATTTCATATGTGTATGTTTCAAGTATAATGTCTCTATGATTTACATGGTTTCACTTTTCTTATTATAAAATGATATCCATTTCTTTTATATGGATTATGTGATGATGGGATGATGTTTATGAAACCCATTTTATTCGTTGGGTTATTATGAATGATGTATGTTTATTTTGTGGAACAAGTAAGAATGATTTAATTATGAGATGGGTGGGACCTATATCTCCCTTAAATTAATTGGGTAAAGATTTATATCTCATAAGATAGACATGGATAGAACGGCAAGTTAAACCGGTTCAGTAATAGAGGATTGGAACGAGGAGTGAACTCGATTCAGAAAGGGACTCTATCCACTAAGATGGTCTTGGCAGAAATTCCTTGGATACTATGGAAATCATAACATGTGCTTAATGATTTTCTATAATTACATGTTTTATTCCCATGCTATTTTATCATGATTAATGTTTCTTTATGATCTATGCCTTACGTACTGCCATGATTTATGTCATTGCTCAAGATTTTGATGTTTAAATATTATGTTCATGTTTTGAAGTTCAAATGTATATGATTTGTTTTATTTTATCCATGCTTACCCTTACTGAGAATTTTAGCTCACCCTTTATATGTTTTCTTTTCCCCAGGATTTAAAGAAATGTTTTAGGTAAGAAAACAAAAAGGGGGAAGATCTATGGGAGATGTTGAAGATCTTTCAACATGATTAGAAGATTATTTTCTGAGTTTCCAAAGACACTAAACTATTACGGTCCTTGTGTGTTTGTTTTGTTATGTATTAAGTATTCCGCAAAAGTAATGTAATGCCCATGTACGTCAAGATTCGGGTCTCTACAGTTGGTATCAGAGGAAAGGTTTAGTTAACCTTTGGAAACTAGGATGTGAAAACTTTAGTGAGATCCCTAGAGATATTTCTAAGGTATTTCTAGGGATGTCCCTAAGTTTAAGTATACGTATAGGTTATAGTCCTAGACTTGTGCTAACGATCTTAGAATTAAACCTAAGATGTTAGATATTGAAGGTACTCCCCCTTTATTATGTTGTTTTACCTAGCATGGTATTTGCCTCTCACACTATTATTTTTGGGTTTTAGATGATGGCTGGAACCCGAAGGAACCGCGTTGATCAATGTAATGGACAATGCAATGATTTTCCTCTTGACCAAACCAATGTCATGGGAGATGGAGTGCACAATCTTATTTCTATACTTACAGAATCTATGAATAATTCTGGATTTCAAAATGAGCAGAGAAAGGAGCAACATTCTGTTGAATCCTTCATGAGGCAGCGTCCACCTTCATTCAGTGGGTATTCTGATCCCTTAGTGGATGAACAATGGATTAGTACTACTGAAAAGATATTTTCAGTTCTACAATGTTCTGAGCATGATAAAGTCATCTTAGCAGTATATCGTTTGGAAGGTGATGCTGATCAATGGTGGAATCTTATCAAGAATACGAGGAAAAGAGATAAAATTGAGTCCATGGAATGGGACGAGTTCAAGAACTTGTTTTTCAGTAAGTACTTCCCTCGTATTCTTTGAACAAATATGGAAAAGGAGTTTCTTGATCTTAAGCAGAAGGATGATGAATCTGTTGGTATATATGAAACGAATTTTACAAGACTTTCAAGGTATGCATCTGGATTTATCATTCAACCTAAAAGTAAAGTTGATTGATTTTTCAGTGGCTTAAAACCAAGTCTTCGAAGGGCATTAACTATAAGAGACTTCAGTAGCTATGAATAAATTGTGTGTTGTGCTATCAAGGTAGAACTGGAAGTTGTTGTAACATATCTATCTCATGGTTTTGACAAGAAACAAAAGATGGAGTCCAAGGAGAAATCTCAGAACAATGGTGAAAAGAAGATGAATGTTTCTTTATGCTCAAAGTGTGGAAAGAAACATGGTGGAGATTGCCTAAAAGGTAGTAGAAAATGTTTTTTAAGTGTGTAAAATAAGGTCATCGAGCAGTTTATTGTCAAAGTAATGGGAAAAAGGTTGCTAATGATGTGAATAGAGAAAAGACTACAGAGAACTCTCCACCAACACTTCAATGCTTCAAGTGCAAGGAAATGGAGAATTATGCTAATAAATGCCCTAATCCACGAGTTAATGATGATCAACGTGAGCAACCTCTTAAGGAAAAGGATAAAGGGAAGTCTCATGCGATCACTATTTGTGATGTCGAGTATGAAAATGATGTTGTGTAGTGATTAAGTGTTTATGTAATGGAATTTCAAAATAGTATCATGGAATCTCATTTATGGTATTGTGGAATTTTAGAATATCTATGTATTGGTTTTCAATAATTATATGGTACTGGTAACCATGAAAAGGTGATTTAAATATTTTTAGAAAGCAGATGAAATGCGCATAATGAAGGGATAAGGAGAAAATAATATGATAGTAATCATGAGCTCATGACTGATACAAGGACTAAGTGATATTATGGTTTGAGTATATAGAATTTTGAGGATTTTGGTATGTGGAAAGTGTTAACTTTTAACTGCGTTCATGTTTTCTCTAAGGTTCAATGGGTATTCATTTTTTTCAATAGAATACATGATTAAGGTATTCACATGTTTGTAATTTGAACAACAAGATATATCTTATGATATATGGGGGATAAATGATGGCATTCACGTGATTGTTATGTGACATTTCAAGTAATCATTTTCTTTATACTATGAGCTTGGATTGAAGTATTTTAGATAATCCTAAAGATTGGAATGGATTATGTTGGACATAAGTTAGTTCGATATTATTAATGGGATGTTATAGTAATGTAGTTTTAGAAAAGGACAACCTGCAGGACAAGCGACAGCCCATCGCGTCGGACAAGGCTGTGGGAATCGAACCCACAACCGAAGTGCAACTGGCTTGTATCACCTACCACTGGCCTATAGGAAGTCCCTGGTTAGTAGAAACTAGTTTTATTTTATTAATCGGTATGATAGATGAAGTATAAGTCTATTTTTGGAATCATATACGATTAATCTCACTATAGATGGACTTATGTATATTTGATAACTTTTGAAAACTTTTTGTTTGAGATAGATGGAATGACCTGTCATTCTATCATATGATCTTCTAACACTTTGCGAATGAAAAATTCAACTTTATTTCTTTAAGAGATGAAGTGGAAATTTTCCATGGAACGACCAACAGTGAGATTGTACCAAAATCAATAACGTATTTCTTCTAATTACAATTTCTTCAACTTTAGGTAAATGATCTTGAATACAAAAAATAAATGTTGTCCTAGTGTTCTTATATCTGATGAATCAGATGGTACCTTAGATCATCACAAATTTATGGCTTTGTGATTGTTGGATTTTTCATATCCATGTTCTCTACCACTCTCCATCAGAACATGATGGTTAGATTTCTCCTCCATATCCATATTTTCACCTATGTTCTCCTATGTGGAAACCCAGTGATGAGTTATTTGGTTATCCGTTATGTTTCTAACGTTCTTTTTTTAAATGAAGTTTTAGTAATCCTTTTTACGATGTGGGTTTCTATGAAAGAGACTCTCGTGTAATAAACCATTTATAACCCCGATGAATTTTGAGGGAGAAATTCATTTTAAGGGGGGTAGAATGTAACACCCCAAGATTTTATAAAAAATATTCTTTTTAATGTCTTGTGTTGTACGCTACACCAAAATTAGCTTGTGATATATGCAACACCGTATTTTCTTGCAGTATATGCAACACTATTCTTGGCTCACTTTACACACAATTTCAAGTTCGTTTTGTAGAAACTATTCTACGCAACATTATGTATAGATTTTGTTTAATGTATAAATGAAATAAGTTTTGATTATGTTATACGAAACACCAAATAGAGATTTCACTACACGCAGCCCTGACTTGGCTTGCATTACACACAATAAAGACCTTCCTTGATAGCGTGTGTAGTACGCAATACCGAGTTTCACTAAACGATATATTATTATAATATTATTATGAACTAGCCGTTATGAATAGTAATACCCACTTTTTGAAATTTTATAAATTTTATCTTTCAAAATGGACTTCATTTTTGGATTTTGAATATCGAAATTATCTTAGGGTGAAATTTTGGTACTTTTCGGATAACTTTCATATTCTGATGAATAGTGAAAATTACTAAATTTTAATTAAAAAAAACTTTTTTAATCGAAATAATTAATAGTGATAAATTATTAATTTGAGTGGTTTTAAAGTATATTTAGAATAAATTTTTACCATTTAATACAATGTTGGTCATAGGATGTAATTTCACATTTAAACCAGACATAAACAAGTGTCAATCTTTTGATAGTTATTATCTCTTAAAAATACGCTATTTGTTTTGACGACGGGAATTACTTTTTAAATTAATTAATGAAACTGATATGTTTTTAATTTAGTAAAATGGACATATTTTTTGAATTCATAATATCAAATATAGATTAGGCCTAATTTTTGGTATTTTTCTGGAAACTTTCATTTTTTGATGAATAGCGAAACCACTAAGTGGTAGTTAAAAAACTGAATTTTTCATAAAACTTAATTTTACCACTTCTGTGAGTGGAATTTAGAAAATACGATAGACACGGTTAATATCAAGGACTAAAATTTGGTTCAATGAGATGAAAATATTTTTTGGTGAATAGTAACTTTTTACTTTTATTTACCACGGTTAAAAGTAAATAGGATAATTAAGGGTAAAAATTATATTATTATTACCCTAACACATGTCCTAATTCTATTGGATAAGTGTAATTAGACCAAAAACAACCTTAGGAATAAAATGTGACCAGTTAGGCCCACTTGGATTAGATTAGGACATTTAATATTAATTTATTTAAAGAAGGGTTAAAATAGTTAAAATCAAAGTTTAATAAGTAAATCATTTTTAATATAAGGTTATACATAAGATAAATTCGACTATAAATATTCCTTAGAAAGATAAAAAGATTTAATACATAATGGTATTTGATTTATAATTTTTAGATATTAAATAATTTAATTTATTTATGACACAAAGATGATGCAGTAATTATCTTATTAATGAAATATTGACATAATTGATGTTATAAATACCCAAATAAATGTAATTTGAGACTTTTTATGAATTATGCTAATTTTATAGGTTAATAGTACATGTTAGTATTTCTTTAATTAACTTTTTTATAACTAATCATTCTGTTATGATTTTCACAAAAATCAATTACCAAATAGTGTCAAAATTGACATAAAATAGTTTTTAAAACAAATATTATATTATTAATTGTTATTTTATTCCTAAAAATCTAAGGTTTAGAAAAATGACTTAGATAAGGTTATATATATTAATAATAAACAACTTGGGGTTTGTTTGGCTTGTTATAGTAAGTTTATTAACCTTATAGTGTAAGAAAATAAGAAGACACGGTAAAAGTTAAATTATTTAACTTAAAGTTAAATCTAAATGATAAAGTTAAAATAGAAACCTAAACTTGTCTAAATTCTATTGTATGAGAGGATTTCGACCCATACCAAACTTATCTTCTAAATAACACAATTTGGAGCTATTAAAAACCGACTATGACTTTATAATAAAATAATATTTTTTGTTATTCCAATGGTGCCCCTCTCCTCCCTTATAAAAGGGAAGCTCCTCCCTCTCTTCCTCACACCACTTTGAGCTTTGATGCTCGGCCAACCCCTGCCAATTTCTCTCATACACTTCCCTAGAAACATACTAGAGGTACCGTTCTTCTTCAAAGACCATATTTAGTGCCCTAAGAGGAGGTTAAGAAGAGGCGCTTCAAAGAAGAGGAGGTTCAGATACATACGAAGCATATCGGACCTAAGGTAAGGGATAACTATTCCAATATCGTTCTTATCCGAGATTGTTTATTCATAAATATTTACTGAGGTTATTGTTATCATCCATGTCCATGTTTCCTAAAAATGGTTTCATGAATGTTTAAAGTCCTTTTTACCCATTTTTTACTTTTACTACATGGTATGTACGGAATATTTCTTTTATGAGGTACTTTTTGACTTTTTCGGAAAAAGTATGAGAAGAATGTTTTTTTAACTTATACGGCACGAACATATTTTTATGGTTTTATAAAGCCTTATTTTCATGAAGCTTCCTCCAAAAGATTTCATGAATATTTTCAACAAAATATTTTTCTTTTAAAATTGCATGATGTTTTGTGAAAAGAAATTGATTTTGAATAAGAAAGGATATTTTCCTCAAGAATTCATTTCAAGTGTTTTATCAAAACCATTTTCCATCTAAGATGACATTATTTCATATGTGTATGTTTCAAGTATAATGTCTCTATGATTTACATGGTTTCACTTTTCTTATTATGAAATGATATCCATTTCTTTTATATGAATTATGTGATGATGGGATGATGTTTATGAAACCCATTTTATTCGTTGGGTTATTATGAATGATGTATGTTTATTTTGTGGCACAAGTAAGAATGATTTCATTATGAGATGGGTGGGACCTATATTTCCCTCCAATGCATTGGGTAAAGATTTATATCTCATAATATAGACATGGATGGAACGGCAAGTTAAACCGGTTCAGTAATAGAGGACTGGAATGAGGAGTAAACTTGATTCAGAAAGGGACTCTGTCCACTAAGATGGTCTTGGCAGCAATACCTTGGCTACTATGGAAATAATAACATGTGCTTAATGGTTTTCTACAATTACATGTTTTATTACCATGCTATTTTATCATGATTAATGTTTCTTTATGATCTATACCTTACGTACTGCCATGATTTATGTCATTGATCAAGATTTTAATGTTTAAATATTATGTTCATGTTTTGAAGTTCAAATGTATATGATTTGTTTTATTTTATCCATGCTTACCCTTATTGAGAATTTGAGCTCACCCTTTATATGTTTTCTTTTCCCCAGGATTTAAAGAAAGGTTTTAGGTAAGAAAACAAAAAGGGGGAAGATCTTATGGGAGATGTTGAAGATCTTTCAACATGATTAGAAGATTATTTTCCGAGTTTCCAAAGACACTAAACTATTACAGTCCTTGTGTGTCTGTTTTTGTTATGTATTAATTATTCTGCAAAATTAATGTAATGTCCATGTACGTCAAGCTTCGGGTCTCTACAGTGTGCTAATGATGGAGAGAGAAGAGGGAAGGATGCGACCAGGGAGGTGGCTGCACATGTTGGGGGGTCGGATCGCGACACATAGAGAAAGAGGGAGGGGATATTAGGGTAAATAAATAATATTATTAATAATAATGTTACAATAATAATATTCATAATAATATCAACAAATATTTTAATAATAATAATAATAGCCAAATTTTGAGTAATAATAATAAGTTAATGACAATAATAATTATAATAACAGTAATAATATTATTATTATTATTATCAAAAAAATCATTAAATTTTTTATTTTCATAAAAACTTGTTTATTTAAAATAATGTTCAATCATACGGTCACTTGGGCTGACCGCACTATTACCACTAATCATGCGTTGCCCATGCACCGACCCGAAACCCACCAAAAATATCAAAATTCAAAAAAATTAAAAATGCACTCAACCCGAACCTGGACGAGACTAACTGAAGAAAATAAACAATTAAATAAGATGATTTTAAAATTTGGGGTGTGAAAATTTATATATTAAATAATTTACAATGAAAATAATTTTTATGTATTAGTATGTAAATTTAATTTTTTTACCAAAAAATTGAAAATAAAAAATTAAACAAATGGAATTGACATCATTTATAAATATAACCTTAATAAAAACAATAGGAACTTTTATTCCTTGGATAAATCATTTCATTATTACTAACTAGATAGAGTCATCCAATGAGTTTTTAAGGTAAATAGTTCATATACTAAGAAATTTAAAAAATATATGATGAAAAAATGAATAAATAAATTTCATATGTAAATAAGTGGTGTTGTTTATCATGATCCATTATACCATTTTATTTTTAGTCATGAATGACTCAACTACATGCATAAAAAATATATAAATAAGTAATTAGTTTAAGTAACTTCAAGGATATGGGATAAATTATGATATGAATTAAAACAATATTAATGAGGGACATTATAAAAATATATATTTATTTAATGATAATATTTAATCTATAAAACATGTAAGATGAGACTTGTTAATTTTTTAGGAGAGATGGTATGTCATGAACATCAAATATAAAATATATCAGATTAGGAATCTATAAAAAAATTTGGAAAATAAACACTAATAAAGGTAATGAAATTTATATGATGAAAGCCATACATTAGAATTTTTTTAAATGAATATATAGCATTTTTATCGATATGAAGTCACTTACATTGAGTTTGATTCATTATGATTGTTATTTATCTTCCTAAATAATAAACTTGTGTTAATTATTTAATTTCTTAAGAACATTTTTCGAGTTTATTATTCCTTTTATTTCACTTATTACCATGTTATATACAATTAGTTAATCAATTAAGTTTACATCAGATGTTTTGACAATATTTGGATTATGTGTCAAAAAAAGTATTTGGTTGGTTTTTTAAACATCTCCAGAAAAATAATAATGATATAATTATAATATTTATACATCAATTATACTTTTTAAAACCAATAATTAAAGATGGATATAAAAAATTAACTATGTTATGACCATGGAGACGGTATGTAGTACGTACTCATGAGTAACTTTTTTTTTAATGATCATTATGGAAAGAAGGTATGTGCTATTTTATATTTAAATAATGATAATAATATCATAAATTCCATATTATTTATTTAAATATAATTATATATATCACCCATGTTATTTAGTGATGAAAGAATAGTCACATCACTTCATGAAGGTAGTAGTCCATACATATGCACAAACGACGTTATCATTTTTCAGTATAAGAAAAAAAATGATATATTATATTTTAAGAAAGATAAATATGTCATAAATATAATAATTATGTAATTTTTATAGAATATATTTATTAAATTTTTCCTTATTACCTTCCATGTAAATCATTAGTGAAAAATGAAGCACATCGCTTCAAGAGACGGTAGTTCACCGTACACACGAGCAACATTATCGTATCTCCCATGGAATGGAAAGTAGGAAGTTATATGTAATATAAAAAATCCATAAGAATAAATATTTTATAAATATAATATATATATATATATACTTTAAATCCATCATTATAATAGTCTTTGATAGTTGATGATGGAAAAATAATGACATTAATTCGTGAGGCGGTAGTTTTTTGTACACACGAATGATGATTTCGAATCCTATTTAATGGAAGAGAAGAAGGTTTTAGGTTATGAAATTAACATTATAATATATAACTATATGGTAAATACTATTATTATTATTATATAATAATTTAATAATATTTTTAGGAGTTGGTAGAATAAATAAATTAAAAATGTACGGTTAAACATGATACCTCTTCTCCAGACAACCTCTGTAGGTAAGCACAAAAAACCTTTTAAGGATATATTTCTGATAAAAATAAAGGATCTAGGTCATGGGTAGGGAATTAAGGAAGATATTTTTGAAGGTATTTTCTAATAAAAAGGTCTTTGAAGGTGTAAATAATAGATGGGTGAGGGTGTCCTTTTATAAGTGAAGTGAGTGGTACACTTGTAATTTTTTAAAAGAAAAAGGTATGCCCGTGTTTTCACTTGAAAAATGGCTCCAAAATGGACCATTATCTATAATTATACATGATAAGGTCAAAATAGGTCCATAAAATATATTTTATACAAGTATATATGTCATTTTGACCCTTATTGTTTAGTTTATCCCCCTGGGTAAACCCGTTTTCACCTTAATCGTGGTAATTAATTTTTACGGTTTTCACTATTCATTTTGGTCAAAAATTAATTAGAAATTATTAGATAATATAAATTATTATTATTATAAATATTTAATACATTTTACAAAATTTAATTCACATTATTATAAAATTTTAACTTAAAATTAAACCCAAAAACGCGATAAAAAAGTGGTTTTTCAGGAAGTGTATTTTTCAAGCAAGAGATGATTTTATATTAAATTTATGATTAATAATAATAATTTTATGAATATAAATTAATATTTATTGATATATAATCTATAAATTTAATTTAAAACATTCCTCATTTTTTATTATTTTAATTAATTAAAATGGAGAAACATTATGTGCTTTAAAATAATTTTCATAAAAATACTGTTTTTAAACCCAAAAACAAACATATACTAAAATAAAATATAATGTTAATTAGAAAGTAATTAAAAAGATTAAATATAAATAAATAATACTTGTGTCGATTTAAATCATATTCCAAACATAATGGGACTTTTAAATTACTTAATTTATTGAAAAGAAATGACTTTTTTACAAAAATCAATATTTTTCACTATTCAATAAAAATCAATTTTTTCTGAAAAAATCCAAAAATATCACCCTAACTAAATTTTGATATGTGGATTTAAAAAATATATATTTATTTTTTCAAATTAAAAATATAAAATTTAGAAATTAAACTTTTAAATAAAACCTTATAATGAAAGAGTTTAATTAAAACTATTTCCTTTTTTATTTGAAAAATAACATAATATTTTTATAATGAATATAATTAAATTAATAAACATGAAATTGATTTTTTCTATAATTACCTAGTTTTTTAAATTATTCCCCCACCCTATTTTTTAAATTTCATCCTTATAATTTTATTCACTTATTAAACAAGTGGGGATATCTTTCCCTCGTAGCATTTTAAGATTCCCATGTTGCCTCTTCAACCATATGGTTTTTCTATAAAACCTTAACCTAGTGAATAATCTTATTCCAAAATATTTTATCTATATGATCAAGAATCTAAAAAAAATTCCTTATAATAAAGTTTATCTTAAAACTAAAATAATTTATGTATCAAAACATGAGATGAATCTATCACATATTTCCTTAACATTGAAACATGAAATATATTGTGTACCTGGGATAAACTAGGGGAAAAGTCACTTGGTAGGAAAATGATCCAAATTTCTTTAGGATTTAATATGGTTTAATTAACTATGGAATTATATTTTCTTTTCACCAAAATACATAACACTTTTCCATGGATATACTTTAAGAAAAACATGATCACCAGCCTCGAAAGAAATATCTCTCCTATAGTTATTCACAGAACTTTTCTTCCTACTCTAAGTCATCCTCATATGTTACTGAATCAAATACACCTTCTTATAAATTTACTCTACTAGCTTCCTTTCTCCTACTTCATCTTAAAAATATGGCATTTGGCATCACTTTCCATATAATTCCTCAAAAGCTTCCATATATATATATATATATTGTAATGAAAACTATTGTTATAAGAAAAATCAACCAAAGAAATATAATGATCCCAAATTCCCTAGTAATCCATTTAAAAATAAAAATAATTTATTCCAAGTTATGAATTGTTCGGTCATAATTTCCATCAGATTGAGGATGAAAATATTTACTAAAATTTAATTCAGTTCCCAGTGACTTTTTAAGTCCTTTTAAAAAATTAAATGTGAAACTAGGATCACAGTATAATATAATGGAGGGAGTAACTCTATGTAACCTGAATATCTCATTTAGATATAGTTGTGAAATATGATCTAAAGATATCGTATCTTGAATGGGAATTAAATGTATAGATTTAGTTAATCGATTAACAATGACCCAAATCATGTTGTTACCTTGATAAGTATTTGGTAATCCCACCAAAAAATCTGTGGATATATTTTACCATTTACACATAAAAACTTGTAAAGTTTGAGGCATTAACTTTAGTAATTGTCATTAAACTTTAACCTACTAACAAGTAAAACATCTCATGGTAAAGTAGAAAATATCTAATTTCATACCATCCCACCAATAATACTCCTGAAGGTCTTAGTACATCTTAGTGCTTCCCATATGAACATAAAACAGAGAAATATGAGCTTCACTCAACAAATATTTCTTCAACTAGGAATCAAAAGTCAAAAAAACTATTTTTCCAAATCATAAAACACCTTCTTCATCAGAATTAAAATTATGAAACTTACCCTTATAAATAGATTATAACTTTCTTACAAGGAATGATCCTTCTTCTAAGATTACTTAATTATTTTTGAAAAAATCAACTCCACTGAAACCTGAAACAAAATAAAGGATGTCTCGATATCCATGAATTATATGTCAAAATTCATCAAATCATTAACCAAATGTTTATGTTCAAAATTTAACTTGTTTAATGTAGAATTATTTTTTTGACTCAAAGCATCATTTAATTTTTTTTATTTTCTATGATGCTAATGAATAATGTAATCATAATATTTGATTTGTTCCATCCAAATTATTTGTCTCATGTTCAATTCATTCTGAGTGAATATATGCTTCAAAATTTTATGATCAATATATATTTCATACTTTAATTCATACAAATGCTGCCTCTAAATTTTTAAATAAAAAACCACATCAACTAATTCCAGATCATGTGTAGGGTAATTTAACTCATTTGGTTTCAATTTAAATGAATAATAATCAATTACCTAATCATTATATATTAGGAAACAACCAAATACCTTTAATTAAGCATTATTGTATATGATTAATTTTCCATTTCTGGAAGGTAGGGGCAAAACTAGAGCATTCACCAATCTTATTTTTAGTTCCTAAAAACAATTATCGCATTATTTTTTCCAGATGAATTTAACTCTTTTTTACTTAACTTAGTCAATAGGCTAGAAAATCGAGCAAAGTTTTTAACAAACCATTGATATTAATGAACTAATCCAAGAAAACCATGAATCTCTATGATATTTTTAGATCTTTTCCACTCTTTAACAGATTTTTTTTAGTGGGTTCAATAGTTATGTCATCTTCAGAAATAATATGACCAAGGAAATAAATTTTTTTAAATAACACTAAATAAATTTTACATAGATATTATTTTCTCTTAAGGTTTGAAAAAAATCCTTAGGTGTCTTTCATATTCCAATTGAATTTTAAAATATACCAAAATTTCATCAATAAACACAAATACATACTTATCCAATATTTCATGGAAAACTATATTCTTAAGGTCCATAAATACAACATGTTCATTAGACAACCGAAATGGAATAACCACAAACATGTAATGCCCATGTCTAATCTGAAATGTAGTCTTTATAATGTCATCCTCCTTCACCTTCATTTGATGGTACCCAAACCTTAAATCAACCTTCAGAAAATATTGAGCTACCTAAAAATGATAAAAAAAATATCATCGATATTTTTTATTAATAGAGATATTATTCAAGGATAAATAATCAATGAAAAGTCTCATTGAACCATCTTTCTTTTTAAGAAACAAAACAGGATCACCCCATACTAAAGTACTGGGTCAAATAAAACCTTTATCTAACTACTCCTAAAATTTATTTTTTAATTCTAAAAGTTCTACTTGATCCACTCGATAAGGGGGTTTAGAAATAGGCTTATCATAAAGAACTAAGTCAATAGTAAACTAGACCTCCTGATATAGGATAACACTAGGAAAATCATTAGTAAATACATCCATGTATACATTTACTACTGGAACATTACTAATTTAAATAGTTTCTCTATTTTAAATAATATGAGCTAGGTAACTTTCACTTCCATCTATAATCAATTTCTTAGCTTATTCGTAAGTTATTAGAGGCATAAAATCATTGATCATAACTTTCTTATCTTTTCAATCTATCTTATCATGATAAATTGAAATAAAATCCATGCTAAGAATGATATCAAACTCTTTTATGGCTAGTTCAATAATATTTTTAGGAAAGACAATCCCACTAATAATAATATTAAGATTCCTATAAATCTTGGTTGATTTAATAATTCCACCCAGAGTTTTCAACAAACGTTCTATATTACTTTCATGAGTTGATATTCCCAATTTACTTAAAAATTTATTTTAAATGAATGAATTCAAAGTTATAGAGTCAAACAAGGTATTTTCAAAATTTTAATCAATAATTATCATACATATCACCACTTCACTGGATGGACCAATATCAACTATGGAAGTAGAAAATGATTTTTCCACACCTTTTTGTTTCTGATCAATATGATTTCTAACCTGAGTAAGTAACTTTGTAAAAATATTCAAATAATATCCCAACTCATTACAGATAAAACATATCACTGTTAGCTGGATATCTGTTATCTCATTCTTGGATTTTTCATGACTCTTTTCTTTGCATTCACAAGCCTTGTGACCAAACTTACCACACCGGTATCACTTTCTAGATCCTAACAAACATTACTTCAAATTTATTTTACCACACTTATAACATGTTGGGTACTTACCTATGGACTTATTAGTTTGTTTCTTCACTACCACTTTCCACCTTGACTTTTACTTTTTCCATTTCAATGAGCTAAAGTGTCGGTAAACTTCATCTCAACTTTCTTAGCACAACGAACAACTTTCTAAATACTTTTAAATTATCAAGTGTAAAAATATCTTTATAAGCATAGTTTCAACCCTATGTAAAATCTATTAATTTTACTATCAGTGTCCTAAATAAAATTTGGCCCATACCTAGACAATCTTGTGAAGTTTTCTTTATTTTCAGCTACAGAATCTTCAGATTTTTCCTCAATTCCAAAAAATGGTTCTCCATCTAGAATAAAAAAACCTTATGGAAATATTTCTAATGTAAAATATTATTAAATATTTCATATTCCATTAAACCAGTCTCATCTCTCTCTTTGATATTCTTAACTAAATACCATTATCGATCAGCTCCACCTTCAAAATGATAAATGGAAAGGGTTGCCTTTTGATGTTCTAAACATCCCATGACTTCAAGTATCTTATCCAAGGAATTTATCCATCCTTTGGATTCCAATTATTCATATGATCCAATTAATTTTGGGGGATTTTTTCTTATGAAATTATCTAATATCATCATGTTTCTCTATGGTAGATCTGGCTACTCAATATCATGGATACCACCACTATTTATAGCTTGTATCAACTAATTTGTCACTAAAAAACTGTTCTATTCCAATTCCAACCATCTCAGGATAATTATTTGGATGTATATTTTCCTCTTGACACTTTCCCACTACATCTTCCCTATTTCCTCTATGGAAACCCATTCTAAATAGACATAGTTTAAAAAAATCAACATGGTAATCTTTAAATTTATATATCATTTCAACTTAACCATAATGTAAAATATTTCAAGGGTATGGTATTAACATTATCCTAACCTGTAAATCTATCTAAACCAACCTATGATACCAACCATAATAAACTAGCCTTATACATACAAAATATTGAGTTTTAGTCAAGAATTCACTTTATTTCACTTTGAGGATATTTTTAGGTTTATAGTTTTAGAGAATTAAGTCATAACTCATATATAAAAAACCATATATTAAAACATGGAAACTTATTATCAATATCCATTTTTCTCATAATATAAAAATTTTACAATAAAACATGATTTATTTTCATGGCTGTAAAGTTCTGACTAGGAAGCCACTAAAATGGTTCCCTGAGCTGGTGGGTTACATGGCCTCAAGTGTGTCTCCCCATATACCAGAGGATATCGACTAGAAGTGAGATCTAAGGTGGTATAGTGGGGAGATTATACCCTCAAATCAGAGTAAAATATCAGAAATAAGATAAATAATAAATAGTATAAGCATAAAATATAACTAACAGCACAGTGAAAATAGATTCCATAATAAAACACATCATAATAGGAAACATCCAAGCAGTAATAATAATCAAAATACATAAGATTAGTTATATAAAAAATGATGCCATGTCATACTGATATACAAAAAGGGGATATAGGGAATAAAGAGTATAGGCATACACAAAATGCTGAAAAAAAATTAAAAAAACCCAAAATCTATCTCCACTAGAATCACAAGAATACACTCAGTCCTCTACTCCCATGATCCCATCCTATAAGTAAAACAGATCAAGAATCCATGATCGGGTTCTTTCCCTTTTCAATACCTACAACCATAAAGTTTTCCTAGGTGAAAACAGTGGCCCAGATATGGTGTGAGCTAAACTAAGTATACCACTACGAATGATGTCTAGAATAATCTAGTTGGTGTGCATAACATATAAGTTTGAAGGTATAATAAATAATCAAAAAAATTGAAAACCATAAACTAGTCAACTCAGGTACTTAGGAGACACCTAGCTAACACTAACTGCTTCAGCATAGGCTGAGATAGCTCTGATCTCAGTTTTTCATGCCCATAAATTTATAAGTAATCATATATAATATGTATTTATGTATATACACTATATATGTGAGGATATATATAGGCATATACATAGATACTAGGTGTTATCTAGACCTAGGCGTAAATCATGTGTCTATGCATAGTCTAATGAGTTATAGGCTCTAGAAAGGGTTTTATCCCTGAATCTCATATAAATACGAGATGTCAGGCTTGTCAATCGAGATAGTCAGGTGAGACACCATTCCCAACACCTAATGTAAGGGAACATGAAATGCCAAGCTCAAAAAGTCTCTTAATTATTGTCCAATTAACAATATCCATAGTCTAATAATAATAATCATAAGTCATTTCCCATTAAATCATTTACATTTATTTGACCCAATATAACCATGGGTATCACAAATTATACAATTTATTTATCATTTTATAACACATTAAGTGGACTTCCCACTCACATCCATTTAATTAAATAAAACCATTTACTTTAGAAAGGTAAGTAAATTCCATGTGAAGTTCAAGACAAACCACTTAGGAGGTGGGTTGGTCAATCCATATTTATATTGATGAGGCATTTAATTAAATACACACAAAAAGGTGAAAACCAAATATATATACATCCTCTAACAATTTATCAAGACTCTAAGAGGTATCATATAATGGTTTAATCAGTTTTAAAAAATAAATAATATTTAAATAAATGTGTGAAATGGTTTGACATGCAACATAATGGAATATGATAAAAAAAATTAAAAAAAAAATAGGTTAAATTACTAGACTACCTACCTTAGGTCTGTGGATGACCACTCATCCAGTATCAGCTTTTGGATCAAAGAAAAACAGAATAAATCACAAAAATAGAAAAAAAATGCCTAAAATAGGGCATAATAGCTCACATAAAAATAGCTTAAAATGAAATGAGATAAACTAAGAAAATAATAAAATATATTTTATCTCTTATCAAGAGGGATCCAACATAATAGATAGTGGATCGATCGGATGTTGGAAAAATGAGAGATCAAAGAACCTAGGTTAATAACTAGAATGAATCTCTCACATGGTTGGAATCCTATGTGAGAGAAAGAAATGGGTTCTTTCGAAATAAGCTCATTCCCATCTTTAAAAAAATGTCCCCGGATATTTACATGGTATGTAAACTTTACATGTCATGTAAAGCTTGATTTTTCTCTCCAATGGAAAACCCAATTCATAATTTTTAAGGGTTCTAGCCTAGAAAATACACATCATGTATTTAATATATTCCATGTATTTAAATACACGCCCAATATTTGTCCTGCAGCGCGGCTCCATTCCCTATGCAACCTTTCTTCCAAAAACAAAATTAACCCTCCCTAAGGTGCAGTCTCTAGGTTAAATACAAAAATAAACTCAATAATGGTTTGACCAAATTTTAAAAAAAATTATACCTCTCTGAAAATTTAGGTCATTACAACCTCTCCTCCTTAAAATAACTCATCCCTGATTTTTTCCTTTTAAGGGTGATAGAGTATTGTCTAAGAAAAGTTCAGGTTGTTGAGTATGTACATAAAACACTCTTTTCTCAGGTCTCATTTTTCACTCAGGCATGCTTCCATAATACCCACACTAGAGGAATTCACCTACCTCAAAGATACTTTATGCTATGATCTATGATATGCACTTGGCACTCCTCAAAAGAAGCATCCTTTTCCAACTCAACCTCTTTAGGTTGTTGAATATGAGATGGTATTGGGTAATGCTGATGAATTTTTGCAACATGAAACATGTTTTTAATGGACTTATATCCCTAAGGAAGTTTTATCCTATAATCAACTAGTCTAACACACTCCATAATCTAAAAGGTTCTAACGAATCAAGGAAAAAACTTACCCTATATATGAATCCATTGATGGCCCAACCTGGGTAAAACACGCAATAAAAATCAATTCCTGACCTCAAACTCTAGAGGTCATCGGTGATGATTGGAATATCACCGCTACTAATACTAAAGTCTATTGAACAATATGTGGAGTAATCAAAACTTCCTAACCTCCCTCTAACTAGTACAGAGTTGATCAGCATGGACTACCATATAAGTCCTCATGAGGATCCATCTGGATGGTATCCTGAAAACTATTATTATAAGAAAACTCAAATAGGGGTATGTTCTTTTCCCAAGAACCCCCAAAGTTAAGGATGCATGCACGGATCATATCTTTTAACACCTGAATCATAGGATCTTTATGACCATCAGTATTAGGGTGATATTTCATGCTCAAAAGCACTTGTGTTCCCAATTCCTTCGGTAGATCCTTCTAAAACCAAAATGTGAAACTAGCATCCATGTCCAATATGATAGAATGTGGAGCTCTGTTAAGGCATACGATCTCCCTGATGTATAGACTCCCTAGCTCATCCACTGAGAAGGTATCTCAAATACGTAAAAAGTGGCCATCATTAATCAACTATTCAATGAAGACCCAAACTCTATAATTTCCTCAAGGTGATCTAGGAAAACCTATTATGAAATCTATTATGGCATCCTCTCATTTCCACTCTATATTGTTCAATGTCTATAAGAGTCTTATTGGTCACTGGTGTTCTTACTTCACCTGCTCATAGGTGTAATATCAATTAATAAATAGAACTATCTCCCATTTCATACTAGGCCACCAATACTGGAAATGTAAGTCTTGTAACATTTTGGTAACCCCGATATGTACTTCCCAAACTGAGGCATGATATTACTCCATCTATTCATCTTGTATGCCTAATGGAACCAAGACATTCCAATATATGCATAAGATCTCATCCTCATCCATGGTCCAACCAGGCAATGAATCCTCATCTATGATACTTTCCCTTAGGACTAGGACCTTGAGATTAGAAATTTGTCTCATCTTTACCCACTCCAAAAGGGTAGAGGTGAGTGATAAAGATGTGAGGACTATTTTCAGGTGCTCTTCCTGAACCTCCAAATGCATTTATATAAACAAGGATTAAGTTTTCACTCACCACTAGCCTCCAAAACTAACTAAGTCTAATTCTTCTATCTCAGATCATCATCTACTGCATTACCCTTACCAGGAATATAGGTAAGCTCAAAATTGAAGGACTATAGATACTCAACCCATCTATGTTTACTAAGATTTAAATCACACTATATAAAGAACAATATGATATTTTTGTGGTCCATAAACACCATAAAATTCTCACCCAACAAATTATTTATTTAAAATTTTAAGGCATGAACAATAGCCACTACCTCGAGATCGTTCATTAAGTAATTCCACGAGTGAGGCCTTAGATGATGAGACTTGTATGCTACAACTCACTCATCCTACATTAGAACTGCTCCCAGCCTGATGCCCAATGCGTCATAATAAACTGTATAGATTATTCTTGGATCTAGAAGAATTAGGATCGGTGCTGAATTCATTATTCCCTTCAACACTAAATAACTTTCTCACGTGTCATAGACTATAAAAATTTAAAAAACTTCTTTTTTAGGCCCCTAATAAGTGATCCTAAGCATGAAAAGTCTTGTATAATGTGCATGTAATACCTAGTTATCCCTAAAAAACTCTATATATAAAATATGTTATTGGTATTCTCTTATAAAACTATAGTTATCACCCTTATTGAGTCTACTGATACTCTTTTATTTGAGATTATATGACCCATGAAGTGAGCTTCTTTGATCCATACATGTCATTTAGTGATCTTATCAAATATTTGATTCTCTTTCATTGTATTTAGCATGACATAAAAATGTTTTTCATGGTTGTGTTGAGTATAAGAATACATCAAGAGGTCTTACATAAATACTAACAAAAAATAATCTATATACGGGTGTAAAACATGATTCATCGGAGCCATGAAAACTTTAGGAGCGTTCGTTAGACCCTATGACATAACCAGATACTCATAAAGAACATACCTGCTCTGAAAAGTTTTGTGAGTTATTTATAAGGATCTAACATACACCTTGTAATATTATGGCCTTAAATAGATGTTTTAGAAAACTTAGGCTCCTCTAAATTGTTCAAATAGGTCATCTATTCTAGGAAATGGATACCAGTTCTTAACCATAATTTGGTTCAACCATCGGTAATCCATGAAAAGTCTGAGAGTATCATCCATCTTCTTGGAAAAAATGATTGATGAAGCCCATGGAGAGGTTCTAGGTCTTATAAAACCCTTACCCTCTAAGTCTTACAACTGCTTCTTGAGCTCTTGAAGTTCCTTATGTGTCGTCTGATAAGGAGGAATGGACGTCGGTGCTACTCCTAAGACTAAATAAACAGTAAATTCCACCTCTCTTGCTAGAGGTAGCCCAAAAAAATCATTAGGTAAGACATCCCTAAAATGATCCACTGTAATGGGTAAAATGATAGGTTGCATACCCTGATCATCCAGATAAAGACTACTAATGTGGGTTTTTACCTTTCCCATCCTCTGATACTCCGGACTGGCTCAAGTCACATGGAAATCCTATTCTACTTGATGAATATGTATACATATCTCTGGTGATGTGAACATCACCCTCCAGTGATAAAAATCAATATAGTCTCGATAGGAACCAATCCATCCAAAGAATTACATAAAACTCTTTCATGTAGAGGAAGGAAATATTCAATACAAATAGATAATTTCCCACCTCTAAGGTACATTACTTACATTGACAAACACTCTTTGATCGGATACCCAATGGGGTATTGAGTGTCATAATTCCATATAAAAACTCTATATCGAGGACCAGACTCTCCATAATTTCTACATATATAAAATATTTTGATGAAATTGTGTAAAAAAAAGAATACACTAGAGTAGATTCTACTAAAATAGTACCTTTAACAGTATAATTTCTAGTACTCTGCTCCTCCAACACAGGTTTACTACATGTAACTGGCATGTACCATGTCCCTGAGATAAAACTTGACTTCCCTGAGTAGGCCCCCTCTATTGATGGTGTGAATCCTGAGTATGGTTCTTTCTGCCTCAACCACCTCCTTAGTATGAGTGGCTAATGGTATTCCAACTTCCTGGTCGTCGAGGTGTTACTATCCCCACTCTAGAATGTGAATTCGATGTAGATCCCCTCTCAATAGAGATTACTGGAAAGGTCCTGATGAAATGATAAATATGGACCATCCTACTGTATCATTTGAATTCAACTGGATCTCACATTTGATAGGGTTTTGTATACCCTGGATTCCCACATTTATGACATATAAAAAAAATATCAGTATGAGTTGAAAGACCAGTAATTCCCCTAAGATAATTCTCAAAATGTTTCTTCCTTATTCTATAAGAACTACCTCTATGTATGGGTGTTGAACAACCCTTGATCACACCTTCGGGTTCCCTCGAATTCCATTCAATAATGAGGTCCTGGTTGACTATCTCAAAAATAGTAGTCAACCAAAAAACATTAACCTATGATCGGATGGCGTATACCAGTCTATCCTCAAATCGCCTCGTAGTAATGAGTTCATCACCAGCTAAATTCAGTGAAAATCTCCAAATATCGATAAATTGGGAACAATATTTCATTATAGACATAGATTTCTGACCGCGCTGTCATGACACGTCAAATTGATTATGTTTTTAAGGTTGATTTATAGTCTAGGGTAGACCCTAGGTCGTCTCTCAAGGAGAGTTGGTAGGTTTAGAGTGTGTATTTTTAATAAAAATGACTAAGAGAGGGGGTGGTTTTGAAAAGAGTTTAAAACAATGACTTAGTTGAAATAGCTTAAAACTTGAGGGACCTAGTGGATTTTGAAAAATATGAGATAAAAGGGTCGATTTGATTTCACTACACACATATCAATTTCATTGTTCATAGAGATTAATCTTAGGTTTATAGTAATTCTTTGGTTGGAGTTAATTGGAATCCCGATTAATTCCTAAGCTTTTATTTCAATGCTTTAAGGACCAAACCTTGACGTAACAATCATATTGTAAAGGTCCAGTACTTATTCATGGAATAAGAGCTTCCAAATAAGATTGAAATCTCAATAAGGTGGGTATGAAAAGGATTCTTGTGATGTCCAATTGGAACAACACAAGTCACACACTCAAAATCTCACACCGATCGGTTAGAAATTAAGAGCATAACACTCACATGCATCAAATAAAGCATTCAAATCTGAAATAAAATAAGATAAATGGAATGAAATGTTTAAAAACCTAAATTAATCCAAACCAGTATCTATTTTATGCATCGTAACTCCCTTGACATGTGTGTAGCTCCCTCACAACCAACACCCAACTTTTAGCCCGACATCGAGTGGAGGAGGAAGCTCGAGTGGATCTCCTTCTTCATCCTTGATCCCTCTATGAGGATAGGGGCCTCCAGAACTTCTTGGATAGTGAGAGGACTACCTTGGGCCTCCAAAATGGTAGAGTGTGCCTTTTGTTTCGAACTTCCAAATGGGGAGCCCAAGGTGTCATTTTATAGGAAAAATGGAAGGTGGTTTTAAGCGCACAGATTTCATCAATCCACTTGTACCACGCATTTCGGCCTTCATAAAGCCTTATCTAGCTTTGGATAAAATAGAAAAGTCGTATACCTACCTCTTTAATGTCTATACCGAAATTTTGGCACCATTTGGACAACTACAACTCAAGATATTGATAAAATACAAAACACCCCATTTGACTTGGTCCATATTCGGTGGCTTGGACAGATCAGTTCATATGGGCCCCATGGAATCCGAATCAGGATTGTGTTCCTTAATATGAAATGTATCCTATTAAATTTTGGACAGGACTATAAAATTTCATCCCATTTGGATGCACTGATATCGTTTACTATGCAAAAACAGTGGACAGATGTCCATGGATCCATGCAATTTTGGCCCATTTTTCTTCCACTTCATCAAAGGCCCTCCAAATCGTCTCCCCCTAAATTGAAATAATAAAAACAAGTAAAATTTCCCATTATAATATTGATTAACATTAATTTATTGATTCAAACATAAAGTTCAATTTATTATTATATTTTGAATTTTCATTACAAAACTAGATTAAAACAGCGGTGTAAGGGTGGAATAAAACAATGAATCGTGGTACGATCACACCCCCACACCTAAACATTTGCACTCCTAGGAAAAGTCACATATCCAAATAAAATGATTCATATATATATATATATATATTTCCAAATTCCTGAATATTTAGCATTTGAGGAAATTTTATTTAAAGTAAAGTGATCAATGCATGAACCACACCAAGGGGTTCTTCCTAGTGAAAATAGAAAAAGATGTCTCATAAATCATATAATAGAGAAATTCAAAAAGATTCACGATACCCAATTGAGAAAGGAATTCAGAAGTAAACCATGACACTAACTCTCCATGTGTGTGTGTAAAAACCATTCCATGCTATTCTTTCCACTTGTTATCCAATAAATATATGTTATTTTAACATTTTTCAGCTTAAATGATTTTGTCACCGAACCTGTCCTACATCCTTTGCAATCATATTTCAAGATCCTCTCACTTAAGCATTCTCAGAAGTCAAACCATAAGCTCCTGACCTAGATATCCCCATATGTTGCACATTTCATCACTCCCCTCATTTATTATATTATTTTTTTTGAATTTGAATTTGGAACAAATCTCACACTCATCTCTCAACCCTTGTTTGATCTCCTCACGACACTAATTGCAATAGTTATAACAAGATCAAAGGTTGAGGAGGAGTGGTTTTTGACCTGCCCAAGACCCTTTTTTTAGGGCGTACAACAGTCGGACATTAGGTACACACGTATTGGTCAATCTGGTACAGTAATGAAACAGATCGGATAAGGAACGAACGTATGAAAATATCATTTAAATATAAAAAATATTAACCTAACATATATTTACCATATATTAAGTAAGAAATATTCATACTTCGTGGTTTGGTGCAAAAAATTGTGGAGATATTAGTGACACAGTTTTCCCAAAACTACTCACACAAGGGGCATCAATCATCTCAAATGTTTCACAGTGATACAACCATTTATATCATTAACAGAAAACCAATTCACTAAAAATCACTCCCTGATGTTAAATTTATACAAAAATTATTTTTAGCCTTTATTATGATATTTTTACTTTTCCCCCTTTATGGTCACCAAATCATCGAACTTCAAAATTGTTGATGGGAAAAAATGAAAATACCATAAAAAAGGCTAAAAAGAGAAAACAAAAGGAGAAAACGATGAAAATTCCTAACTAACCCAGGAATGTATCCACCCCCCACACCTAGAGTATGCAGTGTCCTCACTGTAGTAAAAGAGAATGTGGGAAGGAAGGATAAAACCTGGTGGATGTCATTCATAGTTTTCTTCTTGAACTTGGATTTCCTCCATCAGAGACTCCAGAATGGCTTCATGAAAGTGCTTCAGCCACTGCCCATTGACAGTGAATTTTTTCTTGGTTTCTTCATTTTGAACCTGGACAACACCAAATGGAGAGACGTTAGTAACAGTGTATGGTCCAAACCAGCGGGAACGAAGCTTACCTGGATGCAACTTCAACCTTACATTATAAAGGATGGCCTTCTACCCAATATGGAACCGACGATGAAGGATAAGACGGTCATGGGAAGCCTTGGTTCTCTCCTTATAAATCCTGGAGTTTTCATATTCATCTCTTCTCATTTCCTCTAGCTCTTGAATCTGCAACTTCCTTTGATCACCTGCACCATAATGATTAGAATTGAATTGTTTGATGGCCCAGTAGGCCCGGTGCTCAATCTCAACAGGGAGGTGACAACTCTTTCCAAACACAAGATGATAGGGTGACATTACAATGGGAGTTTTGAAAGCAGTATGATAGGCCCATAATGAATCATCAAGTCTAAGACTCCAATATTTCTTATTGGGTTGAACCGTTTTCTCAAGAATTTGTTTTACCTCTCTATTTGACACCTCATCATGACCATTGGTCTATAGATGATATGTAGTAGAAACTCGATGATCGACCCCATACCGACGCAAAAGTGATTGCATTGTTCGGTTGCAGAAATGAGAACCCTGCTCACTGATGATGAACCTAGGTAATCCAAACCTACAAAAGATCTGAGTTCTCAAAAATTCTACAATTGTTTTAGAATCATCTGTCCTTGTGGCCCGTGCCACTACCCATTTTGATACATAATCAAAGGCTAAAAGAATGTACAAGTTGCCAAAAGAATTAAGAAATTTCCCCATAAATTCAATGCCCCAAACATAAAAAATTTCATGAAAGAGCAAGGGTTGTTGTGGCATTTCATTCCTTTTAGAGACATTCCCCATTCTTTGACAATGAGGACAAGATTTACAAAATTCATGGGCATCCCAAAAAAGTGTTGGCCAAAAGAGACCAAAATCAAGAACTTTGTGAGCAGTCCATTGGGGGACCAAAGTGGCCCCCACAAGCAAGAGTGTGACAGAATCTAAGGACAGACCGAAACTCACTATCGGGAACACAACGCCTAAGTACCTGATCACTACATGTGCGCCAAAGGTAGGGGTCATCCCAAATGTACCAATAAGACTTATGTTTTAGAAGACTGGCTTGGTTTTTGTTGAAATCAGTAGGAATACAAGATGCTACCAAATAATTTACAATTTTAGCATACCAGGGAATAGCATATTTCACTTTGTACAATTTCCCATCAGGAAACATGTCATTAATGGGAATATAGGGGGGTGATACAATGTCCGAGGATGGGGGGATCCTACTGATATAGTCTGCCACCACATTCTCTGCTCCTTTTTTATCTCTAATTTCTATATTGAATTCCTGAAGGAGGAGCATCCAACAAATGAGACGTGGTTTGGCTTCCGGTTTCTTTAAGAGATACTAGAGGGCTGCATGGTCTGAGAACACAATGACTTTGGACCCTAAAAGGTATGACCTGAATTTATCCAAGGAAAACACAATGGAAATAAATTCTTTTTCAGTGGTGGTGTAGTTTTCTTGGGCAGGGTCCAAAGTACGTGAGTCATAGGCTATGACATGTGGAGCTCAGTCGACCCTTTGTGGAAAGACCGCCCCAACTACATAGTTAGAGGTGTCACAGATGAGCTCAAATGGTAAATCCCACCAAGGTGGTTGGATTACCGGGGGTGATGTGAGACTCCATTTTAATTTATTAAAAGCTTCTTCACGTTCATTATCAAAAACAAAATCTTTTTCTTTTTGGAGTAAACGGGAGAGGGGAAGTTCAATCTTACTAAAATCATGAATGAAACGATGGTAAAATTCAGCATGACCTAGGAAAGACCACACATCATGTACATTTTTAGAGAATGGTATAGAAGAAATGAAATCCAATTTTGATTTATCTACTTGGATACCATCCCCAGAAATGACATGCCCCAAAACTATACCTTGTCGCACCATGAAATAGCATTTCTCATAATTTAATACAAGATTATTTTCAATACAACGACGTAGGACTGAACCAAGACTACTTAAACATTCATCAAAAGAGGATCCATAAACAGTAAAATCATCCATGAAAACTTCCATGAAATTATTCAGGTAATCCGAAAAAATACTAACCATACATCACTAGAAAGTACCCGGAGCATTGCACAGGCCAAATGGCATCCTTCTATAGGCAAATGTGCCAAAGGGGCAAGTGAAGGTTGTCTTTTCCTGATCCTCGGGGGAAATATGGATCTGAAAGTATCCAGAATGCCCATCAAGAAAATAGTAATGGGACTTCCCCGCTATCCTCTCTAGCATTTGGTCAATGAATGGAAATGGGAAATGGTCTTTCCTAGTATGTTGGTTTAGTCGGTGATAATCTATACAGACACGCCAACTGTTCTGCACATGAGTTGGAACCAATTCATTGTTTTCATTTTTAATTACTGTTAGGCCAGTTTTTTTAGGAACTACTTGAACGGGACTGACCCATTGGATGTCAGAGATGGGGTAAATGATTCTAGTAGCCAATAATTTTGTTACTTCCTTTTTAACTACTTATAAGAGGTTTGGGTTTAGTCGACGTTGTGAATGCCTCAATGGTTTAGCCTCATCAGTTAATAAAATATTATGTGTACAAATTGATGGGCTAAAACCAAGAATGTCTGCAAGTGTCCATCCCAATGCTTGTTTATGCTCCCTCAAAAGTTCAAGTAGTCACAATTCATGCTCAGGAGGTAGTGAAGTAGCAATGATGAGGGTAAACTTGTTTCTATTCTCACGATATGAATATTTTAAATCTTGAGGCAGTTTCTTTAGTTCCAATTCAGGTGGATTTTGGATTGATGGGAGTGTGTTTGAAAGTGAGAGGTCATTAATCTCATCTAACTGCTCAATAGTATCATCGTCAGATGAGGAATTAGCTTTTACAAGCATAGTAGTATCATCGATGGTCATGTGATCCTCTATGTTCAAGAAATTATCAATTAATAAACATGCATGACACTTTTCTAGACCACTACAACAATCAACACATGATTCATTACCAATAATTTCAATCAAAGAGGAAAATTCATAAAGGGGATCAGGGGAAACAAATGAAGTTATTTTAGGGGAAGGGAGTACATCAATTGAATTTACCGAGAGAGAGGAATGTTCTTCTGAGGGGTGCTTCATGGAATCAAGGATTTTGAAATGGACTATGTCACCACCAAATTCCATAGATAATGTACCATTATGGACATTAATTATGGATTTGGCGGTTTTCAAGAAAGGTCTCACCAATATAATTGGGGCATGTCCATTCATCCTATCATCTTCCATTTTTAGCGCATAAAAATCAGTAGGAAATATTAAATTTTGGACCCTCACAAGAACATCCTCTAACACACCAGAAGGGTGTGCAGTACTCCGATTTGCTAGCTGAACAACTATTCCTATGGGATTTAGTTCACCGACCTGCAAAGAAGATTATATGAAGTGAGGAATCACATTAATAGAAGCACCCAAATCAAGCATAGCATTGGAGAAAGAATAATCCCCTATGGTGCACGGAATTGAGAATGTTCTGGGATCGTTGCACTTGGTGGGAAGTGATGGTTGTATCAATGCTGAGACGTTCCTCCCCAGTCTCACCTTCTAATCACCTCTAAGTCATCTTCGGTGGGTACACATATCCTTCAGAAACTTGGAATATCTCGGAATTTACTTGACGACATCAATCAATGGAATGTTAACCTGCACTTTTTTTAAAGTCTCGAAGATTTCTTTATAAAGTTCAGTTTCCTTTTGTATCCTTGGTTGGGTGGCTCTTTGGGGAAATGGAAGAGGAATGCTTGGGATTGGTAACTCATCAATAGACACGCTCTTTCCTTTGGTAGGAATTATCTCAAGACAAGGTTCCACCTCATTTGAACCTTTTTCAGTGGTTGGGATGGTGGTTTCCTTAGGAGAGGATGACTCTAATGGAGGGTTCATTTGTCTTTTAAGTTGAGTTCCACTCCTAAGGGTGATGGCACTAACATTTACCTTATCCCTAGGGTTGAAAAGTGGCTGAGATGGTAGTTTACCAGACCCATGGCTTTGGATTTCACCCACTGAGTTAGCTAGTTGGCCTAATTGGGTTTTGAGGACTTGTATGGCTGCTTGGGTGGTTTTTTGGAACTGGAGATTGTCACACCCTGACCCTTGAGATTATTTTATTTTTTTATTATTTTTCTACCTTGAATTATTTTTTGCTGGGGTCTGGGGTCAGTCCCGGACGAAGTTTTCAAGTTTGCGATTAAAACACGCGTTTTGGGTTTGATGTCGCTGGATGCACGGGCGGAGCGCGATGTTGCGTGGCTCCACCCCTGCAACTGCGTGAACCTTTTTTGTAATTTTTATTATAAATAAAATAATATGAATTCTTTTATTATTTTTGGATTTATTATTAAGGTTATTTTTATTAATATGATTATTTATATTATTATTATTATTAAGATTATTATTATTATTATTGTTATTATTAAGAATTAATTAATAATATTATTATTATTATTATTATTAGTTTGGTAATATTTTATTTTATTTTATTTTATTTTTATTTATTAATTATTTTTTTATTCGTCTCTCTTTATTCTTTCTTTCTTATCTTTTTTTTATTTTTTTATTCCCTCCTTTTGTTCTTCTTCCACGCGAATGCTCCCTGCATTTCTTTTTTTTCTCCCTTCTTCACGCAGCTTTGGCCCTTTCTTCTGCACGGACTGCGACCCGGCCTCCCGATCTCCTCCAGCAGTTGGTGCACCTCCTCCTTGCTGCGTAGCAGCGCCACTTCACGGCCCCTGCTCCCTTCTCTGTTCGCTGCCACGCAACAGCACAACAACCCGCACGCCCGGTTCTCCTCTCCTCTTACAGTCGGCTTCTCCCCTACATGTGCACGCCCCAACAGCCCCGGCTTTCCTTCCCTTAGCAGTGTTATCCGCCGCTGCAACCCGCGAAACCCCAGCACCCTGCACCTCCCCCTACTCCCTTCGGCCTGCACCAGTGTGCGCAATATAGCCTGCTTCGGCTCCACCCGCAGCCAGCACCGCTCCGCCTCCTCTCCTCCACCTGCACAGTCGGACCCCCAACTCCCTTCCTGTCTGTCGCTGCACCCAGCAGAACCACCCGACCACCCTCCCCTTCAGCGCAAGACTCTCGGCCTCCGCCTGCTGCCAGCCCTGCGTGCTCCACCTGCTCCGGCGCCCCCTGCCCTATGCGCTCCACCCGCTCCATCCCTCCTTCTCCAACAGTCAGTGCCCTGGCACCCTTTATTCGTTGCCGCACTGCAGCCCCTCCTGCCGGCCAACCTCTTGTCCAACTCACCCGTGCCAAGTGGCCTCCCTCGGACTCAGCCCTCCTGGCAGTAGCAGCCCAGGCACTGTTCTGAGCCCCGACTCGCAGCCCCCCCCCCCATTTGGTATACCCTTTATGTTTATGGTCCCTTCATATTTTTTTTACTGGATATAAATATATATATATATACAGATACATATATATATATATACATATATACATATATATATAGACATATATATATATATATATTACCTTGGGACGATGGGAGTTTTTATTAATTAAATATTACTTTGGGTCGGTTTGACTTTTAGGACCCATGGGGGGCATTTCTGAGTGAGCACCATCACCGCGCCTTCTTTTAGAGCTTGTGTTGTCGTCGCGCCTTGGTCTCGAGGTAGGATTTCCCCTTTTCACTTGCCTTTTTAATTAAAGATTCACTCATTTCATGCTTTTCTCACCTCTTTTAATTAATAATTATTGATGTATGATCCTTGGATAAACTGTCTGGTGTGCAAAGTGGTGTTTTATACCTTGTTATGTGATAAATAGGGTTTTCTTGTTATATATTACACACCTCATCTTCAATGAAATGTCTGATTGTCTCTTACGGTTTATTTGGAAAATAAAATGGTTTGGTTTGGTTTTCTAAAAAAGTGCCATTTATTTTATACATGAAACTTGAAACATTTTCTTGACAAACGGACACCCAGTATTGAAAGAATGCCAGTTTTTCTTTAAACTTAATTCACAGAATTTCAAATGTGGTTTTGGTTTTAATGATAAAGGATCTCTTCTGAAGCATGAACAGGTGTTTTGGTTCTTTTTAAAGTGGTGATTGTGAAATGTGTTTAATGCCCGTTTGGCAGTTTATGGAAAACGATGAAAATGTTTTGATGAAAACCCTCCTAGGGTAACTCTGCTACATTGGTTGCAACTGATTATTTTGGAGGCCATGCTTAGAGGCTCTCGGGTGCTCGAGTAGTCTAAAGGCAAGAGGTTGTCCTAGGGAGTGGCTCGGGGTGATGCATGTTATGCTATATGTGTGTGTGTGTGTGTGTGATTGGATGCTCGGCTGGCGTCGCTTAGCTCACCCCCTTTTCTAAATACTTGAGACATGGGAATCTGGCATATTGAGTGAATTTTCTAAGAACGATTGCTGCACTAGTTAGATTATGCACTGGATAGTGGGCCCATAGTAGGGGAATACTGAGTTATTGCTGCTATGGGGATTGGGCCCCTCGGTTAGGCCATGTAGGGCTATTCTGAGCATTAGGGCGTCATGATATCATCAATTTAGTGCATGCCTTCAGGATGAGTCACATATATGGTCTGTTCTGGATTGTTCACGATCTCCTAGGTTCACCCATGTCTGTTGGTTTTCAGTTATTTGCAGTGATGTTTTGGTACTTGTATGTATTTCTACATTTCCCTTGTTGTGTACTTACTTTGTGCATCATTTTTCTTGGAAAGTGGTAAATTGGTTTTGACTTGGTTAAAAAAAATGGTTTTCAAATGAAAGTATTTAATCCTCTTTATACAACTTTGAAAATGAAAACATCACTTTCCCTTTGAAAATGCTAACGTCTCACTAAAGGAATTGACTTGGGTTTTTGAGAAATGAATAAGGGCAATGACTCGTACTTTGTTTTTGAGTAACGTGTAGAAAACATTACTTTTATGAATTGTAGTTCAAACTTGAAATGATGTTTCTTTAATTTTAAAGGTAGTGCATCGGGAATAAATATCAGGCTAACCTACTGAGTTTTAATACTCACACCTATAGTTCTTTTCTGTTTTTAGTGTTGTGCAGGCTACAGCTTGAGTGCGCTTGCCTTGGGTGACGCTTGATCGTTGAGTTGGAGAGTGACCTGCGGGGTCACACGGAGTTAGTTCGGGTGTCGTGTTTGGTCAGTTTTATTTTCTTTTGTTCTTGTTTAGTCACTTTATTTGGTTTATTTATTCTGCGCTGCTCTGCATTATTTTTTTCTTCTTTATTTATTTATATTGGGATAAATCGTTCCCACAGCCTCTATTGATGCCTTGGTGCTTGTCACCAGGCCAGGAGGATCGGGAACGCCTCTCGAGTCATGTCACGGACCGACTCGGGTGACCGGTTCAGGGTCGACCTGGGTTGGTTTGTGACAAAATGGTATCAGAGGAGGTCATCTCTTAGCAAACCTCGCTTTTCAGAGCGCCCTTTGTTATTTGGGATGTCAAGGTAGATGGAGTAGTATTGTTGGGACTCGAGGGGAAAGTGCGGGAAGAGCATCGCGAACTCTTGCTCATTCTGATCCTTGGGATTCCATGGGAAGTCCGATTTAATTATTTTCTTTGGGTTTTTATGGAGCATTTTGTTATTGGGATACAAAAAAGAGAGTTGGGCTAATAGTCCTCCTAAGACGCACAGCCTGGCAAGCCATGTGGAGCTAGGAGCATGGTCCAAAAACACTCTCTGTGTTCGTGACGTGTTTGACATATGGCCGCCAACCATATGGTCAAGTCACTCACCGACACTAGTTCCTTGTTGAGTTGTTTTGGGTTTCTCCTGACTTCTAAAAATTTTGAATAAAAAAATTGGTTTTGAAAAGAAAAAAAAAGTTTTTTTTGAAAATGGGATGAATGATTTGTTTTGGAAAAAAAATAAAGTTTTATTTTTGGCCTTGGTGTTCATAAGGGTACTCACATGAATAGTGATATGCGGAAATGTGGACGGATGTTTGGTATGGCGAATGGATTCTCGGGATGGCACAGAGACATGCATGCGAGTGAGACTCTAAAGAATACCAAGGGTGAGGGTTTAACCCACTAAGCTTGTTTTAATTTAAAAATGTTTTCAAAAAGGAAATTTTTGATGTTATGATAGCATGTTTCCCTATGTTTATATCATGTCACCTATGCAGTGTTTGATTTTGAGGATTTTTACTTATTGAGTTGGCCTTGATTGTGTTTTTGGCTTTTCTTGTCCAGCGGTTATCCCTTGAAGCTTCGATGGATGATCGTAGTGCAGTTGATCAACCTAAGGATTTTGTGATTTAGTTTCGGAAGTTAGATCCACCTCTCTTTTTTGGGAAAGCAAACCCTTCTGTAGCAGAGGAGTGGATGCGGAAGATTGAAAGGGACTTTGACCTCATTGAGTTGCCCGGTTCGTTGAAGGTCAAGTTTGCGACCTTCATGCTTGAAGGTTCATCGTGGACGTGGTGGAAGTCGGTGTCTCGAAACTGTTGGGCGGAAAAGAAAAGAAATGATGGCAAGAGGGGGGGTGAATTGCCTTTTAAAAATTAATTAACAATTTAAAATCAAAGTTAAGGTGCAGCGGAAATAAAAGAGGCAAGACACAAAATTGATAACGGAGTTCGGCTTAAACCCAAGCCTACGTCTCCGCTCCCAACTCAACCGTTGAGAGATTTAATACCGCTTGCTTTTTAATGGTTTTATCAAGAAACCCACTAGACTTTAAGGTTAGTCTAGAACCTATTACAGCTTGCTTTTAATGGTAATGCAAGAACCCACTTGCTTTCAATGGTTGAGAAAGAACCCACTAGCCTTCTTACAGGTGAAGGCTAGATCACCTTTGATTCAAGCCTTTTGAAAGGTAAGGCTTGACTAACCTCTTCACACCTTGAAGGTGGTGTGAGAACCCAAAAGAGAGGATGAGAGAAAGAGATGGGGGTTTGTAGACACAAACCCAAAATGATGCTCAAAATAAATAAAACAATAAAAACCGTAATGTGGAGAAGTCTTGGGCGCCAATGGATTGAAGGAGTTGATGAAGAGCGCTCCCAAGCTTCTATGGTGGTGCTCCTTGGATGTGGAAGTGTGTTGGAGCAAGTGGGGTTCCCTTGGAGCAATCCGCCGGAGGTTCGCCAAATGATCAAAATGTATCCCGTGGGCTTCCGTTGGCTTGGTTATGGTTCCGGTATTATTCTGGGGCTTCCTAAGCCTTTATTTATAGAGGGGGAACCCTCATATGGCCTTTGGAGGTCTTCGGAGCCGTTGGAGAGGCCTTCGGAGCCGTTGGGAGGCAAGTGGACAGGTCTGGTCAAAGGCCCAACGGCTAGTTTGACTGGCTCCACCGGCTGACCGGTGCTAGGCCACCGGTTGGCCGGTGCTTGCAAAATGGAGATCAATTCTGCCCAAGCTCCACCGGCTGGCCGGTGAGGAGTCCACCGGTTGGCCGGTGTTGAGACAGTAGCAAACACTATTCTGTCTGGGTGCCACCGGTCGGCCGGTGAGGAGGCCACCGGTTGGCCGGTGTGAAGGCAGTGGGTGACCCTTCTGCCCAGGGTCCATCGGCTGGCCGGTGGACATGAAAACAGTCCACTTTCCTCCTTTGCCTCTTCTTGCTCCTGAAATCATGCTTATTAACAAAAACACTTGAAAACAAGATTAGATAAAAAGGAGAGTGATTGTGATCATGAAAATTAAACCACGAGGGGTACGAGAGGTACAACAATCTCCCCCTATTTTGATGATCATAGTCACCAAAACAAGCAATGTAAAATACTAAAAAGATAGACATGCTTTAAAAGATAAATGGGAAAGTAAAGCAAAGCATGAGAGAAAGATTTCTCCCCCAATCAACCAAGAATTTCTCCCCCTTTGTGATTATCAAAATAGCACGGGGCATAAAACTTGATTGAGGGAAACGTTGAAAAACAAGATAGAGTTTTTAAACCAAATGAAATTTTTGAAATTTGAATTGAAAGTTTTGAATGAAGATTGAATAACAGTTTGAATTGAAAGTTTGAAATGAAAAATTGAATAACCGTTTGAATTGAAAGTTTGAAATTGAATAACAGTTTGAATTGAAAGTTTTGAAATGAAAAATTGAATAACCGTTTGAATTGAAAGTTTGAAATTGAATAACAGTTTGAATTGAAAGTTTGAAATGAAAAATTGAATAACCGTTTGAATTGAAAGTTTTGAATGAATTTTTTGAAAATAAAGCAAAAAGGCTTAAACAATCCTAACTCCCCCTAAATAAAAACAACAAATCACCGGGGAGAGGTTTTTGAAACCGAAACAAATTTTGGCCCGGAGAGACTCGCTAAAAGGAATTTTTCAATCCATACTTGTCTTGTGACGGGTCTTCTCCTATAAAATTCATCATTTAAGAAAAAATATTTGGGCCTTCCATACCGGGCATTTTTGCAATCGCACTCATAAATTAAGTGCCCGGGTTTTTTACAATAATTGCAAAATTTATATTGGGAGCTCCCCCTTACAAAAATAGTTGGAGCATGGGAAGAGGAAGCTTTCTTGGAATAGCCAAGCCCTTGGGTGGTTCTAGATATGCGTTGGGAACCAAGAAATTTGGTCAAATTTTGTTCACCTTGGGTGAACTTAGCTAGGGATTCCTTTAAATCCTTGATTGTTGATTCCATGGAATCAACATTGGGAAGGTTTTGGATTTTGAGGGACAACTCTTCCTTCTCTTTGAGAAGTTGTTCTTTTTCGGAAGAGAGTTTTTTGAAATTCTTTTTTAAAGCAACAAATTTGGAAGAAAGTTCGTGAAAACCTTCCTCCAATTGATCTCTCGCATGTTGGAGATCCTCATAAGATAGATGATTAAAAGAATTTGAAGAACTAGAGGATGAGGAGTCAGAAGATGTTACCTCATGAAATGCCATTAGGCATTTGTTACCGTTGTCGCTTGAGGAGGAGGAGGAGGAGGATGTGGAGCTATCACTCCATGTGGCCTTGAAAGCCTTCTTCTTTTCCTTTTGCTTGGCCTTTTTCTTGTTGAGTGGACAATCAGGCTTGTAATGGCCTTTCTTGCCACACCCGTAGCATGTTACCTCGGGCTCGGATTTTTCGTTGGTTTGAGCCTTTCGATCCTTGCGGGATTTCTTCTTTTTGTTCTTCTTCATAAACTTGTGCATTTTGCGGGCAAGATTCTCCATTTCGGAATCACCGCTTGAAGAGGAAGACGATGAGGATGAGGAGCTTTCTTCTTGTTGAACTTTGAAGGCGATGTTCTTTGGAACTTTGATCGGTTTGCCTTCCTTTTCAGCTTGCCTCCTCATGGTGATCTCATAAGTCATGAGGGATCCGATGAGCTCTTCGACCGGCATGTTCTTGATGTCTTTTGCTTCTTGAATTGCCGTGACTTTAGGTGCCCATGAACTTGGTAGGATCCAAAGGATCTTCTTAACCATCGTCTCTGCAGAAACATCATCACCAAGGGACTTTCTCCCATTGCAAATGTCAGTGAAGGGAGTAAACATTTCAGAAATAGATTCGGAAGGATGCATGGAAAAAGACTCAAAATCTTGACGATACATGTCCAATCGAGTATCCTTGACTTTGTTGGTCCCCTCATGGGTAACTTCCAAAAGTTTCCAAATTTCGTGTGATGAGGTGCATGTGGAAACTCGATTGAACTCATTACGATCAAGGCCGCAATGAAGAGCATTCATGGCTTTCCCATCAAGCTCGAAATTTCTAATATCGGCTTGAGTCCATTTGGATTCATCGGGAGAAGAGAGAGAGTAACCATGCATGACAATTTTATAAATGGGATAACCAATGCTTCTAAGAAAAGTGGTCATGCGGGTTTTCCAATAATTATAGTCGGTTCCATCAAAGAATCGAGCACGAACCAAAGAATAGCCTTCGGGGGCAAAAGACGTTGAAGCCATCACAATGGATCTTGAATTTGAAACCGGTTAGGGTATTACTCAAACCTCCCTCTGATACCAATTGTTGGGCGGAAAAGAAAAGAAATGATGGCAAGAGGGGGGGGTGAATTGCCTTTTAAAAATTAATTAACAATTTAAAATCAAAGTTAAGGTGCAGCGGAAATAAAAGAGGAAAGACACAAAATTGATAACGGAGTTCGGATTAAACCCAAGCCTACGTCTCCGCTCCCAACTCAACCGTTGAGAGATTTACTACCGCTTGCTTTTTAATGGTTTTAGCAAGAAACCCACTAGACTTTAAGGTTAGTCTAGAACCTATTACAGCTTGCTTTTAATGGTAATGCAAGAACCCACTTGCTTTCAATGGTTGAGCAAGAACCCACTAGCCTTCTTACAGGTGAAGGCTAGCTCACCTTTGATTCAAGCCTTTTGAAAGGTAAGGCTTGACTAACCTCTTCACACCTTGAAGGTGGTGTGAGAACCCAAAAGAGAGGATGAGAGAAAGAGATGGTGGTTTGTAGACACAAACCCAAAATGATGCTCAAAATAAATAAAACAATAAAAACCGTAATGTGGAGAAGTCTTGGGCGCCAATGGATTGAAGGAGTTGATGAAGAGCTCTCCCAGGCTTCTATGGTGGTGCTCCTTGGATGTGGAAGTGTGTTTGAGCAAGTGGGGTTCCCTTGGAGCAATCCGCCGGAGGTTCGCCAAATGATCAAAATGTGTCTCGTGGGCTTCCGTTGGCTTGGTTATGGTTCCGATATTATTCTGGGGCTTCCTAGGCCTTTATTTTTAGAGGGGGAACCCTCATATGGCCTTTGGAGGTCTTAGGAGCCGTTGGAGAGGCCTTCGGAGCCGTTGGGAGGCAAGTGGACAGGTCTGGTCAAAGGCCCAACGGCTAGTTTGACTGGCTCCACCGGCTGACCGGTGCTAGGCCACCGGTTGGCCGGTGCTTGCAAAATGGAGATCAATTCTGCCCAAGCTCCACCGGCTGGCCGGTGAGGAGTCCACCGGTTGGCCGGTGCTGAGACAGTAGCAAACACTATTCTGTCTGGGTGCCACCGGTCGGCCGGTGAGGAGGCCATCGGTTGGCCGCTGTGAAGGCAGTGGGTGACCCTTCTGCCCAGGGTCCATCGGCTGGCCGGTGGTGAAGCCACTGGTTGGCCGGTGGACATGAAAACAGTCCACTTTCCTCCTTTGCCTCTTCTTGCTCCTGAAATCATGCCTATTAACAAAAACACTTGAAAACAAGATTAGATAAAAAGGAGAGTGATTGTGATCATGAAAATTAAACCACGAGGGGTACGAGAGGTACAACAATCTCCCCCTATTTTGATGATCACAATCACCAAAACAAGCAATGTAAAATACTAAAAAGATAGACATGCTTTAAAAGATAAATGGGAAAGTAAAGCAAAGCATGAGAGAAAGATTTCTCCCCCAATCAACCAAGAATTTCTCCCCCTTTGTGATTATCAAAATAGCACGGGGCATAAAACTTGATTGAGGGAAACGTTGAAAAACAAGATAGAGTTTTTAAACCAATTGAAATTTTTGAAATTTGAATTGAAAGTTTTGAATGAAGATTGAATAACAGATTGAATTGATAGTTTGAAATGAAAAATTGAATAACCGTTTGAATTGAAAGTTTGAAATTGAATAACAATTTGAATTGAAAGTTTTGAAATGAAAAATTGAATAACCGTTTGAATTGAAAGTTTGAAATTGAATAACATCTTGAATTGAAAGTTTGAAATGAAAAATTGAATAACCGTTTGAATTGAATGTTTTGAATGAATTTTTTGAAAATAAATCAAAAAGGCTTAAACAATCCTAACTCCCCCTAAATAAAAACAACAAATCACCGGGGAGAGGTTTTTGAAACCGAAACAAATTTTGGCCCGGAGAGACTCGCTAAAAGGGATTTTTCAATCCATACTTGTCTTGTGACGGGTCTTCTCCTATAAAATTCATCATTTAAGAAAAAATATTTGGGCCTTCCATACCGGGCATTTTTGCAATCGCACTCATAAATTAAGTGCCCGGGTTTTTTACAATAATTGCAAAATTTATATTGGGAGCTCCCCCTTACAAAAATAGTTGGAGCATGGGAAGAGGAAGCTTGCTTGGAATAGCCAAGCCCTTGGGTGGTTCTAGATATGCGTTGGGAACCAAGCAATTTGGTCAAATTTTGTTCACCTTGGGTGAACTTAGCTAGGGATTCCTTTAAATCCTTAATTGTTGATTCCATGGAATCAACATTGGGAAGGTTTTGGATTTTGAGGGACAACTCTTCCTTCTCTTTGAGAAGTTGTTCTTTTTCGGAAGAGAGTTTTTTGAAATTCTTTCTTAAAGCAACAAATTTGGAAGAAAGTTCGTGAAAACCTTCCTCCAATTGATCTCTTGCATGTTGGAGATCCTCATAAGATAGATGATTAAAAGAATTTGAAGAACTAGAGGATGAGTAGTCGGAAGATGTTACCTCATGAAATGCCATTAGGCATTTGTTACCGTTGTCGCTTGAGGAGGAGGAGGAGGAGGATGTAGAGCTATCACTCCATGTGTCCTTGAAAGCCTTCTTCTTTTCCTTTTGCTTGGCCTTTTTCTTGTTGAGTGGACAATCAGGCTTGTAATGGCCTTTCTTTCCACACCCGTAGCATGTTACCTCAGGCTTGGATTTTTCGTTGGTTTGAGCCTTTCGAGCCTTGCGGGATTTCTTCTTTTTGTTCTTCTTCATAAACTTGTGCATTTTGCGGGCAAGATTCTCCATTTCGGAATCGCCGCTTGAATAGGAAGACGATGAGGAGGAGGAGCTTTCTTCTTGTTGAACTTTGAAGGCGATGTTCTTTGGAATTTTGATCGGTTTGCCTTCCTTTTCAGCTTGCCTCCTCATGGTGATCTCATAAGTCATGAGGGATCCGATGAGCTCTTCGGCCGGCATGTTCTTGATGTCTTTTGCTTCTTGAATTGCCGTGACTTTCGGTGCCCATGAACTTGGTAGGATCCAAAGGATCTTCTTAACCATCGTCTCTGTAGAAACATCATCACCAAGGGACTTTCTCCCATTGAAAATGTCAGTGAAGCGAGTAAACATTTCAGAAATAGATTCGGAAGGATGCATGGAAAAAGACTCAAAATCTTGACGATACATGTCCAATCGAGTATCCTTGACTTTGTTGGTCCCCTCATGGGTAACTTCCAAAAGTTTCCAAATTTCGTGTGATGAGGTGCATGTGGAAACTTGATTGAACTCATTACGATCAAGGCCGCAATGAAGAGCGTTCATGGATTTCCCATCAAGCTCGAAATTTCTAATATCGGCTTGAGTCCATTTGGATTCATCGGGAGAAGAGAGAGAGTAACCATGCATGACAATTTTATAAATGGGATAACCAATGCTTCTAAGAAAAGTGTTCATGCGGGTTTTCCAATAATTATAGTCGGTTCCATCAAAGAATGGAGCACGACCCAAAGAATAGCCTTCGGGGGCGAAAGAAGTTGAAGCCATCACAATGGATCTTGAATTTGAAACCGGTTAGGGTATTACTCAAACCTCCCTCTGATACCAATTGTTGGGCGGAAAAGAAAAGAAATGATGGCAAGAGGGGGGGTGAATTGCCTTTTAAAAATTAATTAACAATTTAAAATCAAAGTTAAGGTGCAGCGGAAATAAAAGAGGCAAGACACAAAATTGATAACGGAGTTCGGATTAAACCCAAGCCTATGTCTCCGCTCCCAACTCAACCGTTGAGAGATTTACTACCGCTTGCTTTTTAATGGTTTTAGCAAGAAACCCACTAGACTTTAAGGTTAGTCTAGAACCTATTACAGCTTGCTTTTAATGGTAATGTAAGAACCCACTTGCTTTCAATGGTTGAGAAAGAACCCACTAGCCTTCTTACAGGTTAAGGCTAGCTCACCTTTGATTCAAGCCTTTTGAAAGGTAAGGCTTGACTAACCTCTTCACACCTTGAAGGTGGTGTGAGAACCCAAAAGAGAGGATGAGAGAAAGAGATGGGGGTTTGTAGACACAAACCCAAAATGATGCTCAAAATAAATAAAACAATAAAAACCGTAATGTGGAGAAGTCTTGGGCGCCAATGGATTGAAGGAGTTGATGAAGAGAGCTCCCAAGCTTCTATGGTGGTGCTCCTTGGATGTGGAAGTGTGTTGGAGCAAGTGGGGTTCCCTTGGAGCAATCCGCCGGAGGTTCGCCAAATGATCAAAATGTGTCCCGTGGGCTTCCGTTGGATTGGTTATGGTTTCGGTATTATTCCGGGGCTTCCTAGGCCTTTATTTATAGAGGGGGAACCCTCATATGGCCTTTGGAGGTCTTCAGAGCCGTTGGAGAGGCCTTCGGAGCCGTTGGGAGGCAAGTGGACAGGTCTGGTCAAAGGCCCAACGGCTAGTTTGACTGGCTCCACCGGCTGACCGGTGCTAGGCCACCGGTTGGCCGGTGCTTGCAAAATGGAGATCAATTCTGCCCAAGCTCCACCGGCTGGCCGGTGGGGAGTCCACCGGTTGGCCAGTGCTGAGACAGTAGCAAACACTATTCTGTCTGGGTGCCAACGGTCGGCCGGTGAGGAGGCCACTGGTTGGCCGGTGTGAAGGCAGTGGGTGACCCTTCTGCCCAGGGTCCATCGGCTGGCCGGTGGTGAAGACACCGGTTGGCCGGTGGACATGAAAACAGTCCACTTTCCTCCTTTGCCTCTTCTTTCTCCTGAAATCATGCCTATTAACAAAAACACTTGAAAACAAGATTAGATAAAAAGGAGAGTGATTGTGATCATGAAAATTAAACCACGAGGGGTACGAGAGGTACAACAATCTCCCCCTATTTTGATGATCACAATCACCAAAACAAGCAATGTAAAATACTAAAAAGATAGACATGCTTTAAAAGATAAATGGGAAAGTAAAGCAAAGCATGAGAGAAAGATTTCTCCCCCAATCAACCAAGAATTTCTCCCCCTTTGTGATTATCAAAATAGCACGGGGCATAAAACTTGATTGAGGGAAACGTTGAAAAACAAGATAGAGTTTTTAAACCAATTGAAATTTTTGAAATTTGAATTGAAAGTTTTGAATGAAGATTGAATAACAGTTTGAATTGAAAGTTTGAAATGAAAAATTGAATAACCGTTTGAATTGAAAGTTTGAAATTGAATAACAGTTTGAATTGAAAGTTTTGAAATGAAAAATTGAATAACCGTTTGAATTGAAAGTTTGAAATTGAATAACAGTTTGAAATGAAAAATTGAATAACCGTTTGAATTGAAAGTTTTGAATGAATTTTTTGAAAATAAAGCAAAAAGGCTTAAACAATCCTAACTCTCCCTAAATAAAAACAACAAATCACTGGGGAGAGGTTTTTGAAACCGAAACAAATTTTGGCCCGGAGAGACTCGCTAAAAGGGATTTTTCAATCCATACTTGTCTTGTGACAGGTCTTCTCCTATAAAATTCATCATTTAAGAAAAAAGATTTGGGCCTTCCATACCGGGCATTTTTGCAATCGCACTCATAAATTAAGTGCCCGGGTTTTTTACAATAATTGCAAAATTTATATTGGGAGCTCCCCCTTACAAAAATAGTTGGAGCATGGGAAGAGGAAGCTTGCTTGGAATAGCCAAGCCCTTGGGTGGTTCTAGATATGCATTGGGAACCAAGCAATTTGGTCAAATTTTGTTCACCTTGGGTGAACTTAGCTAGGGATTCCTTTAAATCCTTCATTGTTGATTCCATGGAATCAACATTGGGAAGTTTTTGGATTTTGAGGGACAACTCTTCCTTCTCTTTGAGAAGTTGTTCTTTTTCGGAAGAGAGTTTTTTGAAATTCTTTTTTAAAGCAACAAATTTGGAAGAAAGTTCGTGAAAACCTTCCTCCAATTGATCTCTCGCATGTTGGAGATCCTCATAAGATAGATTATTAAAAGAATTTGAAGAACTAGAGGATGAGGAGTCGGAAGATGTTACCTCATGAAATGCCATTAGGCATTTGTTACCGTTGTCGCTTGAGGAGGAGGAGGAGGAGGATGTGGAGCTATCACTCCATGTGGCCTTGAAAGCCTTCTTCTTTTCCTTTTGCTTGGCCTTTTTCTTGTTGAGTGGACAATCAGGCTTGTAATGGCCTTTCTTGCCACACCCGTAGCATGTTACCTCGGGCTCGGATTTTTCGTTGGTTTGAGCCTTTCGAGCCTTGCGGGATTTCTTCTTTTTGTTCTTCTTCATAAACTTGTGCATTTTGCGGGCAAGATTCTCTATTTCTGAATCGCCGCTTGAAGAGGAAGACGATGAGGAAGAGGAGCTTTCTTCTTGTTGAACTTTGAAGGCGATGTTCTTTGGAACTTTGATCGGTTTGCCTTCCTTTTCAGCTTGCCTCCTCATGGTGATCTCATAAGTCATGAGGGATCCGATGAGCTCTTCGACCGGCATGTTCTTGATGTCTTTTGCTTCTTGAATTTCCGTGACTTTCAGTGCCCATGAACTTGGTAGGATCCAAAGGATCTTCTTAACCATCGTCTCTGCAGAAACATCATCACCAAGGGACTTTCTCCCATTGCAAACGTCAGTGAAGCGAGTAAACATTTCAGAAATAGATTCGGAAGGATGCATGGAAAAAGACTCAAAATCTTGACGATACATGTCCAATCGAGTATCCTTGACTTTGTTGGTCCCCTCATGGGTAAATTCCAAAAGTTTCCAAATTTCGTGTGATGAGGTGCATGTGGAAACATGATTGAACTCATTACGATCAAGGCCGCAATGAAGAGCGTTCATGGATTTCCCATCAAGCTCGAAATTTCTAATATCGGCTTGAGTCCATTTGGATTCATTGGGAGAAGATAGAGAGTAACCATGCATGACAATTTTATAAATGGGATAACCAATGCTTCTAAGAAAAGTGGTCATGCGGGTTTTCTAATAATTATAGTCGGTTCCATCAAAGAATGGAGCACGACCCAAAGAATAGCCTTCGGGGGCGAAAGACGTTGAATCCATCACAATGGATCTTGAATTTGAAACCGGTTAGGGTATTACTCAAACCTCCCTCTGATACCAATTGTTGGGCGGAAAAGAAAAGAAATGATGGTAAGAGGGGGGGTGAATTGCCTTTTAAAAATTAATTAACAATTTAAAATCAAAGTTAAGGTGCAGCGGAAATAAAAGAGGCAAGACACAAAATTGATAACGGAGTTCGGCTTAAACCCAAGCCTACGTCTCCGCTCCCAACTCAACCGTTGAGAGATTTACTACCGCTTGCTTTTTAATGGTTTTAGCAAGAAACCCACTAGACTTTAAGGTTAGTCTAGAACCTATTACAGCTTGCTTTTAATGGTAATGCAAGAACCCACTTGCTTTTAATGGTTGAGCAAGAACCCACTAGCCTTCTTACAGGTGAAGGCTAGCTCACCTTTGATTCAAGCCTTTTGAAAGGTAAGGCTTGACTAACCTCTTCACACCTTGAAGGTGGTGTGAGAACCCAAAAGAGAGGATGAGAGAAAGAGATGGGGGTTTGTAGACACAAACCCAAAATGATGCTCAAAATAAATAAAACAATAAAAACCGTAATGTGGAGAAGTCTTGGGCGCCAATGGATTGAAGGAGTTGATGAAGAGCGCTCCCAAGCTTCTATGGTGGTGCTCCTTGGATGTGGAAGTGTGTTGGAGCAAGTGGGGTTCCCTTGGAGCAATCCGCCGGAGGTTCGCCAAATGATCAAAATGTGTCCCGTGGGCTTTCGTTGGCTTGGTTATGGTTCCGGTATTATTCCGGGGCTTCCTAGGCCTTTATTTATAGATGGGGAACCCTCATATGGCCTTTGGAGGTCTTCGGAGCCATTGGAGAGGCCTTCAGAGCCGTTGGGAGGCAAGTGGACAGGTCTGGTCAAAGGCCCAACAGCTAGTTTGACTGGCTCCACCGGCTGACCGGTGCTAGGCCACCGGTTGGCCGGTGCTTGCAAAATGGAGATCAATTCTTCCCAAGCTCCACCGGCTGGCCGGTGAGGAGTCCACCGGTTGGCCGGTGCTGAGACAGTAGAAAACACTATTCTGTCTGGGTGCCACCGGTCGGCCGGTGAGGAGGCCACCGGTTGGCCGGTGTGAAGGCAGTGGGTGACCCTTCTGCCCAGGGTCCATCGACTGGCCAGTGGTGAAGCCACCGGTTGTCCGGTGGACATGAAAACAGTCCACTTTCCTCCTTTGCCTCTTCTTGCTCCTGAAATCATGCCTATTAACAAAAACACTTGAAAACAAGATTAGATAAAAATGAGAGTGATTGTGATCATGAAAATTAAACCACGAGGGGTACAAGAGGTACAACAGAAACAAGCCCCGTCAAGAGCTTACTTGGGAGTTGTTCAAGGATTCATTCATTTGTCAGTATTTCTCTGAAGAAGAAAGAGTGAGGAAAAGGATGGAGATGTGTTGTTTGCAGCAGGGCGATAGATCCGTGTTAGAATATTTCCAGCGCTTTGTGGAGCTAGTCCCTTATGATTCAGGGTATGCTACAGATGACTCCATGAATGCTCGACGCTTTGAGGAGGGTCTCCGCCCTAATCTATAATCGAAGGTGTCGGCGTCCAATAAAAATTCTTTTGCTGATGTGGCAAGACAAGCTTTTCATGTCGAAGCCATGATGACAGGAGTGCTTGAAGTGGTCCTTCCTTCTTCAATTCTTAGGAGTAGTGAGGAAACTTCCAACAAGAAGATGAGTAAGTGATTGAAAGTCGATGAAGCAGGTCATGGAATCAAAAGGCCTCGGGATCTTTCATCACCCTCTTCGGAGCAGGAGATCTTTGTGTGTTACCAGTGTGGCAAGTTGGGTCACAAGAGGCCATCGTGCCCAATTGCTCTGAAGCCCTGTCATGTTTTCGAACGTTTGGGTCATTTATAGTGATTCTTTCAAGGTATTGCTAGAAATTTTCATGGAGGAAGTTCTCAGAAGTGATGTAATGTGGGGTTTTTGTTTAAAGTTTCTTATGTATGTTTCCTTCCAGTGTAAGGGATCTTTTTTGTGGCTATTGTACGGGTGTTGTTTTGGGTTTGAAATCTTTGGGAATGTTGTGGGTTTTGATGAACTCTGGTTTTCAATTTCAGCGTGGTTTTTCATTTCAAAACTTTGTCTTTTCCTTTGTCAAATTAAAAGATGTCTGTTCCTTATTGGGATTATCAGAACCTGACTGCGAGGCAGGAGATGCTTCATTCATCAGAGCTCCAGCCAAAAGTCCTCAGAGTGAATCCGGCGCGTAGTCAGGAACCCCAGGGAAATTTTTAATAAGCTTGGCTAAGGTTGTGCCTCTAACATTGCGGTGAGGCAGTTTTAGTGCGTCTGTTGTGGTTTCTTGATCATTGTAATTCTCCTCTTATTGAAAAGAGTGCGATGGACTTATCCCTCACACAATGCATGTGTTTGTGCCATTTTGGGTTCGTACGGAGATTTCAGTTCAGCTCCTATTCCTTTCAAATGGGACTGACTGGTTTAAGTGTTCTTGGTTTGTTTCTTTTAGCTTGAGTAAGACTCGGTCCAAGTACTAGTTGAATTCTTATGGTGGGGAGACCATTTGGGCCTCCCCTCTATTTGTCTTTTCTTTCAGGCAATAGGGTTAAGTCCCGTTGGTGGTCGATGAAACGTCCATGTGTTAAGAGTTTGGATCGTGTCATGTGGAATCCCTAAGTTTTGATCGACCTGCTGGATTGTATCGTGGCTTTCCAGGGACAAAAAGCTTTATGGTGGGGAGAATTGTCACACCCCGACCCTTGAGATTATTTTATTTTTTTTATTATTTTTCTACCTTGAATTATTTTTTTCTGGGGTCTGGGGTCAGTCCTGGACGAAGTTTTCAAGTTTGCGATTAAAACACGCATTTTGGGTTCGACGTCGTTGGATGCACGGGCGGAGCGCGACGCCGTGCGGATCCACCCCTGCAACTGCGTGACCCTTTTTCGTAATTTTTATTATAAATAAAATAATATGAATTCTTTTATTATTTTGTATTTATTATTAAGGTTATTGTTATTAATATGATTATTTATATTATTATTATTATTATTAAGATTATTATTATTATTATTATTAAGAATTAATTAATAATAATAATAATATTATTATTATTATTTTGGTAATATTTTATTTTATTTTATTTTATTTTTATTTATTTATTATTTTTTTCTTCTTCTCTCTATTCTTTCTTTATTCTCTTTTTTTCCTCCTTTTGTTCTTCTTCCACGTGGATGCTCCCTGCCTTTCTTTTTTTTCTCCCTTCTTCATGCAGCTTTGGCCCTTTCTTCTGCATGCACTGCGACCCGGCCTCCCGATCTCCTCCAGCAGTTGGAACACCTCCTCCTTGCTGCGTAGCAGCGCCACTTCACGACCCCAGCTCCCTTCTCTATTTGCTGTCACGCAACAGCACAACAGCCCGCACGCCCGGTTCTCCTCTCCTCCAGCAGCCGACTCCTCCCTCGCATGTGCACGCCCCAACAGCCCCAACTCTCCTTCCCTTAGCAGCGATGTCCGCCGCTAAAACCCGTGAAACCCCAACACCCCGCACCTCCCCCTACTTCCTTCGGTCTATACCAGTGCGCGCAATACAGCCTGCTTCGGCTCCACCCGCAGCCAGCGCCGCTCCGCCACCTCTCCTCCACCTGCACAGTCGGACCCCCAACTCCCTTCTTGTCTGTCTCCGCACCCAGCAGAACCGCTCGACCACCCTCCCCTTCAGCGCAGGACTCCCGGCCTCCGCCTGCTGCCAGCCCTGCACACTCCACCTGCTCCAGCGCCCCCTTCCCTACGCGCTCCACCCGCTCCATCCCTCCTTCTCCAACAGTCAGCGCCCTGGAACCCTCTGTCTGCTGCCGCACAGCAGCCCCTCCCGTCGGCCGACCTCCTGTCCAGCTCACCCGCGCCAAGCAGCCTCCCTCGGACTCAACCCTCCTGGAAACAGTAGCCCAGGCACTGTCCTGATCCCCGACTCATAGCCCCCCCCCATTCGGTATACCCTTTATGTTTATGGTCCCTTGATATTTTTTTTACTGGATATAAATATATATATATATAAAGATACAGATATATATATATACATACATACATACATATATATATATATATAGACATATATATATATATAGATATATATACTACCTTGGGATGATGGGAGTTTTTATTAATTAAATATTACTTTGGGTTGGTTTGACTTTTAGGACCTGCGCGGGGCATTTCTGAGTGAGCTCCATCACCGCGCCTTCTTTTCGAGCTTGCGTCGTCGTCGCGCCTTGGTCTTGAGGTAGTATTTCCCCTTTGCACTTGCCTTTTTAATTAAAGATTCATGCATTTCATGCTTTTCGCACCTCTTTTAATTAATAACTATTGATGTATGATCCTTGGCTTAACTGTCTGGTGTGCAAAGTGGTGTCTTATACCTTGTTATGTGATAAATAGGGTTTTCTTGTTTATATTGCACACCTCGTGTTCAATGAAATGCCCGGTTGGCTCTCACTGTTTATTTGGAAAATAAAATGGTTTGGTTTGGTTTTCTAAAAAAGTGTCATTTATTTTATACATGAAACTTGAAACATTTTCTTGACAAACGGACACCCAGTATTGAAAGAATGTCAGTTTTTCCTTTAAACTTAATTCACAGAATTTCAAATGTGGTTTTGGTTTTAATGATAAAGGATATCTTCTGAAGCATGGACAGGTGTTTTGGTTCTTTTTAAAGTGGTGATTGTGAAATGTGTTTAATGCCCGTTTTGCAGTTTATGGAAAACGATGAAATTTTTTTGATGAAAACCTTCCTAGGGTAACTCTGCTGCCTTGGTTGAAACTGATTATTTGGGAGTCCATGCTTAGAGGTTTCTGGGTGCTCGAGTAGTCTAAAGGCATTATGTTGTCCTAGGAAGTGGCTCAGGGTGATGCATGTTGTGCTATGTGTGTGTGTGTGTGTGTGTGTGATTGGATGCTCGGCTGGAGTCGCTTAGCTCACCCCATTTTCTAAATACTTGAGACATGGGAATCTGGCTTATTGAGTGAATTTTCTTAGAACGATTGTTGCCCTAGTTAGATTACGCACTGGCTAGTGGCCCCATAGAAGGGGAATACTGAGTTATTGCTACTATGGGGATTGGGCCCCTTGGTTAGCCCATGTAGGGCTATGATGAGTGTTAGGGCGTCATGATATCATCAAGTTAGGGCATGCCTTTAGGATGAGTCACATGTATGGTATGTTCTGGATTGTTCACGATCTCCTAGGTTCATCCATGTCTGTTGTTTTTCAGTTATTTGCAGTGATGTTTTGGTACTTGTATGTATTTCTACATTGCCCTTGTGGTGTACTTGCTTTGTGCATCATTTTTCTTGGAAAGTGGTAAATTGGTTTTGACTTGGTTACAAAAATGGTTTCCAAATGAAAGTATTTAATCCTCTTTGTACAACTTTGAAAATGCAAACATCACTTTCCCTTTGAAAATGCTAACGTCTCACTAAAGGAATTGACTTGGGTTTTTGATAAATGAATAAGGGCAATGACTTGTACTTTGTTTTTGAGTAATGTGTAGAAAACCTTACTTTTATGAATTGTAGTTCAAACTTGAAATGATGTTTCTTTTATTTTAAAGGTAGTGCATCATGAATAGATATCGGGCTAACCTACTAAGTTTTAATACTCATTCCTATAGTTCTTTTCTATTTTTAGTGTTGTGCAGGCTACAGCTTGAGTGTGCTTGCCTTGGCCGATGCTTGACCGTTGAGTTGGAGAGTGACCCGCGGGGTCACACGGAGTTAGTTTGGGCGTCGTGTTTGGTCAGTTTTATTTTCTTTTGTTCTTATTTAGTCACTTTATTTGGTTTATTTATTCTGCGCTGCTCTGCATTATGTTTTGCTGCTTTATTTATTTGAATTGGGCGAAATCGTCCTCACAACCTCTATTGATGCCCTGGTGCTTGTCGCCAGCCCAGGAGGATCGGGAACGACTCTCAGGTCATGTCGTGAACCGGATCAGGTGACTGGTTCAGGGTCGACCTAGGTTGGTTCGTAATAGATATTATTGGCAGCCATTTGTTTCATCATATCTTCTAAGCTAGGCTTAGGTTTTGGAGGCGGTTGTTGGAAAGGCCTTTGGGGTGGTTGAAAATTTCTGGGTGGTGGTGGTTGATGACTACTTTGCCCTGGTTGGTTCCATGGTTGATGAGGCTGGTTTGAATACCCCCCTTGCCTATAGGCTTGGTTGTCTTTCCACCCAGGGTTGGATGGATAGTAAGGTTCTTGCCTAATGGGTTGGTTATAGGGGCGTCCTGGGAATATTGCCTCACAACTCTCAGAATTTTCTCTCAATTGGGGGCATTGGTCAGAATAGTGGGTATTATAAGAGCATATACCACAATGTATGGGAGGAGGAGATTTGAATTTCCCCTGGGAAAGAGAAAGTTGTCGTAGAAGGGTACTCACCTCTTCAAACTTTGTGTCCACCTTCTTCTCGAATTCAGTACTTTGCACCTCATGGACACCTCGAATGGGTATAATGGACCTTGAACTGAATTGTTGAGTGTTCTGTGCCATGGTCTCAATTAGGTTCCTTGCAGCAATTGGGGTTTTATCTACTATTTCACCACCTGCAGCAGCATTAATCATGTTACGATCTATTGGAATTAAACCTTCATAAAAATATTGTATTAAAAGTTGATTGCTTATTTGGTGGTGTGGACAACTTGAACATAATCTTTTAAAGTTTTCCCAATATTCATGAAGGTTTTCTCCTTTATATTGTCTTATCCCACATATTTCTTACCTTATTGTTTCAGTTCGAGAGGCTGGGAAGTATTTTTCAAGAAAAAGTCATTTCATGTCCGCCCAACCTCTAATAGGTAAATTAACATAATACAACCAATATTTAGTTGTGTATTCTAATGAAAATTGAAATGACCTAAGTTTTACTTGTTCTTCATCAACATTAGAAGGTTTTAATTTTGAACACATAGTATGAAATTCTTTTAAATGCTTATGTGGATCTTCTCCAGGCATTCCATGAAATCTTGGCAATAAATGAATTAAACCAGATTTTAGTTCAAAATTGGGTGCCTCGCCTTGTAATTGAATGTAAGTGGGTCGGATATCAACATTAGGTGAGGTGAGTTCTTTTATTGTTCTATTATTTTCAGCCATGTTATACACGTTATGTTTAGTTTTAACTTTGTTTTCAGAAGAAGAAGAAGGATCAAGAAGAATTTTAAGATGTGATGTCTCCTCCTTCAAAGTGTTGTCTTGTGTGTCTTGGTTTTGTTGATGTAGGATCCTATCTGGTTCGGGTTCGAAAGTTTATAGTTATCCCGGATTAGAACGTGTCATACATGGAACCTACACAATAAAAAATTAGGACACAAAAATAAATTCAAAGGTATAAGATAAAACAAACAAATATTCACAAAAATTACAAAAAATTTATCAAAAACACGCACAAAAAAACCAAAGCACTCCCCAGCAACGGTGTCAAAATTTTACCGCGTTGTCATGACACGTCAAATTGATTATGTTTTTAAGGTTGATTTATAGTCTAGGGTAGATCCTAGGTCGTCTCTCAAGGAGCGTTGGTAGGTTTAGAGTGTGTATTTTTAATAAAAATGACTAAGAGAGGGGGTGGTTTTGAAAAGAGTTTAAAACAATGACTTAGTTGAAATAGATTAAAAGTTGAGGGACCTAGTGGATTTTGAAAAATATTAGATAAAAGGTTCGATTTTATTTCACTACACACATATCAATTTCATTGTTCATAGAGATTCATCTTAGGTTTAGAGTAATTCTTTGGTTGGAGTTAATTGGAATCTTGATTAATTCCTAAGCTTTTATTTCAATTCTTTAAGGACCAAACCTTGATGTAACAATCGTATTGTCAAGGTCCAATACTTATTCATGGAATAAGAGCTTCTAAATTAGATTTAAATCTCAATAAGTTGGGTATGAAAAGGATTCTTGTGATGTCCAATCGGAACAACACAAGTCACTCACTCAAAACCTCACACTGATCGGTTAGAAATTAAGAGCATAACACTCACATGCATCAAATCAATCATTAAAATCTGAAATAAAATAAGATAAATGGAATTAAATGTTTAAAACCTAAATTACTCCAAACCAGTAGCTAGTGTATGCATCGAAACTCCCTTGACATGTGTGTATCTTCCTTACAACGAACACCCAACTTTTAGCCCGACATCGAGAGGAGGAGGAAGCTCGAGTGGATCTCCTTCTTCATCATTGATACCTCTATGAGGATAGGGGCATCCAGAACTTCTTGGATGGTGAGAGGAATACCTTGGGCCTCCAAAATGGTAGAGTGTGTCTTCTGGTTCGAACTTTCAAATGGGGAGCCCAAGGTGTCATTTTATAGGAAAAATGGAAGGTGGTTTTAGGAATACAGATTTCATCAATCCACCTGTACAAAACGTTTAGGCCTTTATACATCCTTATCTCGCTTTGGATAAAATAAAAAAGTTTCATCCCTACCCCTTTAATATCTCCATTGAAAGTTTGGCACTGTTTATACAACTACATCTCAAGATATTGATAAAATACAGAACGCATCATTTGACTTGGTCCATATTCGGGGGCTTGGATAGATCAGTTAGGATGGGCCCCATGTAAGCCTAATCAGGATTGGGTTCCTTAATATGAAATGTATCCTATTAAATTTTGGACAGGCCCACAAACTTTCAGCACATTTGGATGCACTGATATTGTGTAATATGCAAAACAGTTGACAAATGTCCATGGATCCATGCAATTTTGGCCCATTTTTCTTCCACTTCATCAAAGGCCCTCCAAATCATCTCCACCTACATTGAAATAATAAAAACAAGTAACATTTACCATTATAATATTGATTAACATTAATTGATTGATTCAAACATAAAGTTCAATTTATTATTATATTTTGAATATTCATTAAAAAACTAGTTTAAAACAGCGGTGTAAGGGTGGAATAAAACAGTGAATCGTGGTACGATCAATACCTAATATAAATTTATTAACTATTTGGATTGTTCATAACTCAATGTTAATGGAAATAAGTAATTATATAAGACCATCTGGAATTATCTCCAGATCATATCCTGATGTTAGTCTTCCTAGGTAATGGCATCCCACCATTACTTGGAAGAAGTGCATAACATATAAGCTATGAGATTGACCCTCCTCTCTGAAGGCATCTTCGAATGCTCAAATATAAAAATCATGGCCTTAGAACATGTTTAAACAGCATGAGGTCCACCATTACCTAAAAACACAGGTGGATGATACTGCTAGAATTCATGAGTCAACTCTATCGTAGTGGGGGCAGGTCTCGCAACTCCTTGCATAGACTGCATCATATGTAGAAAACTATCATGAAATTAGGTTCCAATACCCATGTTAGTAATAATAGGTGGTGCCTCTAGTGGCACTAATAGAGGTAATACTAGTGGATTAGGTCCCAACACCTCCGGATCATGGTCTTCACCTCCCTCCTTGCATATGACTCGAGGTCGTCTTGGTGGAATTATTTTATAATGTCAAACGCATGCCTTAAAAAATAATATTGTAGAAAAAATATCATAGATACATAATAGGATAGGTACATATCCTTCCTATGGGAAAGTTCACACCTCTCTAATGAATCCAAAATCTAGTTATAAGTAGTAAGAAGACTGTAACAAAACACAAAATTCACTCCATATGCCTACTACTCAGTTCAGGTTAGGGTCAAGATATCCCATACATAGAAGTTCACCTTACGAAAAGGTATTCCCATTTAACAATTTCCATTTCATTTGAAAATTTAAAATTAATCAAGTTCGTATGTATTCATATATAAATCACTTGAAATGGTTGAATTATATAGTTCACCATTCCCAATTCATAAAGGCCCATACACTTTATAATTTGAAACATGACATCCATGTAATTAAAACCATGAACATATTATAGCACATTCAACCAATAGTCCCCATGACTCGACATGCCATAATTGACCACTTAAGGTATCCCCATCAAGATATAAAGTAAAACATTGTTAGGTTGATGAAGGAACATTAAGCACCCAATTATGTTTCTTTTTACCCTGTAAGAAATTTTATCGCATTTCTATATATAGAATTAAATCAATCATAGTAACCACTATCAATCAAAGCAATAAAAGAAACTAAATACACCTATATGACATGGTAGAATGCATGACATTTGAGTCTAGAAGTGCCTAAAATGATGCATGTTCAAGTATCTCACTATTATAATAGGCCAATGACAATATCCAAGATCATAATAATAATAATAATAACTTCACATATCATGGGCATCACCCAATGGTGAAATCAATTCAACTGTAATAGGAAAAATTCAGAACATAATATATAATCCTAGGTAATCTGGATTTTATCCCCATACGTGGGTTAGATATTCCCAAGAATAGGCTTATTACCAAACTCTGACACATTCCTAATATCCTATCTATTATCCCCAAATAATAATACAAAATAAAAGAAGCTACATCTGATACCACTTTGTAACATCCTGACCCAAAAGCCACTAAAATGGTGCCCTGAGCTAGGGGTCACATGGAATCAAGAGAGCCTACCCATAAACCAAAGTCTACAAGTTAGAAGTCAGGGTCTAAGGTGGTGTGGTGGAGAGACTATAACCTCATATCAGAGTATCATAATGAAAATAATATAAATAATAAATAAAATAATCATTAAAGATAACTAACAGGACAGAAAAAATAGATACCATAATAAAACACAATGGAATAAGAAACATAAAAACAGTAATAATAATCAAAATCCATAAGCTAGATCATATACAAAATGATTTCATGTCATGATAATATACAAAAAAGGGAAATAGGTAATAAAAAGTACATACATATAAAACATACTGAACAAAAATAAAAAAGACCCAAAATGCATCTCCACTAACATCATGAACATACATTAGGTCCTCTAATCCCATGATACCATGCTATAATTAAAATAGATCAAGCATCCATGATCAGGTGCTTGACCTTTTCAATACGTACAACTATAAAATTAGCTTGGGTGCCAACGGAAGCCCAGATAGGGTGTGAGATAAACTCAGTACTCCACCACCAATGGTGTCTAGAATAATCTAGTCATTTTTTACATCATAGAAGTGTTTGGGTATAAGAAATAATCAACAAAACTAAAATAATAAACTAGTCATCTCAAGTTCCAAGGGGACACCTAGCTAACACTACCTACTTCAACATAGGTTGGGATAACTCTAATATTAGTTTACCATGCTCATACATTTATAATTAATCATATATAATATGTATTTATATATATATACTATATATGTGAGGAAATATATAGTCATATACATAGATAATAGGTGCTAGATGGACCCGGGTGTAAGTCAGACATCCATGCGTAGTCTAACGAGCTAGAGGATCTAGCAAGGGTACTAGCCCTGAATCTCATATGAATGTGGTACTTCATGCTTATCACTCAAGATGGTAGGGTGATACATCATTCCCAACACCCAATGTAAGGGAACATGGAATTCCATGTCCATAATCTAAGTAAATAGTGTGAGATTCCATCCCCAACACCCAATGTAAGGGAATGTGAAATGCCAAGCTCAACAAGTCCCTTAATCGTTGTCCAATGACCAGTATCCATGGTCTAATAATAATAATCATAGGGAATTGAAATTTAAATAATTTACATTTATTTAACCCATGGGTATCATAAATTATACAATTTATTTATCAGTTTATGACACATGACATGGCCTTTCCACTCACTTTCATTTAATTAAATTAAACCATTTACTTTATAAAGACAAGGCAGTTCCATGTGAAAGTTAATCCAAAACAATTAGGAGGCCAGTTGGTCGATCAAAATTTATATTAATGATGTAATTAACTCAATACACTCAAAGGGATAGTAACCAAAGAGGTAGATATCCTCTAAAAATTTATCAAGGATCAAATGGAGTATCATATCATGTTTAATAAATTTTAAAAAAAAATATTTTAAAGCAATGGGTGAAATGGTCCAGCATGTGGAACAAACAAATATTCTATAAAACATTCTAAAATTTTAGTGAAAATTACTAGACCACATACCTTAATTATATGTATGACCATTCATATAGTATCAACCTTTGAATCAAAGAAGAATGCAATAGATTAGAAAAATAGACAAAAGTCCTTAAAATAGGGTACATAAGCTCGCACCAAAATGGAACAAAATATATCAAGATAAACTAAGTAAAGAATACAACGGATCAAATATCTTACCGAGAGAGATCCTGTAAGAACCTAGTTTTTCCTTTGAGGTACGGGTTTCTTTTTTCTTTCAATTTTTGAGCTGTTTTTGAGAAAATTGGGGAAAATGGGCAGTTTTAGAAATTTTAGGGTTACACGCCATGTACTCCTAAGTGCATGTCGTGTACCATTGGTCGTGTGTGGATGTCATACATGGAATGTGGGCGTGTAGGCTGGGTATAAACGTTTAACCAAGTACATGATGTGTACACTTTGTACACGCTATGTATATTGAGCTGTGTATGGGGGATATACATGGCATGTGGGTATGTTGGTGAGTTAGAGGGGAAAAACCAAGGACACACTATGTAAGGCCGCGTACATGTCATGTAGTCATGTCGAAAAGGTTGGAAAGTAAGTCGGTGGAAAGTGGCCCCCAAATGAATAGTTAAATAATCCACAAGGCATGTAGTCCTAAGTACGCGCTCTGTATTTTTATTTTTTTCTCTTAAAATAGGAAGTAGCCTCATTTTGAGGTTCTAGACAAAACCTCTAAACCTCAATTGGTGGGACCTTCAAACCCTTCCCATTTCTTCATTCGAACTCAGATTTGATCATCGTCAAATGCATTGTAACCCCCTCGGTAAGGCCATGATTCCTCTTGAGCCGTTCTTCTTGATTGTTGTTCTAAACCAAGTTATGTGGGTTTGAGTGTTTTTTATTGTTTTTTAGATCTACCTTGATTTAGACAAAATTAGAATTTGTTACCGGAGGAGGATCATCGTACGTGTATGAGGTAGGTGGTGCATACTTTGTTTCGTGTTTTTGAGGACTTTTGTGTGGTGAGGCCTTTGGCGCGTCTTCAGGTATTTTGAGTGGGACCCTATTTATTCTAAAATTTCATGTTAAATTGATTATTAGACCCGTGGTATGCCTTTGTATATTCCCTTTTACTGGTTTTGCTTGAGCGGGGATGGGAAAGGTTTCATTTATCAATTGTGTAATTTTGTTTGGGTATGACAAAATGTGTTAAAATTAGTTGTTTTGATTAAACTGTTCAGTTTAATTTGTTAAGGTATGATAGGAATTGTTAGATGCCTTAAAAACCTCAGTTCTGGTATGGTACAACACTTGGTCAGTTCATTTCAACTATTTAATTTTTTTTTCCTGTTTAAAATTGATTCTTTTGATTATATATTTAATTGATGAATTGCATGTGTTGTAACCCCTTTGGGTTGTGTTGGGTGTGGCCTAGATATTCTTGAGTGATGTTGATCATAGGTTAGGATTGACCCAGATTACTTTGGGTGGTTTTGACCATGGGATTGGGCATCATGGACGTTAGGATTGAGGCAGTGAGACTGTCAGGTTGGGCATGGCCCAGGTTACTTGGATGGCAAGGCCATCGGATATTGAGAAACATGGTCACAGGGGCACGAGGTGCCAGAGATGTTGTGGCTTGGGTACTATTTTGGTGATTAACTCTTACCCGTGATTTGAGTAGTGTAAACACATAGAGACTCTGTGATGAGGTGGTTTTGACCACTCATGTGGGTAGAGGCCCCCGATATTTATGGTTTAGGTACTATTGGTTTGGGGGTTCTTTCTGTAGGAAGCCACGTGGAAGGTGAGGAGCCTTTGGGATATAGTGATGAGGATATCAGGTTCAGGACTGAGGCTCATCATGATTGAGGTCGTGGGCCAGGACACTTTATTTGAGGGTAGATATCGACGTCCCTCGGGTTACTTTATTTGAGGGTAGATATCACTGTTCATCTAGTTATTTATTTGAGGAATGGCATCATTGTTCCTCCAAGTTACTTTTGTTTGGACATGCCTTCGGGACGTCGGTACCTAGAGACACAAGGTGTCAGGAGGCACATGGTGTTGGGTTACGTGATTGAGGGGAACTAGAGGGTTCACTTGGGATTTGTGACGACAGGGGTACTTGGGCCATGGGCTAAACACTCTTTTTACTTCAAAGATTCCGGTGTTGGCCAAATCATGTGACACTTATTTGTGGCTGTTGAGCACTGGTGGAGTTTATGTTTGTTTGTGAATCATACTATTTATTACTTTCCTTATAAATGCATGCCTACTTAAACACTTATATTAGGTATGCACTATTGGGTGGTATCCTAATGAGATTCGTCTCATACCATGCACGGGCCCTTTGGGATGCATGTAGACTTTATGGATTTACGTGCAGGAAAGAGACCATCTTCAAGAGCTGGATTGTATTAGCTATTTCATGGAGATGGTATGGACCTTGAGGTCATGCCTAGCTGGAGTTTACTTGTTTAGTTTCCATTTTTTTCTGTATCAGCATGTTTAATTTAATATGTAGCAAATGTTGGTTAGCCATTGGCGCCATTTATATATATATATATATATATATATATATATATATATATATTTACATGTATGACCTGTTGTGGATGAATTATTTTTGTTTAGTAGTTGTTGCAATTGATTGCTGGCATGATTTCTGTTTACTTTCTGCTTCTATTGTTTCTATTTTTCTTTCATTGTTTATTAGTTATTGATTGCGCTTCTTCTCTACGAGTCTGGTTCGAGTCTGCTGAGTCATTTATTTTTGCTGCATGTTATCTATTATTGCTCGGACTAGTACCATTATTATACTTTGAGAGGGTATAGTATCCCCACTATACCTATCATACCCTTGCTACTAGTCGGAAGCCTTTGGAATTCGGGGAGGTGCGCCTAAGGTAGTAACACCCGACCCATTTAGCATTGTTCGAGTAGTTGTTCAGGTTTGAGACGTTACAAAGTGGTATCAGAGGATTTCTTGATAGGGATTTAGTAGCAATGTTTTGCTGGATACTAATGATATTGAGACTTCTCTTTTTATTTTTGTTGGTTTACTATTTGGGATATGGTAGACTAGAGATAGGTTGTAATTGGAACTGGGTTCCTAGCTTGTGCTTGGGTGCCTGCAGCCCCAGACATGAGGGATGGACCAAGTTTCCTTGGGTGGGAATTGATGTTTTGATTTTTCTCAGATTACAGTTTATATGATTTCCACCTCAGTGGCTCACTTGGTATGTGATGTTATTGATTGTGATATATAACCCTTAACTCAGTGAAGTAAGGTAAAAAGAAATTAGACCTTGGACCGATATGGAAAGGCGAGTTTGTTTGGATTTTGGTAGGAACATTTTAGGGAATTTAAATTTAATAACTTCACGTATGCTTTGTGAAATAATAATACCATGTGAATAATATTAATTTCCATGTTATAGATGCTTTTGAAATGTTAAGGGTAAAAATACTGATAGAATTTCTTATTTATTTCAATGTAATATGCCATGCCTTATATATATTGTAGAATTTCATGTGGTAGGGTATTGGGGTCTGGCTCTGGTACGAGAAGGTGGGTACTATGGTTGAGGTGATTTTTGTCACCATGATTGGGTGACTAGGTTTTCGGTTTGAGGCAATGTTGGTTTTCAGGATGGAATAGCCCAAGGTACTTTTGATACTTAGCTCTATTGAGGGTGAGTAAGGAGGCCATGAGGCTGGGATGCCATGGGCATGGGTTGTGATGGGGGGAGAGTAAGGTTAGTTTTTATACGCTGCCTCTTTACTGCTTTCCTTATCTGCATGATATATATATATATATTATTATATATGTGGTTTGTCTGACCATTATGATATTCAGTGGGTTCCTCCTAGATGATTCAAATGGAGTGTCAGGCGGGTGATGGTATAGTGTCGTAGGAGCACAATCAGGTTCAGATACCAGAGGGGCAGGAAGAGAATGAGTTGTAGGTACAGGCTTAGGGACAGGATTAGGTTTAGGATCTAGTGTAGATAGGGCAGCAGCTAGTTTTGGTAGCATTTGGTTCGTGTCTCGATGAGTAGCTCTGGTCTAGTCTGGTAAGTGTCTTGTAGGGGATCGACAGAGGCGTGCAGGTTACAGATCCCTCTATGGAATATCTAATGTGGGAGTTCTAGTTACAGCACCCGCCACTTTTTTAGGGTGAGGGTAGTCCATAGGCAGCTGAGAACTGGATAGAGAGCATGAAGATGATCTTTGAGTAGATCGAGATGCCTCCTGGGTAGAGGGTCAATATGGTGACGTACATGCTGCGTGGACCGAAAAAGCACTGATGGGATGTGTAGATACAGGATTGTAGACACGAGGGACTAGCTTTAAAGGGATTTGAGCACAGATTCTTATAGCACTTTTTCCTAGAGATGCTAAGGGTAGAGATATCTTGGGTGTTCTTGAGCCTTCATTAGGGTGACATGTCTATCATGGACTATGCAGCTACCTTCACTGAGCTGTCTCGCTTTGCACCAGGTATGGTAAGCGATGAAACCTCGAGGGTGAGGCACTTAGAAGATGGATTACGGTGCGACATCCAGGTGAAGGTAAACATCTTTAGGCTTGCCTTGTTCTTAGAGGTGGTGAATCAGGTGATCATAGTCAAGGTCAACTTGACAAAAAGGTCTCACGTGGGTCATTCGGTGGCTTCTAGTGATGGTTCAGATAGCATAAATCAAGTTCGGGATGATTTATATCAGGGTAGTCAGGCCAAGGAATCAATTAGACCACCTCATGGTAGTTTAGTTGTGGTTTTATTTCAGTGTGGGTAGTCATGGCATGTCCGGACTCAGTGTGATAGGCCTCCGAAGAAGTGTTGAGCATGTGGATAGGTTGGGAATCTTGAGAGGATTTGTATGAAACCTTCTTAGATAGCTGGTAATTAGGGACCAAGATAGACTGTGACATCTGGAGTTGTTTCAGGTTTGGTAACAGGAGAGGGTAGCTGAGTTTCAACTACACGTAGAGGATAGGGGAAAAATAGTGGGACCTAGATGAGGGGTCAGTGGTTGGTGATTGGTGCAGTACCGCAGGGAGGATAGGCTTCAGGCAGTCATGTGTCAGGTAAGGTGCATGTTGTGGATCTACTAGGGTATGAGAAGGCTGGTGAGCTGATAACGGTTAGAGGTACACCGTGGGTGTGGTCGTGATCTGTTTTGTTTTCACTTGTTTTGGCATGGCCTGTTGGGGTATGTCTGTTTTGAGTGCACGAGGTGCACAGGATATATGTGGACTGACCAGATGTTGGTCAGTGGGATTGGCACCATATCGGTTGCATGATATTTATATATATATATGTATGAGTTTCTTGGCATCAAGAGCATTGTTAGATGTGGGGTTACTTAAGGTTCCATGGGCATCAGGGCATCCATGGGATGTAGGTTTCTTGAGGTGCCTTGGGAATCAAGGCATCGAGGATGTAGGTTACTTGAGGTGCAAGACACCAGGTTTTGTTTTGAGCATTCATAGGATGCAGGACCTCATTAAGGTGAACACTGATGTGGTGCAGATAATTTTGGGTGTTGGGAGCAACACGGGAGCACCTAATGTGGTGTAGGGGTGACGATGCATCACAAGAGCACCATGAGTCTGAAAACTGGTTAGTGAAACTTTGATTGAATTAATTTTTGGACTAATGTTGTCCTGAAATGTTTCTTCTCTGCCCTTGGAAGGGAAATTTGGGGACGAATTTATTTAAGGGGGGAAGTTTGTAAGAACTAGGTTCTTCCTTTGAGGTGTGTGTTTCCTTTTTATTTAAATTTTTGAGCTGTTTTTGAGAAAACTGGGGAAAAATGGGTAGTTTTAGAAATTTTAGGGTTACGTGCCATGTACTTCTAAGTAAACTCTATGTACCCTTGGTAATGTGTGGATTCCATACATGGTGTGTGGGTGTGTAGGCTGGGTAGAAAAGTTTAACCAAGTACACACCATGTACACTTTGTACACGCCATGTATGATGAGCTGTGTGTGGGGGATATACATGGTGTGTGGGTATTTCAGCGAGTTAGAGGGGAAAATCAAGGGAACACTGTGTACAGCCTCATATATTCCGTGTAGTCATGTCGGCAAGTTTAGAAAGTAAGTCGGTGGAAATTGGCCTCTAAATGAACAGTTAAAGAAGCCACATAGTGTGTATTCCTAAGAACACATCATGTATTTTTCTATTTTTTACTTAAAATACGTAGTAGCCTCTTGTTGAGGTTTTGGAAAGAACCTCCAAACCCCAATCAGTCATACCTTCAAACCCTTCCCGTTTCTTCATCAGAACTCAGATTAAATCTCTATCAGATGAGTTAGAACCCCCTTGGTAAGGCCTCAATTCCTCTAGATCCGTTCTTCTTAAATTTTTGTTCTAAACCAAGTTATTTGGGTTTGAGAGTTTTTTATTCTTTTTTAGATCTACCTTGATTTAAACTGAATTAGAGGTTGTTAATGGATGAGGATCATCGTGCATGTATGATGTAGGTGGTGCATACTTTATTTCATGTTTTCGCTGACTTTTGGATGGCACAGCCTTTGGCGTGTCTTCGAGTATTTTGAGCAGGACCCTATTTATTCTACAGTTGCATGTTAAATTGATTATTAGACCTGTGGGATGCATTTGGGTATGCCCATTTACCGATTTTTCTTGAGCAGGTCCGAGCGAGGGGTCGTTGCTCAATTGGGTCATTTTGGCCAAGTATGCCAAAATGTGTTAAAATGAATTGTTTTGATTAAACTTCTAAGTTTAATTTGTTAAGGTATGCTAGAAATTTTAAGAGGCCTTAAATACCTCAGTGCTAGTATGGTACAACACTTGGTTAGTGCATTTCAACTGTTTAGTTTTTTTTGCCTGTTTAAAAGTGATTCTTTTGATTATATATGTAATTGTTGAATTGCATGTGCTGGAAACCCTTTGGGTTCTGTTGGGTGTGGCCCAGATGTTCTTGAGTGAGGTTGATCATAGTTTGGGATTGAACCTGATTACTTTGGGTGGTTTTGACTATGAGATTCGGCGTCAGGGGCATGAGATTGAGGTAATGAGACTATCAGGTTGGGCATAGATCAGGTTACTTGGATGTCAAGGCCATCATATACTGAGAGAAATGGTCATAGGGGCACAAGGTGCTAGAGATGTTGTGGCTTTGGTAATATTTTGGTGATTACCGCTCACCCATGATTTGAGTAGTGTGCACATAGAGAGACTCCGTGATGAGGTGTTTTTGACCAATAACGTGGGTAGAGGCCCCCAATAGTTGTGGTTTAGGTACTATTGGTTTGGGGGTGCTTTACTTAGGAAGCCACATGGAAGGAGTGGAGACTTCAAGAGATACTGATGAGGCTATCAGGTTGGGGGCTGAGGCTCTCCGTGATTAAGGCCATGGGATGGGACATTTTATTTGAGGGTAGATAGCATTGTCCCTTCGGTTACTTTATTTAAGGGAAGATATCGTTTTCCCTTCAGTTATTTATTTTAGGACAAGAATCGATGTTCCTACAAGTTAATTTTGTTTGGGCATGCCTTCGGGATGTCGGTACCTTGAGACATGAGGTTTCAGGAGGCACATGGTTTCAGGTTATGTGATTGAGGGGAACCATAGGGTTCACCTAATATTTGTGATGACATGGGTACTTGGGTCATGGGAAAATCACTCTTTTTACTTCATAGATTCTGACATTGGCTGAACAAGGTGACACTCCTTGGTGGCTGCTGAGCACCAGTGGAGTTTATGTTTGTTTTTGCATCGTACTATTTACTGATTTCCTTATAAATGCATGACTACTTAAACACTTGCAATAGGTACGTACCATTGGGTTGTATCCTACTAAGATTCATCTCACACACTACATGGGCCCTTCGGGATGTGTGTAGACTTTATATATTTACATGCAGGAAAGAGACCATCTTCAAAAGCTGGATTGTATTAGTTGTTGCATGGAGATGGTATGGACCTTGAGGTCATGCTTAGCTGGAGTTTAATTGTTTAGTTTCCATTTTTTCTATATCATCATGCTTACTTTAATATTCCATTAGAACCATTTATATATATATATATATATTGACATGTATAACCTATTATGGATGCATGCTTGTTGTTTAGTAGTTTTTGCAATTGATTGTTGGCATGTTGTTTGTTTACCTTCTGTTTCTGTTGTTTCTGTTTTAATTCCTTTGTTTATCTGCTGTTGATTGTGCTTCTGCTCTACGGGTCTAGTTTGAGTCTACTGAATCGTTTATTTCCGCTGCATGTTATCTATTATTTCTCAAACCAATACAATTATTATCCTTCAAGAGGTTATAGCCCCCCCACTATACCTATCAGACCCTCACTGCTAGTCGGTAGCCTTTAGCGTTCGGGGAGGTGGCCTAAGGTAGTAACACCCGAACCGTTTAGCACTGTTCGGGTAGCTGTTTGGGTCTGATACGTTATAGATCCAATGTGAAAGATGGTGGGTCCATCATACACTAGATAGTGGAGAGATCAAAAAACCTAGGTTGAGTGTTGGAAGGAATATCTCACATATATGTCCTCCTATGTGAGATAAAGAAATGGGTTCTAAAAAATGAGCCTATGACCCTCTTTAAAAAAAGGATCTATGATATTTGCATAGTGTGAAAACATTACACGCCATGTAAATCTAGGGATTTTTCCTCTCGAGGAAAACCCAATTCATGATGTACAAGGGGTATGGCCCAGAAAATACACATCGTATATTTAATATACTCTATTTATTTAAATACACTCCATGTATTTGTCCTGTAGATAGGATCCAACCCCTATGAATCATTTCTTCCAAAAACAAAGTTGACCCGCATTAACATGTATTCTTTGGGTTTAATACAAAAATAAAACTAAATGATGGTTTGATTTAATTTTTAAAATAATCATTATCTATCTAAAAATCTAGGTCATTACAATAAAAAATCTTCATGACTTTCAACTTTACTTAGTCCTTTCCCTTATCCATCCTTAAACCCTATGAAAAAATTTTAAAAATGTGGGATGAGCACAAAAAATCCAATTAAGGGACATAAAAAGAAAAAAATATTAGACTAGTGAAAAAAATGAAATAACATGTAATTTTTATTTTTATCTTAAAAGTTATTTGAGTGTGTGAAATAAAACATTTTCACATGAAAAACACACACACCTTTTTCTCAAATAAATCCTTTAAAACCTATAGAAATAAAATATAAACCCTTTAAGTAAAATTATATCATTATATTCATAAAAACATTTCAAACCCCCTAAAATTTGATTAAAAATATATCTAACTTCAAATATAATTCTCTAGATAAAATAATCATTACACATTGAATTATAGAGCTATAATGGGGATCACCCTTCGTATAATCTATATCAGGATCCCCATTTTTCATGAGATATAATGGGGATCAACCCTTCATATAAGAAATATTGATCTCACCTGTGAGCTATAATGGGGATCAACCCATAATATAACTTGTATCAGCCTCACCTATTTTTAATATAATTCTAAAGTACCATATAATGAATAAAATATTTTTTGTTTGCATATTTTATTATAAAACCCTTTTGAAAAATACATTTAAACCCACATGAAAAAATGCTTTCAGATATTGAAATACCCTTTTTTAGCCTATTTTAAATACCAAAATATCCAGAAAAAGGGAAATATAGTTTTTATTTGAATAAAAAATGATATCTTGTAAAAGAATCCAAACTTCAAATAATAGTTATGGTGGTAGAAAAAATTGTTTCTACTGTATAAGTTAAAATAAAATATTCCTTTCTTAGTTTGTAAAGAAAGTCAAACATTCCATATAAATATTCATTTTTTTTAAAAAAATATGATAGAAAGACAAAAATGGACTTTATAAAACTCTCATATCCATAATAAAATCATTTTTAAAACATGGATATGGAATAAAAATAGAGTTAGAAGAAAAACATTAAAATAGATTTTTTATAAAGAAAAGTCCCTTATCACTTTGGAAATATTTGAATCATAATCCTCATGAAATGATAACATTAAACAAAGATTTAAATACCATGATAATAGATAAATTAATGATATAACTTTTAAAGGGGGCTATATATACACCTCATAAAATAATATAGGTGTATAACATCAAAATGTGCCTCAACGAAAGGAAATTGAGACGAAATCCCATACCTCGAGCTTGATTCGTCATGTTCGTTATTTATATTCCTGAATAATAAACTTATGTTAATTATTTACTTGATTAATAAAAAATTTCAAGTTTATTATTTATTTTATTTAACTTATTATCATGTTATATACAATTTCTTAATCAATTATTTTTACATCAGATGTTTCGACGATATTTGTCTTATGTGTCAAAAAAAGACTCTGGTAGGTTGAATATGGTCAAAGAGGTCATTATTTAAACATATAAATAATAATAATCATTAATTAATTATCATATTTATTCATAAATTATAATTTTTAAAACCAATCATGAATGATGTTTATAAAAAATGAACTACGTTACGATCATGGAGATGGTAAGCAGTACGTATGCATGAGTAGTGTTTCTATTTTTCAATGATCATTATGGAAAGAAAGTTGGTATTATTTTACATTTAAAAATTATCATAATATAATAAATAAAATATTATTTATTTAAATATACTTATATATATCATCCATGTAATCTAGTTATGAAAAAAGAGTCACATCACTTCGTGGAGGCAGTAGTCTACACATACCCACGAACAACGTTATCGTTTTTCAGTGTAAGAAAAAAATGATATATTATATTTTAATAATGATAAATATGAAATTAATATCATAATTATTTCATGTATATCACATATATTCATTAATTTTATCCTTATTTCCTTCCATGTAAATCGTTAGTGAGAAAAAAAATCGCATCGCTTCGTGAGGTGGTACACACGAGCGATGTTATTGTATCCCCCATGGAATGGAAAGTAAGAAGTTATATGTGATGTCATAAATACATATGTATAAATATGTTAAAATATAATATATATATATATATATATATATATATTTAATCCTTCATTATAACAAGCTTTGAGTGGTAAATATGGAAAACAAATGACGTCGGCTCGCAGGGAGGTAGTCTTCTGTACACACGAATGATGATTTTGAATCCCATTTGATGGAAGAGGATAAGTATTTAGGTTATTAAATTCACATAATAACTTATTAGTATATGGTAGATAATTTTTTTATTATGTAATAATAATTTAATAATATTTCAAGGATTTTTAATAAGAAATAAAATAAAAACACATGTTTAAACACGATACCTCTTCTTCATACAACCTCCTTAGGTAAGTAACAAAAGCCTTATTAGGATAGATTTCTGATCAAAATAATAGATCTTGGTCATGGTGATGTAAGTAAGGAATATATTTGGGAATATATTTTCTGATAAAAAAAATTTTTAAGGAGTTAATAGGAGATCATGGTGGGTGTATGTTTTAAGTGAGGTGAGTGTCACACTTGTAATTTTTGAAAAAAAGGGTGTACCCACGTTTTTACATGAAAAAAGGCTCAAAAATGGACCATTTTGGATAATTAGACATTATAAGGTCTTAATATTTCTATAAAATAGATTTTAGATAAGTTTTTAGGTTATTTTAACCCTTATATTTTTAGTTTAACCCTCGGGTAAACCCATTTTCACCTTAACTGCGGTAATAACTTTTTATTGTTTACACTATTCATTTTGAAAAAAAATTAAGTTGAAATTATTATAAAATATAAATTATGATTATTCAAAATATTTAATCCATTTTACCAAATTCAATTCACATAAGTGGAAATTTTTAATTTAAAATTAAACCCGTATACGTGATGAAATAAAGGGTTTTAGGAAGTGTATTTTTCAAGAAAAAGATGATTTTATATTAACTCTATTATTAATAATAATCATTATATGAATATAAATTAATATTTAATTATATATAATAAATAAAAAAATTTAAAAACATTCCTTATTAGGTATTATTTTAATTAATTAAAATGGAGAGACATTTTTCACTTTAAAATAGTTTTCAGAAAAATCCTCTTTTTAAACCCAAAAAAACTTATACTAACATCCAATATAAATTTGATTCAAAATTAATTAATTATATTAAATATAACTATATTATTATTATTTTACTTTAAATCATATTCATAATATAATGGTAATTTTAAATTACTTAATTTATTGAAAATAAATGACTTTTTTACAAAAATCGGTATTTTTCACTATTCAATAAAAAATTAATATTTTTTGAAAAATACCAATATTTCACCATAAGTTAATTTTTATATTATGATTTAAAAAATGATATTAATTTTTAAAATTAAAATTATAAAATTTATAAATTAAACTTTTAAATAAAACCTTATAATAGAAGAGTTTAATTAAAACTATTTCCTTTTTTATTTAAATAATTACTTAATATTTTTATAATGAATATAAATATATTAATAAAAATTAAATTGATTTATTTTATCATTACCTAGGTTTTTACATCTAATGGAGTAGATTTGGATTCTCTAACTATTGGAGACTACCATCACACATTGCCGACAAGATTGATCATGGTTTTTTAAGGATTCATATTATGTTCGAATTGTAATAGAAAACATTATTTCTATATCTAAACTTGGTATAAATTAATTTTTTTTAAAAATTGTAAAAAAAATATTATTTTAAAAATTTATCATATTTTATGGTATGGAACATCTTAATGATGTCCTTTACATATTGTATTCCAAAAACCAAGTCTTCGAAATTGATAATGAATCAAGTTCACATGACTCACACCACACCTAACTATGGCATCACCGCTTAGTTCATGTAAGAGAAAATCACTTCAAAATTTTATATCAAGATAGATTTTTATATTATTTTTAACTAAATACACATGGTATATATCACACTTGTTTACAAGGTAAAATGAAGAAAAACCTATTTAGTGAAAAATGTGAAAGGTCAACAGAGCTTCTTGAGTTGGTTTATACCGATGTGTGTAGATTATTCCCAGTAAAGAATGGGGTGGGTAATAGTACTTTATAAATTTTATTGATTAATTTATTAGATTTATATATGTATACTTAATGTGATATAAGTATGATTCCTTTAAAAAATTAGGGAATTTAATAATGAATTTGAGAACCAACATGGTAAGAAAATAAAGAAATTTCACTCAAACCATAGTGGAGAATATCTTAACTAAAAGTTCACCGATTTATTATGGTGGTTTGGGATAATATCCCAAATCAATAATATTTATACACCATAATGGAATGGTTTAAGTGAAAGGGAAAACCACATCATGTTGGACATGGTGGGATCAATGATGATTCATGCAAGTATTTCATTATCCTTTTGTGGATATGCATTATAAATAGAAACATACACTCTAAATTGAGTTCCAAAAAAGGTGCAAAATAGTATACCATTATTTCTAAAGAGTGTAAAGAAACATTTTTTATCTAATATTTTTTTTATATGGATGAAAAGATTTTGTTAAGGCCTATTTAGGTAACAAACTTTCACCCTGAGGAATAAAGTAAACCTTTATATGATATCCCAATAAAACCAAGGGATAATAAATATAAAACCCATTATGAAAAAAAAGTTTATAGTCATAAGTAATGTTATATTCCTTAAGATATAGAACATCTCCAAAAATAGATATTGGGATAAATATTAACTTCGATGAATTCATATCTCAAGGAATATAGAAGTTGTCAAAGGAATATATTCCAAAAATCCCCATAAAAAAAGATGTTCCAAATAAAAAAAATATTGTGTGGGAGTACCATAGGGTTTGATAACCTAAAATATATGGTTTTCTAGTCACCAAGTAAGGTAACATGTTACTATTGGATAGTAATGAGCCTCACTCCTATATATAGTTATTTAGTATCTCAGAAGCCACAAAATAAATACAGTTAGTGAATTATATAATGGATTCCATGTACCAAAACCTTGTATGGATTTTGGAAGAGCCTCAATTGGATGTGAATACCATTTTATGAAAATAGTTATTCAAGAATAATCTATAAATGGGTGGAAATTTTAGTACTTATAAGGCATAAATGGCTGCTAAAGTTTTCAAACAACTTCATAGAATTCACTATAATTAAACCTTTTCACCATTTTATATATTTAAATCCATCGAAATTCTACTTGTCATAGAAACTTACCATGAATATGATATTTGGTAGGTGGATTTCAAAATATCCTTCCTTAATGAGAACTTTTAAGAAAATTTCTATGTGACACAACCAAAAGGTTTTGTGACTCTTGGTGAATTAAATAGGGTATATAGGTTAAATATGTCTATTTATGGATTTAAGTATTCATCTTGATCATAGAAAATTCACTTTGATGAATCCATAATGGAATTCAGTTTCATTAAAAATTATTTTGATCCTTGTTTCTATAAATAGTTTAGTGGGAGTGTGTTTTTTTCTTAATACTTTATGTTAATGGAATATTACTTATGGGAAAAAATATACTAATCTTATGGTTTTTTAAGACATTATTAAACTAGTGGTTCTCTGTAAATGAATTAGGTGAAGAAACCTATATCCTGGTGATCAAAATATTTTATGATGGATCAAAGAGACTATTTGGTCTAAGTCAAGGTACATATATTGAAAAGGTTTTGAATATATTCATCATAAAAAAATCCAAGAGGGTATTGTTACCAATTTCACATGGAATACATCTCTCTAGTAAAATGTATCCCTATACACATTAGTATATATGTGGGATGAGTATAATACCTTATGCTTTATTGATAGTATCTATCATGTATTCCATGTTATGTAACAAGCTTCATGTTACTTATAATCTCATCATTTCTAAAAAATATCAAGAAATTCCAAGAGATTTCCATTGGATGGGAGTCAAGACTATACTAAAGTACTTATGACATACTAATGATATGTTTCTAATGTATTGAGGGAATAAAAAACTAGTCATTATGGGGTATACAGATGTCAGTTTCTAGTTAGATCAGGATGATCTAAAATTTCAATATGGATACATTTTCTATCTCAATGGAGGATTTGTGAGCTGGTGGAGCTCAAAGAAAGTTTTGTCTTCTAATTTCATAGTAGAGTCCAAGTATATTGTGACATTTGATATAGCTAAGGATACAATCTAGATACAAAACTTCATTTAGGAACTTGATGGGGTACCTAACAGTAAGTATGTTATCACGGTATATTGTGTTAATACTAAAGTAGTGTTTCTAGACAAGGAACCAAGATCACATCAATAGACGAAGCATATACTTTAAAATTATCATCTCTTGATGGATTTTTCTTATATAGGTGATTTTTTAATAATAATAGTTTCTATGAAGGAGAATGTGGTGGACCTGCTAACTAAATTATTATATTAGTATAATCATGACTATCATGTGAGATCTAGTAGCCTAAAGATCATTATCAGTTGGCTCTAGTGAAAGTGGGATTTTATTGGTATCAGTTCCCTAAAACCAAATTCCATTGTACTTTATATTACATATACATATATTCAAATATTTTAATATTAAATTTTATTCTTATCATGTGATGATTAATTATTTTGTGTTACATTAATGTGATAATTTCCTAGTGATATTGGTCTCCCTAAAAGGACGTAGTGGTTTTACGCTATGATGACATTCTTGAAGTGTTATGTCATATTCCATAAATATATGTCTTATGGTTAAGATAATATTATATTATAGGGCATTTAGTATGCTAAATTTTAGGTGCTAGTACTCATAAGTGGATGAGACTACATATTATGTATTTGTCACTTTGAAATCTTCAAGATAAAATATTATGAGAACAGACCCACCAGTGAGAATTCTACATGTTTGTGTGTCATTAGAATTCCTATATACAAGAATGTGTAATGATCCTTTGATTTTAAGATTATTATTAATATATATCATGAGTCATACACTTTGATTTATTGATGAAAAATGTGACAGCATATATCTGTGGTGAAGTATGATACATTGTGTGTGTCATGAGGGATATGTTGTTAAGGAATAATTCATGAAAGGATTTATCTGATATATTTTTAAATGAAATTTGATATCTTGATCTCTTTGATTAAAATTTAATTGTTTGATAAATTATATTGTCATGGTTTTCGATGAGTTTATTTCAAAGAGTCAAATAAAGAGTAATCAAGGCCCCCAATGGTGAAATGGGACAGATAAAAGACTGGGGGATCAAACAATTGTTTAAAGTGATAAGAAGTTTTCTAGAGAGTTGGGTGAGAATGTTCTATGTAAGGGGATCAAGGCCCCCGATGGTGAAGTCATGGTACTAAATACAGAACCAATACCAGATGGTACCTCAAGTAGATTGGTAGGAAAGGTGGAAGTGGGGAATGGGGACTATCTGGAGTTCCTTATAAACTCTAAGGAGGAGATATTAGAATAATACTTTCATGTCAATGCCTCAAAGGAGGTTGTAAACATAATTTATGAGAGGATTCTTAGATTTGACACTAATGAATAATAATGGGGGTGGATCAACAAATAGGACCGCATTTTGGTGTGGGGTTTCAATGAAAGGAAGATCAATGTGGAGGAATATATCCAGGCTTGGGACAAGGTGGCAGACCATTTTGAAGATCTTCTAAGTAATGATGTGAATACATAGGTAACCACTCTTAATTGGAATATATAGAGGGTGGTAGGCTCTAATATTCTTAGCCTTATTTTTTAAAACTTTGTAGACACATTTTGTGGTTAACGCCTTTGCTTTGGACATGTTTGGGTTTCTCACTTTTTACTCAAAAGTGATTTGGAATAAAAATTTATTTTTCAGCCAGTCAAGGGATCAATTATGAGAATGATATAATGTTTAAATATAATTAAATAAATATTAATTTATTTATTTAATAAAATTATATTTAACAATGCACAAGAAAACACATGTCATGTATTATTATTATTATTATTATTATTATTATTATTATTATTGACGTGGGTTATATTATGGGTTTAATTATTGATCAAGGGACATTTCTCAATTTACATAATTAAACTCAAAATCTATATATACCCCGTTATATAATTTTTTAGATAAATCTCTCAATACATATGTGAGAGGCATTCTTTGTACACAACCTCTCCTTCCAAGAGATCTCTCTTACCCAAGAACATCTCTATGATTTTTTCTCAAGAATAAGAGAAGCGATATGCCTAATCATCCTCTCAAGACTGATAGATATAATTAATGATGTTCAAGACCAAAGGATCATCATTTATGAATGATAACGAATAATACAAGACAATAGGAATATTTATGCTAGCACCCAGAGGTTCGACATTAACATTTTAAGATCAAGAAGCATATATAGGGGTTATGATTTGGGTCCTATTTACAAAATAAAAATACATCATGAATTATATTCATGAGATCAAAATAAATATCAAATAAATAGTTCAAGCCTGAGGTAATTTCATATTGGTTAAATTAATTGTAAATTAAACATAAAAATCCCCTCTTAGTTCTGGTATTATTATCATGTTTTATCAAATATATATTTTATGTGTGATGATTCTTTATTATTTTTTAGCAGTTTATTCATTAGGCATAGAAAAACCATCATTTGGAAGAGGCCCAACCAGTGCTTCAACTATGCTCTAATCCTTCACATTGAACAAAACATCATCATTAAAATAGATTGGATTTTCTAAAACAACCATGATTAATATGAAATGTGATTTTAAATGAACATCATGACATATTAAAGGAAACCATGATTTAGTATGCCCAAAATGGATATAATGGACATGAAAATGACTATGGTGTTTCACTATGGAAATTTTTTTCATTCAGCACATAACCATTTTGTGGTCAATATCTAAAATGGCCATGGTGTTATAATTTTTAAAAAAAAATATTGATGTTAAATTATCAAAAACCTTCACGTCTTAGTGGGGGGATTTAAAACATACAAAAAACATTTTTGTAGATACGAACTTAATTTAATGTGTATTTACATGATAAATAATTTATAAATTATTCATAAATGAAAATATAAAGTGTTTATATAGAAAATCCATATTTAAAAGTTAAATATGCTTAGTTTTTTAAGTGTTTACATAAAATATGAAAAGATTATATATTAATAAAAGTTTTCATAAATATGACATATTTTAAATATGAAGGAGTATATATTAAATTCTATTTAAATTAATAATATGAATGATTTCATATTAAAATAAATGTGAAATGTTAATGTTTATTTATTTTATGGAATTTCCATAAGAGTATGCCAAAATTATAGCGTTTATAATTTATTTATTTATGAAGTGTTTATAATTGTTTATCTCATGTATAAATTTATAAAATATTTATTTATTTAGTATTATTTCATAGTTTATTCATAGTTATATATTTTTTATATTATGAATTAATGTTTTTTTAGTTCAAATGTGCTTAAACTGCTTATTTAAATTATCATACATGCATATAATGAGTTATATTCTAAGTATAATAATTGATTTAGTTTTCTTATACCTTGAATTTGGTTTGTTGATAAATTATGTAACGAGTTGCACTAAAATATGGTTTGAACATATAAATTTTGTGGAAGTAATAGGGATTAAAAACTAAATCATTAGAAGTATGTATACATATAAAGGGGATACATGAAATAAAAATTGTGAGATAATAAATCCCCTTTAAAATAATAACAATTATTCTAAATAAACACTTTAAAGGGACTCATACATCTAAATGGTTAGTTTCATGTTGAATTTAGGTACCCATGGATTATCTTGTGTAAGACAAGCAAGTTATGGGTGACCCTAATAGGATTAAGTGCTCGTATTTGGAATATGATTTGGGTTACACTTAGATATTAAACCATAAAGGTTAGGATTCCAAAGTAATATAGTTGATATTTTCTATATGATGGGTTGGGAAAGGAATTATCCTCTCAACTATCTAGGATTCATATATTTTATAATTTACATGATAACCTACCTAAATAGCTATATGGTGATATGAACACTAAATTAGACTCATTACTTAGTGAAATATGGATCTTGGACTATTAATGGGTATGATATAAATTAAAATGGTTTATTATTTTAATGGGGGTACATTTAATAAAAATCCATATTAAATGAATGTAAAACATGGTAATCATATGATAAAATCTTTTTCTATAGATAAAAAATTGAATCATCATCATCCAAATTGACTTTGAGATCAATATTAGAGAAAAAACCTAATGGAATCAACTTTCTAGAATCGTATAGAAATTTTAGAATCAGTCTCAAGTAAGAAGTAATGTTCAATGTTTTAGATTAGCCCCTTCAACTATTGAAGTAGTACTATAGGTGGATCTAGATGATTATGAGAATCATAAAAGGACTCACTTGTGGTTCTAAAAGCATTAGATACAAAATGACCTCATTAGATTTAGTATCCACTCATGTACTCAATATTATTGTGTACATTAATGAATTGGATAGGTTGAGTTTTCTTTTAAGGTTATGGTCATGGTATTTATTCATTTATAATGGTTTTGACAGTATAAATGAGTTGTATAAAAAAAATTCTGGTTTCCTCAAAGTGTTGAGGATAGGTGAGCATGAAATGTGATGTTTAGGCTTCAGTGTTGTGTTAATAGTACAGAAGGTTTAATTTTTAAGCTAAAATATGAAAATTGGATAGTCTAATTGTCAGCCTTAGTCATTGAAACCAAAAAGTTTTGTTAGGATTAATGGTAAATAGTTAAATTTTATAAAAAAAATTAGGTTACCTAAAGGGGTTATAGAAACTCTATGGAGATTCTATGTAAGGTTCCAGTGTTATAAAATCAATTATTTGATTTTTAAAGGGTGCACTATTCCAAATATATATTTTATAAGTGTTATAAATATAAATGATTTAAAAATTATATAATAATTGGTTGAGGTTGCTATTTTTATTCAATTGATAAATAAAATGGTTGTTAAATCATGGAGTTAGATACCAAGGAATAATTCAAGCTTAAATATATATATATAAAGGGTGTTTATTTTCATCTTATCTTCAATTATATGACAAGGGAATTTTTTTAACAAATAGTTGTTAATAACAATATGAGACAATGTATTTTATACAGATATTTATAATTGATCTAATTTTATAACATTCTTGAAAATGAGTTAAGGATAAAAAAAATTTATCCTAGATGAAAAATTTTATATGTGATGTTTATTAAAATATGAGTTAAAGTGTTTCCACCACCCAATAGTGACATATTTTAAAGAATAAAATTTTATTTTCAAATATTTTTCTAAACACATAAAATATCATATGAGATTTAGATTCAATATTTTATTTGTTAAATATTTCCACTAATAGAAATAAGTGTCATTTATTAAAATAATGTAGTTTGTGTATCTTATCATGATATTTTTGAGAAAATACAATTTTTAATAGGTAAGTGGGAGTATTTTTAGACTTAGATTATTTTAAAATATAACAAATAAAATATTAAACTACTTAATATCAAAGAAAAATTTTCTTTATATCCTAAAATAGTTTAGGGAATATTGGTAAAGTTATTATAAAGAGTTATATGTAGGTACTAAAATGATATCAAAGGAAAAGTTTTAATGGAAATATTCCTTGATAATGAAAATGAATTTAGAAATAATTTAAAGTATAAAAAAAATATTATTAACATCATAATATTAGATGTTGTGAAGTAAAGTAGTTTTAATAATATGTTCAAAGAGTTTTACATTAGGAATAAAATTACTAGCATCACCATTATTCAAACTTTCTTTATTCATATATATTTTCCATTAAAAGATTTTAGTGGAAGGTTTTATCAAATATTCATATAGAGATGTGTTAGGAGTTATATAGATGTGTAATGAGTTTAAGAAAATATTAAAAGTTTAACAAACATAATCCCTCTCTAGAGATCTATAATATAGGATATGATTAGATGGAAAATTAATATTTAGTTAGTATTATTAAATGAGTTTAATAATTTAAAATATGTCATGTTATATAAAAGGTATTATCCACTTTATCCTTCTAAATGGTTTTTTTTTATTTTTGAATAAATCATTTTGATTTAAATGGGAACCCTTATAAACAGACCCAACTAGAACCATAAAACACCACAAATTTCATAACCAACACCAGAATACAAAATCCAAAATTTAATTTAAAGTCATTCTGTGTAAAATAATCCACTACATCAATCCATGTACCCTCTGTTAATGCCTTGGGTTATGAGACCTCATAAAACAACCTTACAGTATCATCTCAACATCAACCCCAAGTCACCATTAACTCAAGTGCAACCCTTTAAAAAAACAAGTCATAGAATAAACCAAAATGCCTACCATTATTGAAACTTCACTAGAGACCTTGACTAGAATATACACACCATAAATATGAAATCAATCTAGAATAACCAAAAACTAAAACTACCTTCATCATCTTGAAATGGGATAGATCCACTAAATTCCATCACTAAATAGAGAGAACCAACAAAGGACAAAATCAAACACCAACATCAATCCCATTGGGAGAGCACTAGGCTACCCGAAGTTGACTCCCCAAAAGGCAATTCATTAATGCAAAAAATAAAACCACTATGTAGAGTCATCCCAATCAGAAAGGCAATATCTCCCATAACAATAATATATGTTCATAAAATAGGATCTACACAACTCCTAGTAACCATATATATATCCCACAAATAGAAAAAGATAAGGATCATGCATGCTCATAGAAACCATCATCAAGTTTACCACATATAAAATCTCAAGACACCATGAGATCTTTTATGAATGACTAGAATGAGGTTGAATAAAATGGATCATAAATTAATATCATAGGGAAATTAAAATGGTATGAACCTATGATTGATGACCATAAAACAAATGTGTCAAATGAGAAACTTGAAAACAAATGTGTTCAAAGAAAACAAGTCATCACTCCTCTATTATATTCCAAATCTTTTATGGAACCAATGAGTTCAACCAAGTTGAGTCTTGGAATGAAAGGAATAACAAAAATAGTAATAAAGGAGGAAGAATGTGGCCACAATAGTATAATTCCACACACCAGAAGAAAAAAACCTAAAGGAAAAAAGAGATGGGAAACCAAGAGTGCTATTAATTCATGAGATAATGGTAGAGGTATAGAAAACCATCGAGAGAAATTCATGGGTGATGAGAATAGACACCTCATGAGGGAGAGGTGATGGGTAAAGGAAATCGCTCTAATCATTAAGAGATATCCTAATAAGAGATAATGGAATTATCTCTCTCTTAATTGGTTAGTTTAGAAATTATGGATAACACCACACATCATAATTTGTTCAAAAATATATTTATTTTCCTAGGTTAAATGTATGTATAGTGGTAACCCTTTGTTGTCTCCAGAGAGGATTTAACTAAATCCATTATCACTTTTTGGTTAGGAAAAAGGGTATTTTGGTTCATTTTGAAAACAAGTAAAGTAATAAAGCAATGGTTTTAAAACATTAGATAATAAAGGTGGTCGGGTTAGGGTTGGTAATCCACTTGAAATGTTATTATATTCTTTAAAATGGTTTAACTTCTCTCCTTGATAATTGATAAATTATAGGTTCCTCAATTAATTCACCAGAGCACCCTAGGCTGAAGGTAATTGTAGATACTAAACTAGATTGATTATTGATTGATCAGTCTCCATTTTTATATATATAAAAACTCAGAAAACCACTTCTAAACTACCAAGTAAATACCCAATCAGGTGTTGGTGTTTCTAAGAAATTTGAGAGTATCCTACTACCCTCACACATGTTCCAGTTATTACTTGACACTCACCAACTAATGAAACTTGTCCTTCTGAACTTGTAGTGTTAATTGGAAGGATATTATTAATTATCAACCGAATCAGTAATAATTAAAAATTTAAAACCCTAAATAAAATCATATTCAAAGTATTAAATAGTTACTAATAACTAAAATAAATTAATAAGAAGGTGTTTTATTTTATTCAATAAATCATGAGGACTCAAGCATTATAATAGAGAACCTTCCCTTAGCTAATAACTTAAGAATTTCCCCTCCATTTTAGGGGTAGTAGATATGAATGGGAAAGAATATGGAATTACAAAACTGAAAAGATAGAAAATAAAACTAAATAGAATAATATTTATCTCTAGTAGTTGTTACCCTACTCTTCCAAAAACTCTCCCTTATATCCTTTTATAGATACAAGGTTTCATATTCTATCAATCATTTTCAAAATTCTGATATCCTCATGTATTTGAAATATTGGTTATCTTCCTTCTTCATTGTCTTTAAATTTCCCAAAACCGTCATGAGTTTTAATTCTCAGGCTAAAAGTTTCCTTATTTAGGCTAAAATATTGATCATGAGATACAAATGATATGTTTACTATTTTAAAAATGGTATAATTTTATTTTATTTCATAGTTACTAATGTCTATCCATGAATATTTAGTCTAGTGGTTGGAAATATATTTGATTCTTCTTCTAGTGTCTTCCAAGGTGATAAATTTTTCACAAAGTGGTTAAAATCTACATGGGAGAACTCTTTGGAAAACTCTATGCAGGATAATTACAGTTCATTTTCCTTATAGTGTATATTTTCTCAAAGAAAATGTACTCTACATAGTGAAATAGGGTTCAAATTTATTCTACATATAAATATAGGGTTTAATTTATTTGTCATTTTCCCTATGTGAACAACTCTGCATCAAGCTAAATCAACCTTACATTAGACATACAACTCTATACAGGTGACATAGGATTTAATTCATTTACCATTTTTCCTAATTAAATAAATCTATGTTTGGATAAATCAACCTTAAGTTGGGGAATACAACTCTATGTAGGAAACATAGTGTTTAATTCCTTTTCCAATTATTCAACTATCCATCAACTATATTCCACCTTCCATCAACTCTATGCTAGGAGTACAACTCCATGCTCGGTAGTAGTAGCTCTAAATTTCACAAATATAGGGGAAATATACAACTCAACATGGGTGAAATAGGGTTAAAATGTACTCTACATGGAAACATAGGGTTCAAATGTAATATGTGTGGCGATGTAGGGATCACAGACTTTTCTATTTTTTTGAACCTCAATACTATGATTTTTAAATTCATCATAAAATAATGATTCTCCCTTAATTCATATTATTCCCATCCACAAATCCACCATTCATATTAAAATTAAATTAAATATCTGAAGTTTATTGTTGTATTTACTCCAATAATCCCAATTATAAAAAAAACTACCAAAAAATCAAATTTTAATCCATTTTCTCAATTATTCCCAAAAAAACTCCTATGTACTAAATATGTGATATATACCAATAAATTAACAATTAAGGGAGGTTTGAATCATTATAATATAAATTAGAATATATATAAAATATATACTCTATCAACTTCCCCATACTAAGTTATTGGAATCTGGAAAAGTGAGCCTCAAAAAGGTTACCAAGGAAATAATTCAACTACTATCCAGTGTAAGTTCCCTTTTCAACAACTTAGTCCTCATGATTATTATACCTTATAAAGGCTATTGATATCATTATCATAATTAATATAATTCAATTAATTACCACTTATTTTATCCTATAATTCACACTTATTCCTACCTTTCTATAAATATTTCACTCAATGCTCAAGTATGATTTTTAAGAAAGGTTTTTTCTTATTCTAAGTTCATATAAACTTCACCATAGGCTTGAAGAATTTCTTCATCTCTACTTGATGATTCAAGTATTTTTCCATTTCTTTTAATTATATTAGGACATATCACACCTTTGGTATTTAATTAGTAATAAACATTCCTCTATTTTTTCCTTCATCATACTTCTTATTATATATATGTTTGTATGTTTTTTTTTTGAACTTGAAGCCAAAGAGAGGAATTAAAATATTTTTTCATGGGTATGAGGTTGACCTTGCATCAGATTAGGAAGTATCTTCCTTCCTTATGATTTATTACAATTCATTTCTTCCTTATCTTTATCATTTCTTCTTAGATAGATTCTACTAGACATCATAGAAAATACACCTTTTAAAGACTTTGGAAACATCCACTTAATCATCCCCCTTTTTTCCAATATCATTGTTTTGGCTCTTTTAGATTTAAAATTTTTGTGCATATTTTATTCTTGATGAAAATATATGTACTTTTCAATGCAAAAATAGTGGTTGTCTTCAATACCCAACTTTGTATGATAACTAGGCTATTTTTACATCCTTTCCATTAGGTTTTTTATCCTAGAAAAATATCACAAAAGTTAAATAACGTAATCCTTTAAATTAAAACATATTCTATCAAATATCTTTTTACAGATCACTTTCTCCCTTCCCACACACTTGAATTCAACTTATATCATTAAAATTATTCTAAATCATGGTATATATGGATTTTTTTCTTTTAATGTGGCTTTATAAAAAATTCATTTATGGTTTTTAATGGTTATAAGGATTAAATGTAAATGTGGTCTGGAAAATAAGGGTTCATTTAAAAAGTATATTTTCATTCAAACAATTCCCCAATCATGTATAGTACAATGTACTCAAATTCTATAAGGTTTTGCCTAGATTATTTAGCAATTTATGTTTATTCAAGAATTAATTGGTTCACTCAAGAAATATGGAATTGTAAATAATATGTTATAAAGGGTTAAAAATCCTCTCATTTGGGTGATTAAAATGTTGGATAGTATTTCATGGAATGAGTTTCAAAAATCAATAGTCCTTTTATGAATTTTCCTCACTTATAATTTAAAAATAATTTCATCTCATCATTCATCTAAGGTAATTTAATGAATCAAATTAGTTTATCATTATTAACATAGATTATAAAATTGTATATGTGTTATAATTAATCTCATGGGTTTCAAAAACACACTAAAAATAGAAATAAAGACACAAAAAGTTTTAAAAAGATACAAAATTTTAAAAAAAAATATAAATATTTGAAAAATACTAAACTAATGTTACAAAATTATAAGGTTCCCTCTAACACACTTAAATGATATGGTGTCCTAAATGCATTCAAACAAATTTTATCATGTAATAATATTTTAAGTAGAATCATAGAAACATATTAGTGTTAAGAAAAGGTAAAACTTTATGTTCTTTAGTGATAAATAGGTTGGAGGAGTGTGATCTCTTCCACTAGCTCCTGAGGATAATTTCAATGTAATTTATTATGTTTATTCCCATTAACCATGAATGGGTTATAGTTTCCTTCTTCAAAAACCATCTCAACAATAAATAGGTATACTTTAGTAACTATGAAAGGACCTTCCCACCTAGAACTAAGCTTATCTATCATCAAATTGAGTCTTGAATTTAATAACATCACTTTTTCTAAAATATGGATGTCTTTTTGTTAAATAATCTTGTCATGATCCACTCTTTTTCTTTAATTGTAAATGTTTTATTTCTCAAAAAATTATCTTCTAATTTCCTATAGTTATTATAGCTATAATTTTATTTCTTTTATAGATTTTTCTAGGTCAATATTCATCTCTTTCACTACTATGTATGCTTTTTGTTCCAACCTTATGGGTACGTGGAAAATATTTCCATAAATTAACTTGTATGAAATAATTACAATTGTCATATTATAGGTTTATTTTAGACACATGGAGTATATTATAACCTTTGGATTCAGTATCTTCTATTTAGTTTAAGTGTCTTTCCCAAAATTCATTTAATCTCTATATTGGACACTTCAGAATACCCATTTTTTATGGATGGTTGGGTGTGGATATATTATGATGTAATATATATATTCATAGTAAATCCTCAATTATTATATTGCATAATTGATTCCCTTGATCAATTATGATGGATTTTTTCACTCTAAATGTAAATAATTTTTCATCCCTAAAAAAATCACAAACAACATGAGCATCACTAGTTTTAGTGCCGTTGTATTATACCCATTTTGAAACATAATCCATATCTATAAAAATTTAATAAAATGTCACATGAAATTTATTCCCAATACTTAAAAATGTTTACAAAAGATCATGGGTTATTGAGGCATCTCTTGTCTCTTTGAAATTTTTCTAGAAAATTATAATTTTTCACACTTCTTACAGAGTTCATGTGTATCTTTGAATAAATTAGTCCAAAAAATTATGGATTACAAGACTATAATTGTAATTTTTTGTGTTATAAAGTTGAATCCATTGGCTAGTGTGTGAAAAAATTCTAAAAAATATTCAATTTCACTAGCATGAATTCATATTTTTTTACTTGGTGATTGTAAATTTTACAAAGAAATGGGTCTTCCAAAATGTAAAATATAGATTCATGTTTGAGACTTTTAATTTGGTAGGTTTTAAAGTAATATGGTACTTGTGAAGTTACCAAATGATTTATTATATCTACATATCATGGTTATTTAACTTTTGACTATATAGAGTTTCTCTCTTAGAATGTGTTCATTCAATGGGTATTAATATGGAATTTCTGATTCAATAGTGTTGGGTAGTCTAGTAAGGTGATCATCCACCTGGTTTTCATCTCCTTTCTTATCTATGATTTCCATATTGAATTATTACAAAAGTAACATCCATATGATTAGCATTGTTTTTTAATCTTTCTTTTTCATTAAGTATCTCAAGGTTTTATGGTCATAAAATATAGTGACTTTAGTTACCAACAAATAGGATCTAAATCTATCTAAAGAAAAAAACAAATACAAGGAAATCCTTTTTAGTGGTTTTATAGTTTATCTGGGTAATATCTAGTGTTCTTGAGGATTAATAAATGAATTGTGGTCAATATTCAATTATTTTGGAAATAACTACTCCCATGTATTTGTTGGATGCATCACAAAGTAGCTCAAATGGATGTTCCCAATTTGGTGGTTTCATCACTAATAGGGTGATTAATCTCCTATTCGGTTCATAAAATGATTCCTTATATTCATCATTAAAGCCAAAATCAGATTCTTTAAAAAGTAACCTAGAAATATGGAGATAAATATTACTAAATTCCTTGATAAACCTTATGTAAAACCATACATTCCATAGAAAAGATATAATATTATTTATATAATTTTGGTATGGAAATGAATTTATTACTTCAATTTTTAACTTATCTAATTCAATGACTTTTTATGAAATGATATATCCAAGTATAATCCCTCTTTCAACCATGAAATAAAACTTTTCAAATTTTTCCACAAGGTTATTTTCAATGAAATTTTAAAAAAATCAAGATTCATTAAAAAGTGATCAAAAGAATTACCAAAAATAATAAAATTATTAAATAATACCTCCAAGAAGTCCCCAATGTGGTTTTAGAATATACTTACCATGCACCTTTTAAATATACATGGGGTATTTCACAGTCTAAAAGGCATTATTTTTTAGGAATATGTTCTAAATTTCATGTGAAGGTTGTCGTCTCTTGGTATTCTTGGGAAATATGCACCTAAAAATTTCTTAAAAACCATCTAAAAAGCAGTAATGTGTTCTTCCAACCAACCTTTATAGTATTTGGTCAATGAATAGAATGGGGAAGTGAAATTTTCTGGTGAATTAGTTCATTTTTCTATGGTATATACACACTCTCCATCTATTCTTATTTATTATAGGTATTAATTCATTATACTCATTATTTATAATGGATGAGTTGGTTTTCTTGAGAACTACATGGATGGGGTTGACCCATTATGAGTTATAAATAAGTTAGATGATCAATGCTACCAAAAATTTCTCTACTTAATTTTTTTACTAACTCTATTATAGTGGGATTTTGACTCCTTTGTGACTGCCTAACTGTTCTAGAGTCTCCCTCAAGAAAAATTCTATGTGAACATATTTTTGGGTATATTATAAGGATATCACCCAAAATCCAACCTATAATTTGGAAATTTTGTTTCAAAAGTTCAATCAAATTTTTTTTGTTTGTTTTTAGACAAATCATTAGAAATCTTCACGGGAAATTTTTCTTCTTCCATAAGGTATACATATTTCAAATCATAAATAAGATGTTTTAATTCCATATTTGGTGGTTTTTTAAGAGATAAAATCATATTAAGGTTTCTTATTTATATTTATTGTATTTTATACACATAAGATAACATGTAATATACTTCATCGTTAAATAAAAAACCAAATACATTAAATTATTCTAAATTTTCCTTATCTTCAAACCTGAAAATAGAGTCATCAAAATTCTGGGCAACTTCACCCTTTGTAGAATTTTCAATCATTATGTGTACCCCTAAAGTCAATATTTCATGATAAATACATGATTATTCAATGGGTTCATCTTATTGAAAGTGGGAAAATGTAAGAAGTGAGTGGTCAATTTAAGGGTACTTTATAGATTAAAATATATTGAAATGGATTATGCAATCTCCAAACACCATAGTGAGTTTTCCTTCATGTACATTTATTTTCATTTTGGGTATCTTCAAGAATGGTCTTCCCAAAACGATTGGTGAGTGGCCTTGTGCTCTATACTTATCTATATTAAGAACATAGAAGTTACTTGGGGATATAATATCTTATAAATTTATAAAAAAAATCTTTTAATACCCATACTAGAAATATAATGGATTGGTTTACAAGTTATATCACCGCTCTTGTTGAATTCAATTCTCCCAACTATAAAAATGTAAACATAGATTGAGGCATAACATTTATAGGAACACCTTAGTCACATAAATCATCTAAAAAATATTTGGAACTCGTATTGAAAGTAATAGAAAAAATCCTTGTATATTTATATTTTTTTGGAAATTTGGGTGTGATGGGGTTAATACACTTCTTCCCAAATCAATTATTCCATTCCCTTGAAGTCTACTTTTCTTGGTACAAATATATTTGAGAAATTTTGAAACTTGGGGATTTTTTTTAGTGATTCAAGAAGGGAGATATTGATTTTAACTTTATATAAAGTCTCTAGAATTTCACTTTAAATTTCCTCCTCTTGAAATTTCTTTCTTTGAAACATTCTTGTTGGGAATGGTAGTATAATATATTGATTCTCGCTTTATTATCTTTTAAATAGTGTTTATAGTATTTTTTTCCTTTGGAAAACTCTTCCTCTATATTCCTTACTTATTCTTCTTTTTAATTATTCCTAATTTCTTCATCAAGTGGTTTTATTTGAAATTTTTTATCTTCCTCTAAAGTATGTTCTTCAAGGATAGTTGATGCTCGTTTAGGTTCTGATCTCTCATATTCTTCTTCTTCGTTGCATGGTAGGTTTTTTTACTATGCTGGTTTGGCCATTTGTCGAATCTCCTTATTGCAATTTGTGGTTATCATGTTTATATCTTCCTTAAAGTTAGGAATTTTTTGGGAGGTACGTTTCTCAATATTTATGGAAAAAAAATTTGCAAGAATTTCCACTATGTTTGTCAACTTATCTACTTTATTATTTATCTCATTAGCCTTAGATCCTTGTTTTTGTTTCATGGGGATTGTACACTGGTGGATGGTTTCTCATAGGGTCTCTTTTACTATGAATGGGCATGGTATTGGTAATTAGTTTCAATGTGTGGTTTTTTAGAAGGTTGTTGGAATGGTGGTGTGTTTTAGTACTATTTCTAATAAGGTGTTTTTTATTATTGGAATATGGGATTATGTGGCCATTGATTCTAATTGGATGGTCTAACTCGATTTTATTAACTTCTAATTCCCAGTTGGGTTTGGGATTTATCTCTCCATTGTTTATTTTATTGGATTTTTATTGGTTGGAAAGCTGCTATATAACTCTTTATGCCTTATACTTTAGCACACAATTTAGTGAAATGAAAAGGAAAATAACATAAACTATATACCTTAGTTTGTGTTTATTGTTCACTATTTTTTTAGATCCATTTGTCTCACAAAAAAATTTAGATCTTCAATTTTAAATTCTACCAGTGGATTGGAATAAAAATTTCTTACCTCATAAATGCCTCTTGTTCTAGTACCTCTTATTGCAATTTTTTTTGAGTTTTTTGTAATATTAGTAATTAAGAACTTGGATTTTTATATTGATTTTTTAATCAAATATATTCCAAATTATGCATCCATTAAGTTACTATAATTATCTAATATTCCATGAAAAAGAGGACTAATAAGTGGTGTTCCTTGATTACTTAATGTGGTAAATTGACAGATATGTTTTTAAACCATTACCAATACTCATACAGAGTCTCTCTAGATTCTTATTTTATGTCATAGATCTATTTTTTAATGGTAGTTCTCCTGTATCTTTAAAAAAATATCTCAATAAAAAAATTATAAAGGAAATCACATTCTTAAATCTCTACCACTTTTAAGTTGTACAATCATTCTTTTATTTCTCATTCAACTGAGAAGGAAAATGTAAATACACTAACCTAAATAGACTATAATCGGTGGTTACTTTATTACATTGTCACTAGATATAAGGTATCGCATCCTGAAGGACTAAATAGTTTAGTAGTCTTAGTAAACTATATATATACTTGAATTTGATATACATTTGAAAACAGAAAATTCAAAAAGTTTTTTCTTTGAGAATTCCATTATTCCCCTTATCATGTCCCTTTATATCAATCACAAAACACTTCTTGGTATCCTGGGGAAAATAAAACATAATAAATGGGTGAGATCAGATGCTCAGTAAGGGTAAGAATACAACAAAAGCTATCAAGAATAAATAATCATAATTAATATGGAAATTTAAATAACTCAAACACATTCCATTTAAACAATAACTTAAGCACAATATAGTAGTAAAAAATGATGATCAAATAATGCCATATAAATAATCACATAATCTTGAAAATAATCCATGGATATTCTAACTAATTTAATAATCACATAGACATCAACAATTAATCTCATAATAAGGGAATGCACAATTCTGGATATCTGAAACATATTGTCAAGACCTTTCACAAGACAGTTTAAATCTATGGGTAGAAGCATGTCTAATTTGCTTAACTAATTTGTCTCATGAGACCTATCTATGCATCGAGGGGCTATCTATAATTGGGACCCAATTATCACTGACTAAGTCCAATGTATTCCTAAAATTAAATGGGTGAAACATAATCAAAATAAACATTCATATTGAAAAACTAACATAAAAAAGTTTAATACTTACCCCAATAAAATAAACATAATCATAAACTATCCAAAGTTATAAGTTGAATGGTAATAAAATTGTACATCCTCAGTCAAACTAATCATAAAAAAATTAAAATAAACAATAAGGATGATATCAATACAACATATCCTTAGTGGATCATAAGTACAATAAAGGTTTGATGTCATTGATGAATTAAATACCATAAAAATATCATTAAAACATTCTTGAGGAAAATAACCTTTTTTGTTTTTTAAATGTTTTTAAAAATAAAAGTTTCTAAAATATTTTGAAGTTAATTTTCTTTAAAAATAATCTTTTAAACTCATAAATTAAACTTTAAAACATTGTGTGATAATTATGGTGGAAATTCTATACATCTCATAAACATTAAAACAAATATTCCTTTCACATTTTTGATAAAATCCAAATAGGCCTTGTTTGGAAAATGACATGAAGTTTCATTTAAAATTCTTTTTTAAAAATTCAAATATGGGAAAAATTTCATTAATAAATGATTTGGATAATTTTAAAAATATTTTGAAAATATTTTTAGAAAACATGGATTTTTATGAAAATTTATTTTCAATCAAAGAGAGAAATAAAGTTTTATTTTCTTAAAAACATTTCCTTGATCACTTTAATCACCAAAGAGTGAAAAATGGTACTATTACTTTTAAACACTTAACAATTTGGTAACTTTTGAATCATAATCCCCGTGAAAGAAATAAATTCAAATTAAACTTTAAATACCATTAATAGAAATAAATTTATGATATAACATATCAAAAGGGAAAGTATATACACTATAAAAAGGAATAAGTGGTGAATATGGTGTATATATCATGGAAGTAAAAGTTAAATGAGAAACCCTTAACTTACATTCTACTGCCTTCGTATATATCTAAACCTCATATATAATAAATAAAATTTTATTATAAATATATTTCATAACCATAATCATATATCTCATACCATATATTATTTACTTATAGTCTTTTATAACCCATTTATTAACAATTCTTTGTTAAAATATCTATTTCAGATGATAATTGTTTCATTTTTCATGTATGTTTTAGTTCAATAATTTTATTCCTTTTAATTTTATCATGGTAACATAATCTAAAAATTTTAACGATTATATAAATATCATATGTATTAATTATATATTTATTTATATTAATCCATAAAATTTATAGATAGAAAATGGATTACACCATTCATGGAGATGGTGGGTCGTACGTACGCATGAATGTTGTTTCCATTTTTCTCGATGAATGGAATGAAATAAAAATAAATATTAATTAACCTTTAAAAATTATTATTATTTTATATATATAATTAATATTAATAAAATTTTTCTTTATTACCATCCATGTAAAAATAAAATGAAAAATATTTCACATCACTACTTGGAGGTGGTAGTCCACACGTAAGCATGATCGACATTATTATTTTCCAATGGATTGGAAGGTAAAAAATTATATGTGATATTATATTTATATACTTATTTTTAGATCATAAATATCACATATATTCATTAAATTTATTTTTAATACCTTCCATGTAAAGTGTAAGTGGAAAACGAATCATGTCGCTTCGTGAGGTGTTAGTCCATTGTACACATGAGCATCATTATCGTATCCCCCATGGAATAGAAAGTAAAAAGGTATATGTGGTATTATAATTATATAAGTATAATAATTTCATAAATATCATATAATATTTTAAATCTATCATTATATCCATACTTTAAATGTGCTTATGGAAAATGAATTACATCGGTTCGTGGGGTAGTAGTCTGTTGTACACATTGTCGATGGTTTTGTTTACCATTTGGTGAAATAGGAGATGGATATAGATCGTGAACTTAAAATAAAAACATATAATTATATAGTATATACTTTTTTATTATATTATTATAGATAAAAAATATTTTAAGGAGGTGGAGGAATAAATAAAATAAATACGCATGTTAAGGATTTTAGCTCTTTATTGGAGAACCAATTTGGGTTTTTACTAAAATCCTTTATAGATTAGATTTATGATCAAAACAATGTCTATAGTATGTTAATATATTAATGATGAATTTATTTGTTCAATTATTTTATTAAACAATGGGTTTTTGAAGTGTGAAGAGGATAGTAGAGGGTGTGGCCTTTTATAAGTGGGAGAGAGGACACACTTGAATTTTTTTAAAAGAAAAAGTGATACACATATTTTTCTCATGCCATGTGCCTCTAAAATGGTTCATTATAAAAACTTGTGATGATTTCAAAATATGCCTATACAATGGGTTTTTTAAAATTTTAGTCCATTTTTAACCCTTATCTTCTTATTTTAACCCCCAGTAAAACCATTTTTACCATAACTATAGTAATTAATATTTACCATTTTCACTATTCATTATGGTTAAAAATTAATTAAACCTTATTATATAATATAAATTATGATTATTCTGAATCCATTTTTTCAAATTCAATTCATATAAGTGGTATAATTCAATTTAAAATTAAATCCGCAGGCGCGTCGAAAAAATGGTTTTCCCGAAGAAAAACTTTCAAAAGTTTAAAATGATTTTATATAATAATTAAATATTAAATTGATTCTAATGAACTAAAATATTTAAATTATATTATATTTTACTATTTTTACTTTAAAACTAATTTAAAATACATTTTAAATTTTAAAATAGTTTAAACGAAGAAAGTAGTTTTCAATAAAAATCAGTAGTTTTCACTATTCATCAAAAAACTAATCTTTTCAAAAAATTCTGAAAAAAATCACCCAAATATAATTTTTACATGTATATTTGAAAAATTATTTTTATTTTTTCAAATAAATTTTCTAAAAGTGTTAAAAATTAATTTTAAATTATGTGCGTAAAGGGAAACTAAACCGACTTTTTAAAAAATACAGCTTTTCATAAAATATTTCTTTTTCTTTCAAATGATTACTATTTTATATATAATATATATATCCATTTAATTTATTTTATAAATTTTAAAACCATATAATTTTCATAATTTATTTATTAATATTCATACCCACCAATTTAACGACTTGGTTATAATGGTCATGTTTAAATAATAATATTTTAATAGATTTTCATGTTTCATTCAAACCCAGTGTTGCCTGTATTGAAATATATCAAAGAGTTTGAATTTATTTAAAAATAAATATATCATAAAGTATTGGGGTGTTAAATTCTCTTCTAATATTAGTGTTTCATGTCATGTAAGTTATCGAATATGATGTTTCTATTTTAAAATCTTGGGGTGTTAAAAAAAATCCCCTCCACTTATCTTTTTACTCATCTACTCCTCAAGGTTTTAAGGTAGAGTGGGTATAAGTAAACTTCTCTATATACCCATTGGGATCTTCACCTGCTAAACCATGGAACTCTATAAGCACTTGAATTAAAACTATTTTTAATTCAAAAAAAAATCAATACTGGTATAGGAATTTTTTTGTTAGAAAAATAAGGTACACACAAGTCTATTAGGGTTTAGTTAGGGTTAATAGACATTATGAAGGGCTTGGAGTGAAAAATTTAGGTCTCACTCAAGTTTCAAATAGTTATTTCTTAAAAATTAGTGTGTAAATTTATGTTCTTAAGTCTATTTATTAATTTTATTTTAATTTCTGGATCAAAATAAAATGATTGGTTATTTATAGTTCTAGTCATAAAATAATTAAGAGTTATATTTGGAACTGCCTCCCCAATAATAGCACCAAGTTTTTGACACCACCCATAAAAAGGTTTATATAAATATATTTATATTTCCAGTTTAAATGTAGTTATAGTTTTAACCCTAGGTTTTCTCCATAGAGGAGTGCACTAAATTCATTTACACTTTTTGGTTAAGAAAATGGTTGTTTTAGTTGATTTTGAAAGAAAAAGTAATAAATGGATCAAAGGTTTGAAAATAGTAGATGATAAAGTTAATCAAGTTAGGGTTGGTAATAAACTTGAAATGTTATCAAAGTACTTGAAATGGTTTAACATATCTCTCTGATAATTGATAAATTCCAGGTTCCTCAATTGATTCACCAAATCACCCTAGGCTGAAGGTAATTGTGGAGAGTAGCCTAAAGTGTTTACTGCTTGATCAGCCTCTCTTCTTGTGAATTTGAAAATCCATCAGTCCACTCCTAAACTAATAAGGAAATACTCAATAGAGTATTTGTGTTCCTAGTAAATTTGATAGTATCCTACTTCCCTCACACACATGCTAATGATTACTAGACACTCACCACCTAATGAAACATTCCCCTTAGAAACAAGTTGTGCCAGGTGGAGGGAGATTATTAATTATCAACCTAATAATTAATAATGAACAAGTTTAAACTCTAAAAATAATCATATTAAAATTTTTAAATAGCTACTAATAAGATAAATTAATTAACATGAAATAGTTTTCTTATATTTAATAAATTATTAGGACTCAATCATTATAAGGGATAACCCTACCTTACCCAATCACTCAAGAATTACCACTCTATTTTAGGGTTAGTATACATAAATGGGGTAGAATATGAAATTACAGAACTAAGAATATATAAAATAAAATTCAACTAAATCAGTATGATCTTTAGCATTCATCACCCTATTCCTCTTCTAGAAAAACTATCCCTTATATCCTTTTATAGATCCAAGGTTTTCTATTCTATTATTAACGGTCAAAATTTAGATATTCCCATGTATTTTACATCTTGGTTATCTTCATTCTTTATGGTCTTTAACTTTCCCATAACTTTCATGAGTTATAATTCTAAATCCACATATTTCCTTATTTTATATGAAATATCAATCATGAGATTTGATTGATATGTTCACTATTTTCTATGTGGTAGACTTTGGTTGGCTTGCATGGTTACTAATTTGGAACCCCAAAGTGTCAGTCTAGTGGTAAGTGATATCCATGGGTTTTATTCCAGCATCTTCCTAAGAGATGAATTTTTTGAAAATTAATTGAAATCCACATGGTAAAAATCTTCATATAAACTCTACATTGAAAATATATAGTTATTTTTCCTTGGAGTGAAGATTTTATCAAATTAAATGTACTCTACATAGTTGTGTGGGGTTTAAATGTACTCTATGTGGAAACATAGGGTTCAATAACTTTTCCATTTTTCATGCATGAACAACTCTACATAGAGTCAAATGAAACTTTTATTGGGGAAGAAAACTCTATGATGGAGATGTAGGGTTCAATTCCTTTCCCAAATTTTCAACCTTCCATCAACTCTATGCCACCTTTTATCGACTCTACACAAGGATAACAACTCCACGCTCAGTATAAGTAGCTCGAATTTCATAAAAGCATGGGAAAATGACAGCTCTACATGGGCGATGTAGGTTCAAATTTAATCTATGTGGAAACATAGATTTTAAATTTACTATGTGTGTAAATATAGGTTTTCTAGTCTTTTCTATTTTTTCAAACTTTTGCACAAAAAATCCAAAATTCTTCATAATGAAATGATGCTTCTTTAATTCATCTCAGTCCCTTCCACATATTATTTAGTCATATTTAATGACATTAAATATACATATTTTACTATAGGGTTTACTCCAATAATCCTAGATATAAATAAAACAACTAAAAATAAATTTTTAATCTATTTTCTCAATAGATCTAAAAAAACTCATATTTAGTAAATATGTGAATCTACTCATAAATTATCAATTCGGGGGGTGTTTGAAACATAAAAACAAAAATTAGAATATATATAAAATTATACTTTGATAATTTTATTAGAATATATTCTTCATTTGTGTCTCCACTTTATCATTATTTCACAATGGTTGCATATATTATGTTAAGTAATTAACCTCTCAAGGTGTGATTTTAATTTATCCTTAATTAATATTCATCATAGAGTATTATAGGTTGTTATGAGATTTTAAGATTAACATGGTTAGGATTTCATATAGAGATATGGAATATACTCATGAGACATAAAAGGACTTTTTTGTGCTATATAACCCACCAAGTATACCATATAGTGTCATACATGATGTATTTGGTATGCAAGGGGTGAATGTCTCATATTGAATCCCCATACCTAAGGTTGAAAAGATACTTGTCATGAGAACCTTAATAATTTGATTCATTTCCTATTCCAGCCTTAAGGTTGAGCTAATCATGGGGTGTTTAGGTATGTTATTGATCATGTCATCATTTGAGTCTTAACTAAAATTGGATTTTTCCTCTCATGTGATGAGTATAACATATGGGCCCTTGATTGAAATAAATTGAGGTAATTTATTCTCATACCTAGATAAGTTGAATGTGATATGATTATCTATTCAAATTAAATTCATGTTATGTTCCCTTCCACTTAGGTAAATGACATGAGATATGGTCATCTTTCTAGTCAATTTATACTTGAATAATCGAGAATTTATAAGATGTTTATATGGGACTGATATGATTTGTGTCTCGTGGTCACTTGATGTCTTTATACTAACCCAAACTATTGTGATACAAACATTTAGAATATTTTAAATAATATTTAGCAGATTTTAATTGATTTATTTTCATTGTATTATAATTGCATATGCTCATATATATTATAATAAATATTATATATTATTTTTAGTTCATGCACATGTTCATAGAAAATAGCCATTTCTTACTAAATGTATCCTTGAATAGGAAAATCATCACCAAGTTTAGACTCAAAATATAGGATTTACCATGGGGTGATGTAACTTTTGTTCACATTTAGGCCCTTGGGTTGGACCATCATAGGTGTTTTATTTAATAAAAATAATTAATTAATTAATTGGGTTATTATATCCACAAACTCCAATTCCCTCTCTATTTATTCATGTTCAAGCCTCTCAATTAGGGTTATTTTTTATTGACAAAAACCCAAATTGAGATATAGAAGGATAATTAGTGATTTAAATCCTTGATAGATGTTTTATTTGATGAAAATCACTAATGGAACCCGATGTATACACGATATTCATCAGTTTATGATCCCAACATGAGGTAGGTGGCATTATTTGATATTTTTATCATGGATTTCATATTAAATTTTATATTCTTTTTTTAATTCCAAAATTTCTTGTCCTCATAAATTTAATAGTTTATATTACTTATGAAATCAATGATTTTTTCTACATTCTTTAATGTTAATGGTCTCACACATAACTAATGGTGGTTGGACGATCACGCCAGCCATAAAAATCGCATTCTCTCCTTATTTCATCCCCTTCTCACTTTTAATGCTTCTTATTGGTTATCACTAGGGTTGATGATTCAATGATATTTACCCAGTATGATGAATAAGTGATTCATGAATATGAAATCACGATTTTTTGTTCACATAAGTGATGTGAAAGGTGGTGTGGGGAAATGGTAGGGTAAATCAACTGTATAGTGGGTGATAGAAGGTTGTCAGAGGCATGGTGGTGCAGGTTACTAAAAGGAAGCAGCATTTTAGAGAATTAAGGACATAAATGAATGATTTATAAGTGGTTTTTTCAGTGAAGTATGATCAGAAAAATCCACTAGAGTTTGGTGGCATTGGAGGAGGTATAATGTAGTAGTTTAGGCAAGATTAGAGGTGAACTCATTAATGGAAATACATTTTCCAGTGACTAGAAAATTTACAGGTCAAATATGAAATCACATGGCATGTGATTTAGATACACACTTTGTGTATTTTTTTTATCTATTATGGATAGGGTTTTAGGATATGTTAAATATCACATGAGGTGTACTTGAGTTACACATGTCATGTAAATCTTATTGCATGAATTAGAGTGTACTAGAGTGTACACACTACTTTCCACCTAGACGAAAATTCCATATAGGTCAGAGTACATGTCATGTATAGTTTTTGAGAATGTGACTTAGGTCTCATATGGGTACACATATTTTTAACCATTGATTTTTACATGCAATGTACTTATGGAAAACACAACATGTACATTAGGAAAACCTAGATCAGTTTGTACTGAGATTAAATGTTTGGGAATTCCTTGGGTACCATGCATCATTTACCTTTCATGAACATGTTGTTTAATTTGAAATTTTCATGGAAATTTAGTGGTATTTCAATAATCCGCTACTTCCCTAGACTTTTCATGGTCCTAAAAGAACATTTCATGTACTTTTAATTTTTGGGAGTTTTTTGCATCTTCTTGCCTGGGACTCATATTTGGGCACAAAATTAGTTCATTCTAAGTATTTTAAACATATAAAAGGATTTTATATTCCTATTTTTTCTATAATGAACCAAACCATGTTACCTGACATGTCACCTGGTTGGTCTCACCACAAGGTCTTAAGAATGCCTCACCATACTCTATAGGCTTCTGACTAGAGGTGACATTATAAAAGATACAATGGAGAGACTATACCCTTATTCAGAGTGTAATAAAATTATAAATAAACCAAACACATCCATATCATGAACATAATAGTAAATAATAAATAACTGAAGTAGTAGCATACTATAAAAAATGAAATGTAAAAATAGTCATACAGATTCGTAAGAATGCTAAAACATAGAAACTAGTCACCCTATGATGTAACGCCCCGACCCCAGCTACCCAGAGTCGGTGCATTACTTCGTAACATTGGCATGATCACAAAAGATCAAGTCTCGAAAGACCGATTAGTTTAGTAGCCTTGGAAACACTAGATACATTCATAAGTCTTTCATTACATCAAAATTAAACAAACTACAAAAAACATGGTCTTCATAGTCCACACTCATATCTTCACTGATTATTCTTGCAAGTCAGTCATAATACACTTCTTCACATCCTGGAAAATATTTAAACATTGAAAGGGGTGAGCTCAGATGCTCAGTAAGGATAACAATATTGCGGAAGCCTTTATAAGAAAACATAAGCATTTTAAGGCAATGTATAACTAGAACAAAAGCCTCTTAAACATGAACTTCAATATAATATGGATAAATTAAAATAAAGTAATGCCATTACTTACTCACATGGATATTCTACTAGACGAATAATCACATGAAATATCAATAACCACTTTCATAATGTTGGAATGCATAATGCCAGACTATCATAACCACGTGGTCAAGGCCTCGTGCCAAGACCACAAATAAGATTTTGTCAAGGCCTTGTGCCAAGACACTAGTTTGTCTCATGAGACCTACCGATGCATCGAGGAGCTATAGCGGGCTCCACCCGTCACATATTAAGTCCAATGCATTCCCATATGAAAAGGTTTAAACATAACATAAACATTCGTATTAAAACTAGCATACGAAATGTAAATAATTTCACCATAAACTATGAATGGTATAAAAATAGCACATCCACAGTCAAACATATCACAAAACCTTCAATACAATATAGAAGTTTTGTATCATAATAATTCAACTTCAAATAAGCGTAAAATCCATCAAAGGATGTTGACATAGATGAAATCAAAACACTTTTTTAGAGAAATATCTCTTTCTATTTTTGAAATCATTTAAGAGCCATATAAAATAAAACATTTTCTTTGAAAATATTCTTATAAGCTTGTAAGGAAAACTTTGAAGATTTTATAATGGCGGAAAATAACCGCACCCACCGTATAAGTTAAAAAAAACATTCTTACCTTAATTCTGTCGAAAAGGTTAAAAAGGACCTTGTTTTGAAAACGACGGAAAGATTCCTTTATAAACCTCTTATAAAAAGTCAAATAAGGGTATAAATGAATTTAACCCATATTCTTGTAAATATGTTTTGAAATACATTTTGAAGAAACATGGATGTGGATGATAAAGAGATTCCAGTAGATTATTACGTATAAACAACCTTGGATAATGAAGAGGTTGTGAAGTAAACCCTTACCTTATACTTTTCCTTGGTTGGGGTAGGTTAGCCTCCTGTATAATGGTGAAATATTTGTTATTAAATTATACAAGAATCATATACATTCATATGATATCATATATGATCTTTTAACATTGCTTTGTTAGCAATATCTTAGATTTATCGTTGTTTCGGGTGTTAACTTACTCGTTTTCTTTTATATGTTTTGTTACGTAAGTCATGTTTTTCATGGATAGGTTGTATCTTATTCATATACAGAATGATATCATGTCCTTAAACATTATCTTTAAATCATCAAATGATAATTATACTTGAATGGATACGACGGAGAATGAATCTCATCGCGTTCGTGGAGACGGTAGTCCGTACGTACGCACGAGCGATAATATCATTATTTTGATATTAAAATAATATATAATTGGATAGTATATCATATATACAGAATCTTTATCATGTTATATTTATTATTTACATGAATTACATATCATTATTATACCCATCTAAATAATAATATATTGAATAACAATTACACCACGACGTGGAGACGGTAAGCCGTACGTACGCACGTATGGTGACATGTCATTCAAATGATGGGTAGAATACTGAATATGGTTGTTCCATATTTATAATAACATCACAGTATATAGAAGATACTGGAGTTATAATTTTAGAATTGAAATAATAAACAAAGAGGGAGTGGAAGAAGAAGGAAACTTGAAAGAGGGTGATGAAAATGTTACCTCTTCTTCGGGTTCTTCCTTTTGATTTGATCAAAAGGACTCCTTAGGATGGATTTCTAAATAAAGTAAAGCTTCTAGGATGAAGGGAGAGAATTTGGGAGAGTATTTGAGCAGGTTTTGTCCGAACCAAAAGGCTTGAAAGTGTGAATAAGGTGGTAGAGGTGGGGGCCTTTTATAAGAGGAGAGGAGGGGCTCTTTTGGAAAGATTGAAATGTTACATTATTTCACAATGATTTTCGGATTCTAAAGGTCCCACACTTATATAATTCTAGGATAAGGTGATAAGGTTTCGAAATATCTTCATCCAATAGGCTTTGGGCAAGTGTAAGCCTTGGATTTTGCATTAACTTCTCATTTTATTTAAATCGTTAAATAATGAGGTCATCGCCACATCATAATGATGTCATAAATAACTTAATTTTTTTAATGTCTAAAAATTATAAAAAAAATACTATGATGTAGGAAATCTTTTTAGCTTTCTAATGAATATTTATAGTAAAAATTTGGACTTGTGTAACCCTACTTAAAAATTTTTTTAGTAAAATAATTTATGTTAGTGTCATTTTCACTTTAATATTAAATAAAAAGTAATTTATGTTATTTCCCAACAAAAGTGGATCCATGGGGTCCCCAAGTTAGGCCATGGCTTGTCTTGGTCGGCCATGACACAACCAATGAGTTTGGGACATGTGTCTAGGTCATTTCATATTATTAAAGTATTATTTATACCTTAAACTACACTAATTACCACTAATCGCGATTAAAACTTAATAAGTTACTATTCACCAAAAAATTATTTTTATCCCATTGAACCACATTTTACATACTAATGACAACCATGTATGTTGGATTTTCAAAATTCAATACACATTAGTGGTAATCTTTCATTTAACTGAAAAATCAGTTTGCTTGATTACCACTTAGTGGTTTCACTATTCATCAAAAATTGAAGTTTTTCAGAAAATTACCAAAAATTCACCCTAAGCTGTATTTGATATTCCAAATTCAAAAATGAAGTCCATTTTACAAAATTCAAAACATGTAATTCAAATTAATTAATTTAATAATTAATTCCCGCTGTTACAACAAATAGCGTGTTTTTAAGAAACAATTTATATCAAAAGATTGACAATTGTTTATGTCCAATTTCAATGTTAAATTAATTCTAATGACCACCATTGGATAAAATGGTAAAAATATATTCTAATTATACCTTAAAACCACTAAATAGTATAACTTATCACTATAAATTATTTTGATTAAAAAAGTTGTTTTAAGTATTTTTCACTATTCATAAAAATTTGGAAGTTCTCGGAAAATTACAAAAATTTCAACATAGGCTAATTTAAATATTAGGAATACAAAAATGAAGTCCATTTTGAAATATAAAATTTATAAAATTTCAAAAAGTAGGTATTACTATTCACAACAGCTAGTTTAATTAGTTGTGGTGTGTGTTAGAGCTCGAGGTTGCGTACAACACACGCTATTGCATTATTCGAAGGGAAACGTACAGTGGAAGCTTGGGGTGTTACATTCTCCCCTCCTTCAAATAATTGCGTCCTCGCAATTTCTAGGGTATTACTGCATAAAAAGACCCGGGTGGTTTTTCATCATAAATTCCTCAGGTTCCCACGTTGCCTCTTCCATTTTATGATTTCTCCACAAAACCTTCACCAGACGAGTCGTCCGGTTTCTCAGCACCTGCTCCCTCACATCAAGAATCCTTACGGGCTCTTCACAATAGGAAAGATCGGGTTCCAGTTCTAATTCCTCATAGGTGAGTACATGTGTTGGGTCAGGCATGTATTTCCTCAACAGAGATACGTGGAACACATCGTGAACTTTGGAGAGACTTGGCAGTATTGCCAAACGGTAAGCTACAGCCCCAATTCGTTCTAGAATTTCGAAAGGTCCGATGTACCTGGGACCCAATTTACCTTTCTTACCAAAACGTATGACTCCCTTCCATGGAGATACCTTCAGGAAAACATGATCACCGACTTGAAATTCCAGATCCTTCCTTCGATTATCGGCATAGCTCTTCTGCCTACTTTGAGCTGCTTTGATGTGATTTTGGATCACTTTCACCTTTTCCACCGTTTCCTCCACCAGTTCTGGGCCTACAAGTTTTCTTTCACCAATGTCATCCCAACAGGTTGGTGTACGACATCTCTTTCCGTATAACGCTTCATATGGTGCCATCTGAATACTCGAATGGAAGCTATTGTTATAGGAAAATTCTACCAGTGGTAAATATTGATCCCACATACCCTGAAAGTCAAGAGAGCATGATCTCAACATGTCTTCTAAGGTTTGAATAGTCCATTCTGATTGTCCATCTGTTTGAGGGTGATAGGCAGTGCTCAAACGAAGTTCAGTATCCAAGGCCTTTTGAAGACTTTTCCAGAATCTTGAAGTAAAACGAGGATCACGATCAGAAACAATCGATAGGGGTACTCCATGAAGTCTTACAACTTCATTAATATATAGTCTTGCTAGACGTTCAAGTGGTAGATCCTCCCGTATAGCCAGAAAATGTGCTGACTTAGTAAGTCGATCGACAATGACCCATATTGCATCATTCCTTCTAGGAGTCTTTGGTAGTCCCATGACAAAGTCCATCGTAATATTATCCCATTTCCACTCAGGTATGGGAAGAGGTTGCAATACTCCACCAGGATGTTGCCTTCCAGCTTTCACTTGTTGACAAACCATACACCTCGACACAAAATCAGCAATCTCCCTCTTCATATTGTCCCACCAAAAATGTTCCTTCAAATCTCTATACATTTTGGTGCTCCCAGGGTGTATAGAGAAGTTGGAACTATGAGCATCATCCAACAATTCCCTTTTTAAATCAGGTATATCGGGAACACAAAGTCTCTTCCCAAATTTCAAAATTCCATCCTTGTACACAAAGTCCCTCAATCTTCCATCATTCACACCTTTAATCTTCTTCTGAAATTCTTCATCATTGGTCTGAGAACTCTTAATCCTTTCTAGTAATGATGGTTTGGCAACCATTTGAAAAAGCATTGATGTTTCACCTTCCCTAGTTATTCCCATGTCCATCTTCACTAGATCCAAGAAAATTGGATCCCTTTCAATTCTCATCACATTCAAAACTCCATGGTCTTTTCTACTCAAAGCATATGCCACCTTGTTTGCCTTCCCCGGGTGGTAATGTATTGTGCAATCATAATCCTTTAGTAGTTCAAGCCATCGCCTTTGCCTCATGTTGAGTTCTTTTTGTGTGAAAATATACTTCAAACTCTTGTGATCAGTATAAATCTCACATTTTTCACCATAGAGGTAATGTCTCCATATCTTTAAAGCAAAGATCACAGCTGCTAACTCAAGATCATGAGTAGGATAGTTTTGCTCATGAATTTTTAGCTGTCGTGATGCATAGGCAATGACCTTATCATTCTGCATAAGGACACAACCGAGTCCTTTCTTCGATGCATCACTATAAATAACAAACCCATCATTCCCCGATGGTAGAGTCAATACAGGGGCATTGACTAATCTTCTCTTCAGTTCTTCAAAACATTCTTCACACTCTTTTGTCCAGACAAATTTAATCCCTTTACATGTAAGCTTTGTCAATGGGTTAGCCAATCTGGCAAAATTCTGGACGAAACGTCGATAATAACCTGTTAAACCAATAAAACTGCATACCTCAGTTATACTTGTCGGTGCTGGTCATTCTTGGATTGACTTGGTTTTATAAGGATCAGCGGAAATTCCATCCTTAGAGACAATATGGCCAAGAAAAGAAATCTCATGAAGCCAGAATTCACACTTGCTAAATTTCCCATATAATTCATGTCTTCTAAGAGTCTTTAGGATAATGCGTAAGTGATTTTCATGATCTTCGTGGCTTTTGGAGTATACCAAGATATCATCAATAAATACCACTACAAAGTCATCAAGATATTCCTTGAAAACTATATTCATCAGATCCATGAAAACAGAGGGTGCGTTAGTCAATCCAAAAGGCATTACTGTAAACTCGTAATGCCCGTACCTTGTTCGAAATGCTGTCTTTGGAACGTCTTCCTTCTTCACACACAACTGATGGTACCCGGACCGAAGGTCAATCTTTGAAAAGTATTGAGCTCCATGCAGTTGGTCAAACAAATCATCAATGCGAGGTAGGGGATACTTGTTCTTTATTGTTATAGCATTGATCTCCCTATAGTCAATGCACAACCTCATAGATCCATCTTTCTTCTTAACAAAAAGAACAGGGGCTCCCCAAGGAGAAACACTAGGGCGAATAAATCCCTTATTACTCAATTCCTCTAGTTGTTTCTTTAGTTCAACTAATTCCACAGTGGCCATTCTATAAGGGGTCTTCGATATGGGCCTTGATCCAGGAATTAAGTCAATTGAAAACTCAACTTCTCGTTCTGGAGGATGTCCAGGTAAATCTTCCGAAAACACATCAACATATTCTCTCACAACGGGTACATCCTCTATTTGAATCTTCCTTTCCTTACCCTCAGTAATTTCCTTCTCTTCCTCCCCAATAATTGAATTTAGTTGAGCTATTGGGGGTGGATCTAGATAAGAATTATGTGGCGACGACTCGGCTCTAAAGATAAGGTGTTCCTTATCATCATCACCAAGAATCGTAACCTCTTTCCTCTTACAATAAATTTTTGCATCATGGTCCGAAAGCCAATCCATACCGAGGATTATATCAAATTCAATCATGGGTATAACGATGAGATCAGCCGGTAAAGAACATTTAGGTGCTCTAATGGGAACTAATCGACAAAACTTTGTTGCAAAAATACTTCCCTTAGGGGTTTTGACCGACAACTCCCTTGTTAAATCAAATTGGAAATATCTAATCTTCTTAGCAAACTGGGAAGATATGAAACAGTGCGATGATCCAGAATCAAATAATGCATTTGCTAAACTTGAGGAAACCATTAAATTACCTGCCACCACGTCCTTCGGAGCTTCTACCTCAGCAGTAGTGATAGCATAAGCCTGGCCTTGACCCCTTGGCCTTTTCTGAGATAAGTTCTCCTGACGCTTAGGACATTCATTTGCATAATGCCCCATCTCCCTACAATTGTAGCACCGAACGTTGGTAGCTTCCTTCTTCCCCTTGCAATCATGAGCTTGGTGGCCTTTTTCACCACACTTGTAACAGACTCCCATTCCCTTCAAGCAAGTACCAGGATGTTTCTTCCCGCATTTACCACAAGATGGATATTCAACCTTTCCCTTCTTCCCTTTATTTCCATTCCCAGATTGATCAGCAGGTCTCTTCTTCTCTTGCTTTGCTTTAAAGTCATAAGACTTAGAGAATTCCTTTTCCGTCTTGATAGCGCATGAGACAATACCTTCGTATGAAGAGAAGGTTTGTGATACTAAAGCTCGACGGAGAAATGGTTTCAACCCATCAAAGAAACGATCAGTCTTACTTCTTGGGTTACGTATGTAATCTGAAGCATACCTTGCTAACCTTGTAAAGTTAGCCTCATACTTTGCGACATTCTCGTCCTCCTTCTGCCTCAGACTCAGAAATTGCCTTTCCATATCCGCTCGATGGTCTCGAGGGAAGTATTTTTCTAAGAACAGCTCTTTGAACTCCTGCCATTCCATGTTTTCTAATTCATCATCTTCCTTTGTGTTTTGAATTAGTGACCACCATTGATCGGCATCTCCAGTGAGGCGATAAACTGCCATGATAACTTTTTCCCTTTCACTGCTCCCCAAAGCCTGAAATATTTTCTCTAGGGAATTTATCCATTGCTCGGCTACTAAGGGATTTGTACTCCCGTTGAACGTTGGTGGTTGTTGCCTCATGAATCGATCTAACATTGATCCTCCACGCTGTGGATCAGGGTACTCCATACGGGTAAGGTTATTATTCATAACCTGAGTAAGTTGTCTCAGTATGGTGATTAGCTGATCGGCACCAGTTCCATCACCAGCCCCATTATAATTATCTTGAGCAGGAGGGCAATCCCTACATGGAGTACGTGCATTGATACGGTTTCCATTTCTTCCACTAGGCGCCATTTCTAAACAATGGCATAAACTAGATTAGTTTATGAATCAAAATACATAATCTCATACTTATAAAACATTGAACTATTTATGGATATAATCCATAATCATAAAAAGAAATGTTTTCTTTGAGGAAGTATATACTCATAAACCCTTCATAATGATTTGTAAAGAAAATGAGAGTTATCCTAAGCATATCCCCCGGGAGTGTCGTAACCAAGAGTGCAGCAAGGCCCGTTGTCGTGCACCAGTTCCCGTTCGAGTCTAGCTCAAAGCAGTGTTTTCGGGTTTTACCCCTAGGTACATCTGTGCCAGAGCCGCCTCTACCTGCTCGTATCCAGACAGGGATGTATTGCTCGGAAAACTCACAAAATCTCTACAATACCAAAATTCTAGGAAGTTCTTCTATACTACTCCTCAAAGTTCATCTTAGGTCTATGTGCTCTAATCAGAGTTTATCTAAATCTAGCTTCCAAGGTTTGTACTAAACTTCCTCTGATACCAACTGTAACGCCCCGACCCCAGCTACCCAGAGTCGGTGCATTACTTCGTAACATTGGCATGATCACAAAAGATCAAGTCTCGAAAGACCGATTAGTTTAGTAGCCTTGGAAACACTAGATACATTCATAAGTCTTTCATTACATCAAAATTAAACAAACTACAAAAAACATGGTCTTCATAGTCCACACTCATATCTTCACTGATTATTCTTGCAAGTCAGTCATAATACACTTCTTCACATCCTGGAAAATATTTAAACATTGAAAGGGGTGAGCTCAGATGCTCAGTAAGGATAACAATATTGCGGAAGCCTTTATAAGAAAACATAAGCATTTTAAGGCAATGTATAACTAGAACAAAATCCTCTTAAACATGAACTTCAATATAATATGGCTAAATTAAAATAAAGTAATGCCATTACTTACTCACATGGATATTCTACTAGACGAATAATCACATGAAATATCAATAACCACTTTCATAATGTTGGAATGCATAATGCCAGACTATCATAACCACGTGGTCAAGGCCTCGTGCCAAGACCACAAATAAGATTTTGTCAAGGCCTTGTGCCAAGACACTAGTTTGTCTCATGAGACCTACCGATGCATCGAGGAGCTATAGCGGGCTCCACCCGTCACATATTAAGTCCAATGCATTCCCATATGAAAAGGTTTAAACATAACATAAACATTCGTATTAAAACTAGCATACGAAATGTAAATAATTTCACCATAAACTATGAATGGTATAAAAATAGCACATCCACAGTCAAACATATCACAAAACCTTCAATACAATATAGAAGTTTTGTATCATAATAATTCAACTTCAAATAAGCGTAAAATCCATCAAAGGATGTTGACATAGATGAAATCAAAACACTTTTTTAGAGAAATATCTCTTTCTATTTTTGAAATCATTTAAGAGCCATATAAAATAAAACATTTTCTTTGAAAATATTCTTATAATCTTGTAAGGAAAACTTTGAAGATTTTATAATGGCGGAAAATAACCGCACCCACCGTATAAGTTAAAAAAAACATTCTTACCTTAATTTTGTCGAAAAGGTTAAAAAGGACCTTGTTTTGAAAACGACAGAAAGATTCCTTTATAAACCTCTTATAAAAAGTCAAACAAGGGTATAAATGACTTTAACCCATATTCTTGTAAATATGTTTTGAAATACATTTTGAAGAAACATGGATGTGGATGATAAAGAGATTCCAGTAGATTATTACGTATAAACAACCTTGGATAATGAAGAGGTTGTGAAGTAAACCCTTACCTTATACTTTTCCTTGGTTGGGGTAGGTTAGCCTCCTGTATAATGGTGAAATATTTGTTATTAGATTATACAAGAATCATATACATTCATATGATATCATATATGATCTTTTAACATTGCTTTGTTAGCAATATCTTAGATTTATCGTTGTTTCGGGTGTTAACTTACTCATTTTCTTTTATATGTTTTGTTACGTAAGTCATGCTTTTCATGGATAGGTTGTATCTTATTCATATACAGAATGATATCATGTCCTTAAACATTATCTTTAAATCATCAAATGATAATTATACTTGAATGGATACGACGGAGAATGAATCTCATCGCGTTCGTGGAGACGGTAGTCCGTACGTACGCACGAACGATAATATCATTATTTTGATATTAAAATAATATATAATTGGATAGTATATCATATATACAGAATCTTTATCATGTTATATTTATTATTTACATGAATTACATATCATTATTATACCCATCTAAATAATAATATATTGAATAACAATTACACCACGACGTGGAGACGGTAAGCCGTACGTACGCACGTATGGTGACATGTCATTCAAATGATGGGTAGAATACTGAATATGGTTGTTCCATATTTATAATAACATCACAGTATATAGAAGATACTGGAGTTATAATTTTAGAATTGAAATAATAAACAAAGAGGGAGTGGAAGAAGAAGGAAACTTGAAAGAGGGTGATGAAAATGTTACCTCTTCTTCGGGTTCTTCCTTTTGATTTGATCAAAAGGACTCCTTAGGATGGCTTTCTGAATAAAGTAAAGCTTCTAGGATGAAGGGAGAGAATTTGGGAGAGTATTTGAGCAGGGGTTGGCCGAACCAAAAGGCTTGAAAGTGTGAATAAGGTGGTAGAGGTGGGGGCCTTTTATAAGAGGAGAGGAGGGGCTCTTTTGGAAAGATTGAAATGTTACATTATTTCACAATGCTTTTCGGATTCTAAAGGTCCCACACTTATATAATTCGAGGATAAGGTGATAAGGTTTCGAAATATCTTCATCCAATAGGCTTTTGGCAAGTGTAAGCCTTGGATTTTGCATTAACTTCTCATTTTATTTAAATCGTTAAATAATGAGGTCATCGCCACATCATAATGATGTCATAAATAACTTAATTTTTTTAATGTCTAAAAATTATAAAAAAAAATACTATGATGTAGGAAATCTTTTTAGCTTTCTAATGAATATTTATAGTCAAAATTTAGACTTGTGTAACCCTACTTAAAAATTGTTTTAGTAAAACAATTTATGTTAGTGTCATTTTCACTTTAATATTAAATAAAAAGTAATTTATGTTATTTCCCAACAAAAGTGGATCCATGGGGTCCCCAAGTTAGGCCATGGATTGTCTTGGTCGGCCATGACACAACCAATGAGTTTGGGACATGTGTCTAGGTCATTTCATATTATTAAAGTATTATTTATACCTTAAACTACACTAATTACCACTAATCGCGATTAAAACTTAATAAGTTACTATTCACCAAAAAATTATTTTTATCCCATTGAACCAAATTTTACATACTAATGACAACCATGTATGTCAGATTTTTAAAATTAAATACACATTAGTGGTAATCTTTCATTTAACTGAAAAATCAGTTTGCTTGATTACCACTTAGTGGTTTCACTATTCATCAAAAATTGAAGTTTTTCAGAAAATTACCAAAAATTCACCCTAAGCTGTATTTGATATTCCAAATCCAAAAATGAAGTCCATTTTACAAAATTCAAAACATGTAAGTCAAATTAATTAATTTAATAATTAATTCCCGCTGTTACAACAAATAGCGTGTTTTTAAGAAACAATTTATATCAAAAGATTGACAATTGTTTATGTCCAATTTCAATGTTAAATTAATTCTAATGACCACCATTGGATAAAATGGTAAAAATATATTCTAATTATACCTTAAAACCACTAAATAGTATAACTTATCACTATAAATTATTTTGATTAAAAAAGTTGTTTTAAGTATTTTTCACTATTCATAAAAATTTGGAAGTTCTCGGAAAATTACAAAAATTTCAACATAGGCTAATTTCAATATTAGGAATACAAAAATGAAGTCCATTTTGAAATATAAAATTTATAAAATTTCAAAAAGTAGGTATTACTATTCACAACGGCTAGTTTAATTAGTTGTGGTGTGTGTTAGAGCTCGAGGTTGCGTACAACACACGCTATTGCATTATTCGAAGGGAAACGTACAGTGGAAGCTTGGGGTGTTACATATGAGCCAACCACATATATAGAATAAATAAAACTTAAAATAAATACAACAGGATCCACTACCAACTCTGAGTCATGCCACATACCTGGTCTTTATAATTTTCAAAGTGCACTAGCCCAGTCCTAAGACTCCACACAAGAGACTCTCCTCGATTATGCAACACCGGGCCTATGTCTGATCATGTCACGAACCAGCTCGGGTACCCTAGTGACCTGATAACCAATTCAGCTCTAACATGGACCAAAGGGCACTCTCGATCCCCACAGGTTATAGACAAGCACCTGGCATCAAACAATATGAAAGTGGGAACAAATTTTCCACAAACACAATAAAAGAAATATAAACAAGTTAGTATGCATACAAGAAAAATTCTATAAGGAGAAGTGTATCATAAGTCAAATAGATGTAAATAGCCCAAAGTATCAGACCGTGTCCTAGTTGACACAACCCTCCAAGACCAAGGATTAATAGTTACTACCACTTCAAGTGGTACCTTACCCTTTCTCGAACTTGGAAAAAGATAATCTACAAACACCTGAAGGCACGGGTAGGGTGTAAGCTAAAAGCCTAGTAAGGTCTCACCAAGGATTCTATAATAATATGCCAACATTTAATTAACCAAAAAAAAATATTTTGATTTTTAAATAAATAGGAATGTCAGTTCAAAATCATATTTAAAACAAATCATGCTTTATATTTCAAATGATAGAAATACTTTAAACAAATAGATTAATAAACATTTTATATAAAATAGTTTATATAAATTTATAAGGCATGTGTAAAAAAATTTAAAAACAATGGAATATATTTCAAATATAAAAAATGAGCAACATGTTTATCTTCTAAGAGGTATGATAGTTCCAGGTTATGGGATCCTCGCACACTTATATAATGATAACATCAATGTGCACACATTTATCTTTGTTTCTAGTCAAAGAAGAATAACCAACATCCCATTGGGGATAAGATCTGCCAAAATTTTTATGTTATAGTTGTAAATCATCAATTTGGTACTAGGGAATTCCCATCATAGCATGTTTGTCACTAAGATGAAGTAAACCATTGGCTTTCTTAGCGAATAGAACCAGTGCCACCCAAGGTGACACACTCATGTGTATAAATCCTTTTTCAATAAGATCATCCAAATAAGTATTTATCTTTTTTATTTTAGTTGGTTTCATATGGTAAGAAGGAATAGACACTTTTTGAGTACTAGTAACTAAATTTATAGATAACTCTACCTCCCTTATCGGTGGAAAACTAGAGAAGTATGAATAAAAAAATCGAAAAACTCGATGACAACTGGAGGGAGATTTCTGTTCAAAGATTCTTTCTCTAGATAAAAATAAAATACAGATATTACTTTCCTTAACTCTAGATAATAGGTTCCACCACTACTCGACCTTGGTTCCCATTCTCCTTGAAAGATTCAGCAAACCCCATCAGATGTGGTAAAGGAGACCCATTGAAGATAAAAATAAATCTGGGATTTATTAGAAATGATCCAATCCATCTAGAATATGAAATCAATCAGTTTTATTTCAAGAACCAGAAAACTCCAATCAATATTGATATCTGATAATGACAAAACACAAGTAGGACTACGAAGATCCTACTCTCTCTTCTTTATAAGGGGTGTATTAATATCCATCACTTAAGACAAAAGCTCCACAGGAAGATTTAACATATTAATAATACGGGTTGAAATTAATGACTGAGATGCACTAGTATCAAATAAATTAGTCACTAATGATGAAGCTATAGTGATGGTACCTCTCATAGTTGCTGGACCCATATCTTCTTCCTCTGGAGACTCTTCCACTGCGTGAAGAATATTTGTTCTAGATGCCTGTGGATAGAACCCCTTTGTCCTTGAAGAATCTGATTTCCTCACAGTTTTATAAGGTGTTGATGCACCCATTCCGTTTTTTTGGAGTGTAATAAATATATCATAACTTAAGTAAGTGTCCTAAGCATCCAAAAAAACCACATACCTTGGGTGCCTTAGTTAAAACCTTCTTTGAGTGCCTTGTCTTTCCACACTGGTAACAAATCAAAGAGCCTATATAAGGCACTACAGTATGTCTATAAAAACCCTGATATCAAGATCCACATGAGAATATTCATGATTAATCTTTCCTTTAGAGTAATTCACACGTCCATCAGGAGAAAAAGAAACTCCCAAAAACCTTGACTTTCTAGCCAGGTCCATTTCAACCATCAACACTCTATCCAGCACATCAGTATAAGAAGGTGTATTCCATAAGAAAACCTGAGAATGAATATTGGATATAATTCCCAAATCAATCCATCAAGTCTTTATCTTCTCATTTGGAACTATCTCAGGTACAAACTACACTAGATCTTCAAAACAGTTTTCATACTCCGTCATGGTCTTGTTAGCCTACTCAAGTTTGAAAAAATAAATATCCTAGTCCAAAACCATCAAATCTGGATAGAACTATTTAGTGAAAAAATCCTTGAAGTTTCTCTCTCCGTGATCTACATGGAGAGATATCTCCACAATCATCTTATCCTTTTCTATAGGGTTTCATTATTCATCCTTGGCTTCTCTCCTCTCCTTCGGTGCTTATCGTTGTGGGATTTCTTCAATGGTTTTCTTGTTTCTTCTATTGAAGGTATGTAATTTGGACTCCCTCTATCACCTTAAATTATTCTGGACTCAATTTTCTTCATGCCTCTCTAGTTTAGGGATGGTGTGAAGTTAACATCGAGACTTTGGAATTATGGTTCAATGGACGTTGGGTTTCTAGCTACTATCGGAGTCGTTCTTTCTTCCTCGGATGCCCAAATATACTCTGAATTAAGGTTCTATTTCTCCTCTCTAGGTCAGAGTTGGAGTGATGGATACATAGGGTTTTGGTCCATACAATTTTTTGGTTATCGAGGTTCCTTTTGGGGTTTCATCCTCAGACTTCTTTAGGGTTTCATTCCCAGACTTCTTCAGGGTTTTTCCCTAGTTCTATGTTTCCCTTTTTGGTCTTCTTTGTTGATCGAAGTTTTTTATTTAATCAGTGGTCATTTTATGGTGTTGGTTGTTTGTGGAAAAAATTCAAGATTGCGGATTATGTTGGTGGGTTTTGTTTTTCTGGTGGTATGTTTGAACAGAGAAGATGGTGGTGATGGTGGATTGGAGTCGATGATGTTGTTTGACACAAATAGTGTTCAATGGTGTTTTGGTTGGCAATTATATCTCCAAGTCAATGAATACGGTGATGGGGATTCTTTCAGCATCGAAAGTGTTTGGTTCATAGTGTCTGGTGATGATGGGGAATTGAGTATGAAGACCTTGGTTATGTTTTTATGTGGAGATGGTGATGGTGATTCTTTTGATGGCAATGGAAGATGCTGGTGGATCTCTCTGGAATTCTGGTTTAATGCAGACAGGGCGGTCGTCGCATTAGATGTGTGACTCGAGGAAGGGTGTGAGACTTGAGGTGATGCGGGATCGAGATGACTCATTTATTGAGAAGGATAATGATATGTTGATTTTTCAAATTTGATTTTTTTGGATTTGGGAAGGTGGAAGTGGCAGTAGGGTTTTCCTTTAGTGTATTTTGAATTTTTAAATTTGTATGTTGTATGTTCATTACCTTAGTGGGGTATGTGCTGGTGATATGAGGAGGTTTTTGTATGGTTCCCACTTACCCAAAAATTGGATACTTATAAAATAAAAAAAATAGATTGTGTTAAAAATGACTTGAAGTCTTTCCACTCTAATCCATTTTTATTCCTCACCATCACCATCATGTCCCACCATCTCCTTCTCAATCCTTCCAGCATGAATGTGGTATATTTCACCATGATTTATTTAGGTGTCTCCAAGAACCCAAACAAACACTTAATCCTACTCAACCATTCCTCTACCTATTGAGGATAATTATAGCCTTTGAAATTCTATGGCTTCTAGAGAAGTAACTCCCAAGAATGATTCAACAAAGAATACTTTTGAGGTTCCACTACTGGATCCTGAATGGGGATTGGTGCTGGTGCTTGTATTAGAGCTTGGACAGTATGCACAATCACCTCAACCAGAATCAATTCCATAAGAGGATTTTCTCACTAAGGTTCATCAGCAGCTTCATATTAGATCTTATTTTCACATCTTCTTTTAGGTATGAGGCTACACAACATCATCAGACAACATAGAAGACATTATATTAACAATAAAGTAGAGAAACATGGGAAATTAATACCAACATATCTGAACAACAAGATTTGGATTTCAATATATCCAAATCAAAAGTATGGAAAATACTAGAACTAATCCTCAAGAAATATTTCCCAAACCACCCCTAGTGACTTAAGGATCATTGTGGTGATATATGGCTAGGAAATCAGTTGAAACCACATCCTAAGTCCCGAAAAGATTACACAAATTCATACTGACATCAAGGAAAGATGAAAAACCTTCACCTTTGATACTTCTTTGTCATAAACCAACTCAGGTACCCAGGTAACCCGATAACTAATCCATATCTAACATGGACTGAAGGGAATTATCGATCTCCATGGGTTAGCAAAAAGCACCTAGCATTATACAATACGAAAGTGTGAACAAATTTTTCATAAACACAATAGAAGAAATATAAACAATTCAGTATTCATACAAGAAAAAATCTACAGAGAGAAGTGTACCTGAAGTCAAACATGAATAAATATCCCAAAAGTACCAGAAAATAGGGAAATCAACCCACATACCAGTATAAAAAAGTCTCTAATCCCATGTATTAATAGCTACTACCACCTCCAAGTGGTGCCTTACCCTTGCTCGAACTTGGAAGAAGATAGTTTACAAACACCTGAAAGCCTAGGGTGTGAGCTAAAAGCCCAATAGGGTCTCACCAAGGATTCCATAATAAGATTCCAACATTTAATTAACCAAATAAAGATTTGAATTTTTACATAAACAGGCATGGAAGTTCAAAATAATATTTTAATACAAATCATGCTTTACATTTCAAATGATGGAAATACTTTAAACAAATGGCTTAATAAACATTTTATATAAAACAATTTATATAAATTCAAAATTCATGTGTAAAATAATTTACAAAAAAATGGCATATATTTCAAATATAAATAGTGAGCAACATGGTCATCTACCAAGAGGTACAATAGTTCTAGGTTATGGGATCATCACACACTTATATAATGATAATGGAAATTTGCACACATGTCTCTGACACTAGCCAAAGAAGAATAATCAACATCCCACTGGGGATAATATCTTCTGAAAATTTTATGTTAGAGTTGTATAGCATCAATATGGTGCTAGTGAATTCCCATACTAGTGTGTTTTTCCCTAATAACACACTAACTACCTAGGATTTCATGCGGTCAAACAAAAATCAATGATGGGAAATTTATTTTAAAACTATTTAAAATACAATTCATCTCATTCTCCCATTTCAAATATTCCAATTTTCCATTTTAAAACAAAAATGTGTATTTAGTCAAATCATTCCTTTTTTCTGAGATAAAACCCTTGGGTTTCTATCAAAATCATTTTAAGGAATTTTTCCCAAAACCCAATTTGAAATCAATTCCATCAAATCAATTTCAAAATTTAAATTTCACAAAGTTCCATCAATTTCAAAAACACACCCAAATTCAATGGAATTAGGGGTTTTTTCCAATTTCATGCCAAATCAAAGACAAATACCCAATCCAATAGAATTGGGTTTTAAATAAACCAATTGAAAGAAATTTAATTGAAATCAAACAATTGAATTTAAATCAAATAATTTAATTTAAATCAATCAATTTATGGTTGATCAAAACAGATCATTATAACGGAACCACCTACCTTTTCCATGGAAACACAATGCCCGTAATGGAACCCACCAATATGAATGAAGGTGTGGAAGATCTAGGAACTCAACCTAGAAACAAGATTCAACAACATGGAGTTTAGATACATTAATCCCAAGATGATCAAACAACTCTGAGGAGAAAAAGGGAAAGTGATTGAGGGATAGGGAGACCGCTTACTTAGAGAGTCACACCGCAACCACAACAATGATCAATTACTGAATGAAATGGCCTGAAAGGGTTGTAGGGATCCAAAATCTTCTGGTTATGGATCTTAGGTCGAGATAAAGTAAGTATAGAGAATTGTAAATAGAAATTTTAGTTGAGATTCCAGTTTAAAAACAACTCTTGGGACTTTACATGACGTGTAACCCAATTACACATCGTGTAATCAACAAGTCCCATTAATTCCTAAAAACCTATTTACTTTTGTTAAAAATGTATTTATTATTATTTTATAATTTACACATCATGTAACCATATTACACAGTGTGTAAATCCCTAGTAGGCTACAGAACAAGCAGGTTTGATACTGAAAATTCCAAAAGAATGTTGACTTCACCATTACCGATGTCCTCCCAACTCCTTCTCTTCCCTAACCTGACAATGAAAAGGGAAAACCATGATAAGGATTAAAAACCTACCTAAAAATGTAACATGATGTTATAGATCAATTGTACATCATGTGATCAACCTGAAAGTAGACATATGGTTTTCATGCACACTGAGGTTCACGTACATGGGGTAAGAAATAATATAAATAGGTCACTCCCAATAGTGAACCTATAATCTATTATCATAATAAGTTCATTAACACGATATACCCATACTATTCGAAAACTAATAGTAGCTAGAATAAAATAAACACTATCTAAATAAGGGGGCTTAATAAAAATAAAAACATAAAACTGCCATCCCTGGGATCTAGTCTAACACTTGATGTAAATATACCCTTGCTATGGACTATTCTAGAGGAATTATAGAATGTGGATCACCCAGCCACATGACATCAGGAACATCCACCAGATATATTTTGGAGATCCAAGATTTCTAATAATGCAATAGGTATGAATTTATGGCCCTAGGTTACACCATTATCATCCAAAATGGAAACACTAAACTCTACCAATCTCTAAGACTCCAGTGGAATAATCCAAACTGGTGATAAGAAATATACTAACATTGATGGAACATATTCAAAACATGGTAGTCCTATATAACTAACCTTCTTAATAAAATATAAAATTGGGGGAAAGGTGCAACCTAAAACCTAGTCCCTCCAAACCGTCTGGGACCACAGACACCCAACCCCTAATAGGGTATGTATCTACTATCCTAGTAGAGGACTTCACTCTTCTAGATCGTCCATTATCTCCCTATTTTAATCTAATCATATCCAACCAACATAGGATAGAACTATATATATCTTATGTCGAATGCCCAGTCCAATGATATCCTAAAGGTCTCCATATATATCAAATCTTGAGATGAAACTGCCTCAATATCCTTGACCAAATGTCACAAAATCAAGGTTCAATCAACTCTCAAACCCATCATCCAAGACAGTGAATCATCAGCATTAACCATATTATGATCAAAAAATATTGGGGCTCCCACAGTTCCCTGAATCACCAAAAAGGACAATATGAGATGAAACCTCTAGTCTCTAAGTTATAAGGGGACACCCAATGTTACCAATGATGAGAAAGTACTGACCCCTCACTATGTTAACCAAATAATGTGGCTCCCAGATTCCCCTAGATCACATGCATCAAAACACGGGCCACGCCCGATGTAAGAACATCTCCAATCAGTGACTCATCACCCAACCAATCCATTCCATTAACTTTACAAATAGGGAATCTATAAAATATAGAACATGAAACCCTACAAGGGGAACCTCTGTCACATCCAAACCATGGGACAATCCTCGAATAAGAAACATCTTCAAGAAAACCTCAATGGCCAACCATTGATCCTCGATAAAAAAAACATGCCTACAAGGGTATCCAAAAACATCACTATACTCGAAAGATAATTCCTAATAACCGACTATAGAATCCATTGATCTCTAGTTAGAAAACACACCCACAAGGTCATCCTTAAGAGTCCCTCGGACTCTTCTCAACATCTACTCAATGGAACTCGATCATACCCTCCATCCCATGGCATCAACCAAGCCCAAAGTATCCAAATTATTTGATCTTTAAACATGGGATATAAACCTTAAATTCTCTAAACTCAAGAAAATAGTCCCAATATTCAGGGACCATCAATGATATCCTCATAGATACAAATTGATCCCACCTTCTAGGATTCGTCTGAAAGAACCTCAAACAAAACTGACTTGGAATCCATAATACAAGTCATACAATAATATTTAAACCCTCACTTAGGCCTCAAAATACACAACCCAACCCGTATGAATATTTTGAATCAAAACCTCAAGGAAAAAATCCCTCCAAATCTCTCCCAAACCAAAACACCATCTAGATGGACTCTCCATGCCAAAAGGATTACAACCTAATGACTTACATGGAAAAACACTCATAATGGACTACTCAAGGGTCCAATTCTAACTCCAGGGTGAGAAAATGGGAAAAGGCCTAAAAATGGTAAGTGGATGGCATGAACCTCATGTACACGGTGTGTACCCCCAAGCATCAACCCAGGTCATGCACTTCTGGACAACTCGGTGTGTACTTCCCCAAGTATACAATGTGTATAACCTATACATGGAGTGTCACCCACATGGGGTGCCCAAATATGTACCTATCCATATACCCTACACAAGTTATTTCCAACTATCATACATGGACAATGGTTATGTTTCTCACATGAGGTCTGGCCATGTGCTCTACATAGCTAAGTTCTCTGAAACAGGGTGTCTATATGAGTACACTTTCACGCCCCTAGTTGCCTCTACATGATGTATCTAGAACACATATGTCTTATATTCCTTATATTCTACCATTTCCCCAAATGTAAGAACATGTGATAGGTGTTCTCTAAAATACATGTCATGTAGATGGGTTTTCCCAAATAGAACCCCATGCAATCTGCCTGAAACCCTTATTTATCCTAAAAGAACCATAAATTTACCCTTTAAGAATCCCAATAAACACATGAATGGATTTAAAATTAAAAAGATACATTTAACTATGGATTGAGGTTAAAAACTCAAAAATTATCCTACCTCTGGGCGAAAATCACTGAAGCTTCACTCCTTGATCTATGATATGCAATCATCGAGATATGATCTACCTCCAAACGAGCTCATGGGAAATAGTAGTGGTGATCCCCTCTCCATCTCCCAAAATTTTTATCTCATATAAAAATGAAACAAAAGGGGGTATGCAAGAATCCATAAAGGGAAGGAGGAAAATAAAATGGAAAATAAAAAAAGAAAAAAAAGGTCAACCCTAGTGCTCATGATGGGTTTATGCCTCTCTTATGAAAAACCCCCATTTCAAACTCAACCTTGGAATCAAAATTATAATACAATGATTTGAAGAAAAAAAAAAGATATCATCATTTAAACATTAACAAATAAATTAATATTTAATTGATTAAATATTAAATATTATTTGAAAATTTTAATGGCATGTAATTCAACAAAACTTTTGTCCTAGGGTTCTGAGACCAACAGAGTGGTTGGAAAAATTATCTGAGATCATACAATAGGAGAAATTAAAATTTTACTCTCATACACCCCTGATAAAAAAATCAAACTTCTCCTGATTTTCTCAACCCATAATGATGAGTTTCATTACAAACTTCCCACCATAATGCTTCTCACCACCAAGAATCCCTAGTGTTCAACTAGGCATCATTCTCTCACCCTCAGCATTAACGCAGACCATGTTATCTAGACCATCCACTAACCATTCCTATAGCACCTAGAACTCTCCCAACATGAGAGACATTTAACTATGACTAACATAATATTCTCCATCATAAGAGTATTCTTATCATACTATCATGATAAAAACACCAACATTCATAGCCCACTCTCGATCCACTATTGAATACAATAACTAGACATGGCCAACTCGCTCACGCCTGAGTAATGGTATGAAAATCACAACAACCACCCATCCCTATCTCACTAGGAACAATAACCTCCATGCTCAAAACTCACTTATAAAAAGGGTCACATTCTCCAAAGGCCAGTGGTTCTATCAAACCCATAAGGTTTTCCTCACACTGCTCCTTGAGTGAAGGCCTCAACATGTCCACTACAGCTGCACTACTCAGGTTCTTCCAAGACACGAACAAAAATCAATAGACCCACACATGACCCGTTCAACTAAATTATAGACCAATTAGAACTGCACTAAACCCACACAAACATGCCTTCACATAAAAAGTATTTATCCTAAAAATCCATGTCAATCGACATTATCCTCATCAATTCATATTTATTTTCTATGAACCTCTCAGAGACTCTCACACTCACATGATCCATGATCCAATGAAGTTAGGCTAATGCACATAAACCATTGATCATGCTCCTCATTCAGGTCAATTACAACAATCAAAATTACCCTTATAACTCTTCAAAATCAAGGAATATCCATCATTCCAAGATCAACCACATGACCACCCTCTACTCGGGTATAATATAAATCCATGAGTTTCTATTCAAGCTCTCACCAGGCTACCAAAACACTAAATAAAATGAGTAGGTCTAGAAAAATAAGAAAGCATTCCCTATCAAGACAACCTCAAAACCAAGATCACTCTAAGTGCTCTACTATTTAATGACTCCTTAGGGATAACAGACCTTGGTGGGGACCACCAAAGGAAATAAAAACCATGAACACCCAAATCCTTGGTGATAGAAGGCATGTAGTGCCCATCATAAGACCTTGTAGATCACACATTGCAAGAACTTCTCTCTCCCAAGAAAATAAAACCCAGTACTTCAAGGGAAACCACAACCTCAGGGAAAATCAACCTTTATGAAAACACCTATCAGGAATTATTTCCCTCATCAAGCCACCAACAGGGCACCCAAATCCCAAACCAATCCATAAATGAATCCATACATCCTTCGATGAAGAGTCTGCATCTCTATCACTGGAGAATATATCACTATTGGATCCACATGTCTTGTCATTAGAAGAAAATAGATGAATTTTAGCTAAGTATAATTCTACCAAGGAGCTATATATGACAACACCATATAGTTCATTATAGACACTTTAAACAATTAAAACACTATCATCAGTGAAAGCACACACAAGAAGGCATATGTCATGTGAACCCTATGTTACTAGTATGATGCATGAAAGCATGCCTCTTTTCACTACATCACAAGATCCAAACCCCATAATAAACCATAAATCCAAAAACCCAAGTGCATCACACTAGGTGAAATCATACAACCATAAAAAACATAAACCAAGAATAGTAATATCATGCCCTATAAACTTGGAATTCCTATCAAAAAATATATTCATGATACACTTGTTCAATATATATCAAAATTTAAAAAAACATTCCTATACCACCTTATTACCAACTCCCTAAATCATAAAACCTAATCTGATACCATTTTGTAATGAACCAATTCGGGTAGACCTTACATACCACCTAATTTGGATTACCATAAGTCCTAAAGCACACTTACACTTATGCCAAAGGCTTATGGATAGTGATAAGGGTCTAAAAAAATATCGTGGGGAGACTATGCCCTCAGTTAGAGTGTAATAAAATCCAAAATAAACCAAACACATCCATATCATGAACATCAAAGTATGTAATAAATAACCAAATCATCAAAATTATATAATAAATAAATTGTGGAAACAGCCATACAGACTCACAAACATACTAAAACACACCAACTAGTCATCCACTGATCCAAACACATATACAGAATAAATAAAACTAAAAATAAATACACCAAGCTCCACTGTCAACTTCGAATTGTACCACATACCCAATCTCCACAAATGTCAAGCTACACCAACCTAATCTTGAGACACCACATCAGTGACACTATTAAATCATGAAACATTAGGCCTTTTCTTGATCCACTATACATCATGTGATAAATTTAAAAGTATACATAAGGTTTGTATGTGTACTGGGGTGCGTGTATAGGGGTTATAACAAGTGCATGAACACATGATATGCCCAACCTAGTCAAAAATAATAATAGCATATAGCATAAAAGAAACACTATATAAATAAGGGTATTAAAAAATAAAAATATAAAATAACCAACCCTGATATCTATTCTAACACTCAATGTAAATCTACACCTGCTTTGGACCATTCCAGAGGACTTATAGCATGTGGTTCACCCAATCACATGACTTTAGGCACATATATTGGATCTACATTAGATCTCAAAGATGTATATCAACACAACAGGCATGAATTTAAGACCCTATAATTGCACCATAGGCATCCAAAATGGCAATACAAAACTCTACCATGATCTAGGACTTTAATGGCATGATCTGAACTGGTGACAGGAACTCTACTAACACTAAGAAAACCTGGACAAAATATGGTAGTCCTATAGAAAAAACTAGATCTATAAAATATAAAATAAATGAAAATATCACTCTAAAACTCAAATACTCTAAATCATATAGGAACACGGACACTCAACCCCTATTTGAGTAAGTATCTGGTAGCCTAAGTGAGTAATTCACTCCTCTAGATCATCTATTAACTCTTTATTCTTGTAAAACCATAGTAATCCACTAGAGGAGAGAACCAAATAAATATCAGGGATAATTCCAAATCTAAATATATCCCAAATGTCTTCTCCTGCATAAAATATTGAATAGAAACTCCCTCAATATCCTTGGACAAAAATCACAAAATAATGGGTAGATCAACTCTCAACCCCATCGTCTAAGCTATTGAATCGTCAACATCAACCATATTATGGTTAACAAATATCATGGCACCCATGGTCCCTTAAATCAAAGAAACATCCAATATGGGATTAAAAAAATATTCTTTGGGTTATAAGGGGACACCCAACATCACCAATGTTGAGAAAGTACCGACCCTTCACTAGGTCAACCAAAACATGGGGCTCCCATGGTCCCTGGGATCACATCCATCAAAACGTAGGCCACACCCAATGCAAGAACATCCTCAATTGGAGACTTGGAACCTGAACCATCCATGACCATTAACTTTCCCATAAGGGCATCCATAAAATATAAAAAAGGACACCCAACAAGGGAATCCTATATCACATCCAAACCACATGACAAACCCAACATAAGAAACATCTCCAAATGACTCTCAATGGCCAACCACTGATCCTCGATCAACAGCACACCCATAAGGGAATCCAAAAGCATCACTGCACCTAAAAGGGAATTCCTACTAGCCAAATATATAATCCACTAATAACAGATTATAAAACCTTCCCATAATGGCATCCTCGAGAGTCACTCAGACTCTTCTCAACATCTACTTGATGGAATCCATCCATACCTTCCATCTTAAGGAATCAACCTATCCTAAAGGATCCAATTGATATAATCCCAAAACATGGGATCTAAACCTCAACTAATATAACCTTGAGCAAAAATTATTGAGAAATAAGGACCATCCAAGATCTCAATAGAGATATAACTTGATCCCTTCTTCTAAGATCTGTTCAAAAGAATCTCAAAAAAAATTAACTTTTTTTCCACAATTTGAGTCTTCCAACAAGATTGTAGCCCTCAATCAGAGATTTCATCACACTACCCAACCCATATGAGGATTATAAATTAAAACCTCAAAGAAAACCTCCCTCTAAAACTCTCCCATACAAAACACCTTCCAGGAATCCTCTATATATCAAAAGGATTTTACCATTGCAATCTATGCTAAAAAATAATTAGAATGGACTAATCACATGTCCAATTATGACTACAGGGTGAGAAAATAGGGACAATCATAAAAGGAGTAAGTGCACGGTGAGAACCTTGTGTACACAGTGCGTACCCCCAAGAATTAACCCAAATTGTGTAGCTCTTACCAACGTATCATGTACTTCCCCGAGTACACGAAATATACAACCTCCACATAGTCTTTCACCCACACATAGTGCCCAACCATGTTCTTGAACATATACCCCACATGGGGTCTAGCCAACTACCATACATGGACACTAGTTTTGTACCTCACATGAGGTCTGGTCGTGTGCTCTATATAGCCAATTTTCTCGGCACAGGGATGAGTATATGGACACACCTTGAGTCGCCTCTACATGGCATATACCAAAAGTACATAGTGTGGTCCTAATATTTTACCCTTCACACAAATATAATTACTCATGTCATGTGTTCTCTTAACCACATGTTGTGGGGATAGTTTTTCTGAAATGGAAACCCCTGTAATCAGCTTGAAACCACTGTTTTTACCGAAAAAACCAAAAATTGACACTTTAAGGGTACCCATCAATACATGGGAATTAAAATTAAAAAGTAATAGCTAAATAGGGATCAGAGTTAAAAAATAAAAAACCAACCTACATCCGGGTGAAAATCATCAAAAATTTACTCACTGATCTATGAGATGTAACCACCAAGATATGATCTACCTTCAAATGAGATCCCTAGAAATGATGATAATGATCCCCTCTCCCTCTTCTTGCCTTTCTATTTTATCTAAACATGACCCACAGGGAGGGTTCATGAGAAGCCACATGGGGGAGGAGTAAAAGAAAAGGGGAAATGAAAAAAAAAAGATATCAGCCCCCTTAATGGGTTTATGCCTTGCCTAGGAAAAACCCTCATTCTGGACTCAACTCTATAGTCAAAATATCAATATGATTCTTCAAAAAAATATCACCATTTTAAGATTCATAAATAAATTAATATTTAATTAATTAAATATTAAATATTCCATGAAAAAATGCATGTCTTGAAATTCCACCAAACTTCTATCTTAGGGTAAACACACTAGTCTGAGACCAACGAAGTCATCAAAAAAATTATCTGAGATCATATGAAAGAAGAAATTTTTATTTTTTCCATGATACACTCTTGGGAATATAAATTTCAAATTTCTCCTAACTTTCTCAACCCTTAATGACATAGGTCATTATAGCATCATAAGTGAAACTCATGGAAATTAATGTAAATATGGGTTTTTAGCTCCATAGTTTTGATGATTGGGATTAGTAGATTTGATCAGAGTATACATAAGGTTAGGAACTCACATGTTGGTGTGGATGATAGGACATAGGTCCCCTATATTATTTGTAGAGTTCGATACTCCCCAACCTATATGGGGTGCGGCTCCTCCATATGGAGCATGGGGTTAATAATCCCTTGTCCAAGATAAAGTACAATTCCTTCACATGGATTTAGGGTTATAAACTCCCCCACTTGCGGGGTGTGGGTCCTCTATCCATGGATTTAGGTAGTCCCTTATATGAAGTTCTCTACTCAACAAGGCATGGGTCCTCCACTAGGGTTGGTTACTCCCTTGACCAACAATTATTACATGGAAAGGTGTAGGTCCTTAACTATAGTTCTGAGAGGTAACATGGGTATGAAAAATATGGGTAGTTTGGTTCCTTAGGTTTCTCATGGTGAATGTGAAGGCTTTGTGAACAATGTAGGCACTTATCAGAGTCAGGCCCAACTTAGAAATTATAGGATTCAATGGATATTTTTTGATGTACATGTCATGGAATCCATTACCAATGAATTTTTTCCAATGAAACTTGACGTAAACATTATAACCAAGAGGTTGTTTCATGTTAAATTTATAATTAATCTAAATGGATGGGAAGAAATAATACCTCAGTCTTTATATCTTTCTTTGATGAAGATATTGATCATCTGAAACCCTTTAGGTATACCATTTTTGTAATTGTAGGATCCAAGTGTATAATCCCTCTAGCATTGATCCACGCATGATCCTTTGATCTTTGAAAAACACCAATGGATCATCGGGTGTTATCATGGCAGATCGATCATATTATGGTTTTCACCTTGATCACTGCAACAATTCCTTTAGGTTTTAAGAATCATACTTTCACTCTTATTTTTGAGAAGATGGAGGAGGGAGTAGAATCTATCAATCTTAATATAAGAAACTCTAGATCATTCTTTAGTCTTGAGAGAGAGAGATCTATATTTCCTTGTGCACAATGATTCTCCAATTCAATTAATCCTAAATCAATAGACATAAAAGCCTATTTATAGGGTTATGGGTTAGGGTTAAATATTATTTAATTTTTCATAGGACCTTAATAATGTATTAAACCCTTAAATGACCCCATTCCATGTAATGTTATTATTATTATTATTATTATTATTATTATTATTATTTTCTCATGGCATGTGCTAACTAGCGCAATGATAAAAATTATTTTACCATCTTGAAAATTAGTATTTATCATTGAACCATGTCTTGGTCTACTTGTCCTCCTCAAAATTTATTGAATAATTGAATAAATATTTAATTAAATATTTATTCATTCAATAAATAAATAGTTTATATGAACATAATTAAATAATTACCTTGTGGATAGATATTTATTTAATTTATATGATTAATAAATCTTGAATAAAATTATTCCTTTAACTTGAGAATAATATTTATTCTAATAATTAAATTCAAATATAATTTAATTTATATCAATGGATAAAAATAGTGTGTGACCCTATAGGCTTCTTCGTCATTTTCATTAGGTGGGCTTTCCAAAATTCCATGATTACTATCTAGAAATGGGTTAGGCACCCAAGTGGAATAAGTTAATGTCGTAGTGTCAAAAACCACATACGGGTATAGACTGTGTAATATAATCCCTTTATCTTAATATCTCATCATGCAGTTCACATACTTGTTGATAGCCCCATGGGTGTCATTAATTTTCATTGGGTTATTGAATTTATAAATTTAAAACACAAAATAGACAAACCACTAAACTACAAGGTAGTATAGGATATGCAAGTCCAAGGTCAAACCCATAGAGATGGGGTTGGAGAAAATATTAATTAAATAAGACAAACCTAAACTAATTTCAAATTTGCATAAATAAAATATAAACTATTGAGAATGTGATTTGGTGAAGTGGGTGAGAGAATACAATATAAAATGGGTGTCGGGTAGCAATGATTCCAAGTTTATGAGATGACAAGGTATGAAATAATCTGATAACAGTTATGCAATTATAGGAATCGAGTCCTAGTGAATGCAATGGTCATGATAAATGCACTCCATTCCAGATGCACCTTTTCTCATGGTTAGGTACTTCAGATTGTAAATAATGGGTAACCCAAAACTAAATTTAAACATAAGGCAGGGAAAAACCCAATAGTCATAGTGGAATTCTAAACCCCAGATCACACAATAAAAATTGCATTTAGTCAACTCCATAAATGGTCATTCTCAAAGAAAGAAATAAATTAAACTCATTCCCCAACCCCACTCATAATAGGCATGCAAGAAGAAATCAGGAAAATGATAGAAATGAAGAAAAAATGTGAAATCCCAACATGAATTTCATTAAAATATAAAATACATCATACAATAAATTCCCCTTCGTCACGCATGCACTGGAACAAATAAATCACCTGGTCATGCTAACCATGATCGGGTGTAGAAAATAAATAAATTAAAATCCAAAAGAAAGTGGCGGCAGCAGGTGTGCCTCTGTTCAGTAGGCATCTGTCAGTGGTCCTCCATTCAGAATTCTTCCAAATGGTGCGGCCAATAGAATCTATTTATAGGCACTAGATAGGATTTTCCCAAGGATGGTCATGACATGTAATTGGATTACACATTGTGTAATCCAGATCTGAAGTCCCCTCTGTGATTTTTTACCGTGTTTGACTGTGTCGCATTTATTTTTCATAGTGTCACTGATTACATGATGTGTAAAGGAGTTTCACATCGTGTAATCTTCTTTCACAATGTGTATGCATGTCACGACTTGCTCTAGTGGAGGTAGCCTTAGTTGATGAAGCCACAATGTGTAATTAAGTTACACATCATGTAATAGTGTTTTTTCATTTTCCAGCTCCTCTTCATCTTCAAAAATCTAGTTTTGCATCGTGATATTCTTATCCTTTCATTCATTTTCCAAAAATTCATTGTATCCTACCAAAAAACACCAAAAAAGTTAAATTGTCCCACATTTGGAAATAATATTCAATTAAATACAAAAATCAATATATTAAGACACTATAAAATGTATGCATGAAATACACTTATCACTTGTGTCATCAACCATAATGTTTGATATATATTTCTTTGATTATCCAGAATGAATATGTCTGCATTTTCATGGCCATAGAATTTCTTTCAATGTTTCCATTCCAATCAAAGAGTTGAGATATTAACTTCTATAAATGGAATGGAAAAATATTTCCTCAAAGTATTCATTAATAACATACTGATCATGGCATACCCAATGTATCCTACTTAGCATAAAAATATAGCATCATGGGTTTCATTAATACATCTAAGTACATGAGTCGTGATATGAATTATTAATAATATTAAAGTCTAAGGACTATTACAAATTCTCACAAATAAGAATATTTGATGACATACAAACAGGAAGAATTCCTATTGGTGGGTCTATCCTCATAATCTCTCATCTTGGATATTATTTAGTGTGAACTTTATGAGATGAAGCCTCATCCTCTTATGAGTACTCATGCCTAAAATTCGATAAATTATGTGACCCATCATATTTATACATGCTAACCATTGGAAAAATATTTGAGAGATATCATCATAGTGTCTCAAGGTTCTCATTATATCAGGGAACTTCTATGACCTATTTTGATGTGATAGATACTCTAAAACATTATCACATTAAATCCATGTAGAATAATGATCAATATGTGATAATATATATTTAATATTAAATTATTTGAATATATTTGGAAATATAAATTACAAATGGTTGGTTCTAGGATACTCACTTTAATAAACTCTCATTTTTCCTAAATCCAACTACTAATAAATTTTAGTCTACTAGATCTCACATGAAGATCATGCTTATATTGAGACAAGGTATTTGTTAAGGGATCTACCATGTTTTATTCCATGTAAATTTTACTCTCAACAACTTTAACTATTTGAGAAAAATACCTCAAGAGATGATACTTTAGAATATGTGCTTCATTCGCTAATGTGACCTTGGTTCTTTAGCGAGAGCTGCCGCAATAGTATTGTCACGGTAAACTATGATAGGGTCTTTACTGATAGGTACCAAATCTATCTCTTGGATACAATTGTATATCTATACTAATTCTTTAGCTACATCAAAAGCTACAACATACTTTGACTCTATTGTATAATCAAAAAACACTTATTTCTTTGAGCTATTCTAGGTCATGGACCCTCCATTGATGGTGAAGACGTATCCTGACTGTACTTTAGATCATATTGATCTATTTGGAAACTAGCATATGCATATCCCTTAATTACTAGATCATAATATCCACCCTATACTAGAAACATTTTCTTAGTTCGCCTTAGATACTTAAGGATAGTTTTGATGAATATCCAATAATGGTCTCCTGGATCTTCCTAGTATCTGCCAACTTCACTCAAGGCATAATCAATATCTAACCTAGTACACTGCATGGAATATATAGTAGACCTAATTTTTGATTCATATGGAATTATTACCATTCTATATATATCCTCATGTGTACAAGGACACATTTTATTGGAAATATTAATGCCATATGACATAGGAAACAATACCCTGTTGGATTTTTTCATACTGTATCTCATCAATATCTTACCAATATATGTACCTTGACTTAGATCGAGAAATATATTGGGTCCATCATCAAGTATATTGATCTCAAAAACATATAATTATTCACCTAAGTCTTTCATAGATAAGAATGTATTTAACCACATCTTAATGGTCTGTAAGATAGGTATATCATTCCCAATAAGTAAAATTTCATTGGCACATACTATTAAGAAAACACTGCAATACCACTAAAATTTTTATGGACACAAGGCTCGCATTCATTTATTATAAAACCAAATTCTATTATATCTTTATAAAAATTAATATTCCACAACCTAGATGCTTTCTTTAATCCATATATGGATCTCTACAGCTTGAATACTTTATTAGCATTACCTGGAGTCACAAACCCTTCTGTTTGTGTCATACAAAAATAATAATTGAAGGTTCTCATTAAGGAAATCTATTTTTAAATCCATATAAAAAATCTCAAAAACATGGTATGATACTATAGAAAGTATAATTTGGATGGATTTATCATGGAAACTAGTGAAAAGATTCCATTGTAGTCTACATCTTGATGTTATCTGTACCCTTTTGCAACCAATCATGCTTATAAGTACTAACTTGACCATCTATGTCTAGTTTCTTATTTAGTACCCATTTGGAAACAATAGGATTTATATAAATTTAAGGATCTACCAAAATATAGACTTGGTTTTGGTACATGTAATCCATTTCAAAATTTATTACTTCTTTCGAACTGGAAGAATTTGTGTAATTTACTTCTTACTTTTAGGTTATAGGATAATTATTATTGACTAAAAATGATTCACAATCCTTAGTTACTAAGAAACCATATCATTCATGTTTTATAACCTCTCTTATACTCCTATGTAGTACTTGTGTCTCTAGAACAGTTTCTTCCATAGGTGTTTGTGGAACTTGTTCCAGTACCAACTCTTGTATATCCTAATCTTGGAATTCATTGAACTCTATCACGCTCCCACCATATCTTTTATATAATTTATCCCTATCCATAAGCATGGAATGTATTTCCACTATTACATTTTTTATCTTAGGTTCATATAGGTAATATACCCTTTCTCTCTTAAGGTATCCTATAAATATACACTTTGTGCCTTGTGGTTCAATTTTGTTTCTTGAATAGACCTTAACAAATACTTTACATCCCCACACATGTAAGTCTGATAACATAAGTTTCTTTAAAGTCCATAATTGGTATGGTATATAATCTTCCTCTTTAGTTGGTACTTGGTTTAGTATGTTCATTTTTTTCTATAATTCATATCCCTAAAATCATAGTGGAAGGTTTTCATGACTCATCATTGAAATCACCATGTACAATAAGGTTCGGTTCCTCCTTTAATTTACTTCATTCTACTGGGTGTATAGGGAGGAGTGAGTTGGGATAAAATCTCATACTCATATAAATAGTTAGTGAAATCTTGATTAAGATATTATCCACCATAGTCTGAGTAGAGTTTTTTAATCTTATTACCAAGCTAGTTCTCAACCTCCTTATTAAATTCTTTAAATATATCAATAGATTTTTGACTTATACCTCATTATGTATATATATCCATACCTACTAAATTCATCATTAAAATTTATTAAGTATGATTACCCACCCCTTGATTCAATAGGGAATGGTTCACAAAAATCGCTATGAAATAACTCTAGAAGCTTTGTGACCCTTTTACTTTTTCCACTGAATAGAGATTGAGTCATTTTACCTTATAAACTTGCTTGAAAAATACCAAGTGATTTTCGTTATAATGAATCTAAATAACCATCTTGATGTAACTTTGTCAATTTTTTCTCCTTTATAGACCTAAGTGGTGATGACATAGCTGGGTGTTGTATGAGTCATGAAAATCAGATTTGTTATCTATTTCCAACACTTGGTTCTCATGATCTAATACATAATTACCATTATATAAATGTGCCTTACCGTAACATATTTTTTATTTATAAAATAAGAAACTTTTATTTATGAACTTTAAAATAAATATTTCCATATCTAATTTAGATATAGGAATAATGTTTTTGGTAATTCCTGACACATAGTAACAATTATTAATAACCAAGATCATTCCCATCAGCTATGTGAGGTGGTAGTCGCCAATGGCTAGGGATTCCATGTTAGCTCCATTTACAGCCTGAAAATCCACCACACCTCGCACAACCTTTCGAAATATACTAGGATCTTTAATTTTTATAAAAATTTGAGAACCATATGTGGTATCCAATACCCAATTCATATAAATTGAAAGGTTACACTTGATAAATAACATACATGAAGCATTTCCATTATTCCTTCCCACTGTGCAGTTTTTCTTCCAGTGGCCCTTATTTCTACAACGAAAACAGATAGCATCCCACTCCCTTAATTACCCTTTAATCTTACTCTTATTGGAAGGGTGGTATATAGTGGCCATATACTTGGACTTAGTCTTGGTGATATTTTCCTTGACTTTCCTCTTATTCACCATAAGGATGGAATATTTTTTAGGCTTCAATTATTCATCGGTTTGGAGAATTGAAGTGAGGAGATATGGGTGTGACTTTTATATATTATCCATTTTTGTAATTAATAATAAAGTTATAGAAACTATGAGTAAGTTAGGTGAGAATGAAATTGGTTCAAAATTCATCAGGTGTTTTAAACCATAGAATTTATAGACACTCAATGTAGCCAGTCATTTTAAATATGTGAGGTCTGGTGGGTACACCTTCTCTAAGATTTAACGTGAAGGGTGACTTGGAAATATCAACCCGTTATTATATTTATCTCTCCTAATAAACATCGTAGAGATAACTCATTATTTTATATATATCCACGGTCTCATGTGATTTTTGTAGTTCACTGAACATGGAATATAGTATTAAAAACTGGACATCAACTACATTTTACAAATGTTTATCATAGACAAGTAACTCTTCCACACTCACCTCCATAGCAAGTGGATCAAGAACTAGGGACTCCAGCATGTATAACTTCTGTTACTAGAATATTAAAATGTGCAAGTGCCTATACCACTCCTGGAAGTTTATGTCAGTAAGTATGTTTTCTTTATCCAAGATAATTCATAGGGATGATTTTGTGGTTGTTAAAATTTCCATTTGATTATATGAAAATTTATATTAGATTATTATTACTTAATCTAATTACCAAAAGTGATATGAAATAAATTTAATTATATGTATCCTACTATTTCATCAATCCTTAACATCCCTCACCATTGAACTCAGAATTTCTATTTTCTTAGATATTCTAATGTAAAGGATCCATATTCCCCTTATCATAACATAAGTAAGGTATTTTTAAATTACTAGAATGTATTTAGGTGGGAAATTCTTTTCCAAATTTGGGTTTACATCTCCTTGATCTGTTGAGTAGACTCCTAAACTCTCACCCAAGTTTCCTCAACACTTTCCTCCAGGTTACATCAAGTATATCAAGGGCTACTAATCTTGATGTAAAATGGATAATTTAACCTAAAACTTTCTTAAGAACTCCCTAGTAAAATTAATTATCTAAAATATGATTAGACCAACACTTCATTCTATGGTTTCATTTCTAATCAATTAATGGAAGGCTTAGTCAAACTTAATATTTTTTTGAGGGGTTTTATTTATTATGTGTAAATTTTTCTTGTTTTATCTTTTATGTATATTATTAATATTGATTTGATTTTACTTAAGGGATTAACCATGTTATGATAAAACATATATTCATAATCCATTTATTTTCATTCCATATTTTCATATTACTCTATTTATTTATGTTTCCACATTTTTGTATCCATAAAATAAATCATTAAATAGACAAAAATAAAATAAATGAATAAATGAAATGATCATGAGCTTTATTTAATGGTTGATTTTATAAGAGGATAATAAATCTACCTATTATCCTAGGTAAAACTCTTTATGTCAGTCTTGGTATGAGTTATTGCATCACACGTGTTCACCTATGTATTGTCCATGTTGGTTTCATTGTGGTTCCATCTTGAACTGTCTTTGCCTCAGCTCCACCCATAATCTAACCCCATGCACCTTTGTATACTCTTTTTATTACATATTTTTTATAAATCACATGCAGGTGAGGGAAACCAAATGATTGGTTAAGGGGAATTACATAAAATAACCTTGGACATGCAGGTCCTACATAATAAAGGAGGGGAAGATGATGCACAGGCTATCATATTTAATTTAATAATAAATAATTACAAACCCATGAAATAAAACTAAATTAAATAAAACCAACACATACATAGGTCTAGTCAAAAATCATGATCGATCATATACATGCAACAACTATGCATTTAAAACAACTAACTGGCATTCATTTAAATTCGTTCTTCACTAAGATAAAACATGCACAAATTTATCTGATTAATTATCTTATTAATAAAATAGTTAATTTTATCTTATTCTATCCAATCATCCTAGATAATCCCATTTTCTGTGATTTTAAATAAAATAAATAATTGTATTTTATTTAAAATTTAATAAAAATAGTTCACAGATTTGTACTTGTAAGCAACTCGGTGAGTACCTATTTAAACTACTTAGTATAGTCCTCGTTGTATACAATGCACCCACAAGTCATATTGCATACATGGAATGAATCATAATTTCACAGTGTGTACTATAAAATTAATGACACATAGAACACATGAAATTTATGTTTCCTATATAATTTAATTCATAGTGAGTATTTAGTATGAAATGAGAGCATACATGCCTTTTAGTTTTGAATATTACAAAGAATTAATTCAAGATTTTATGTAATATAAAACCTAATAACCGGTGTGTAATGTCAATTAAATGAATCATAGGACTCAGGTTTAATGGAGTAGTTAATTAAATTTAATATTTTCATGTAAACAAGTAGAGTACGCAATGTGTACAGGCTAGCCACACGATGTGTACTTTTCTTCACCAGATGTCTGTAATACACACCTAGGGACTTAGTGTGTACTTCTGGGAGACATTTATGAGGTACATGGAATGAAGGAAGGATAAATTTTCTAACACCTCAAGTTTTATGGTTTCTATCCTGTATGCGTCATATATTAAATACACATGGTGCATTAATTACATGATGTGGATTCACCCCATGTTTTCCACCTCAAAAACACATGCATAGACTACATGGCATGTAGGAAATATGAATGGTGTTAGTTTAGAAAAATCATGTACAACCCCGGTTAGTCTATACATTGTGCATTTTATTCATGCATCTTGTATTCATTACATGATAAACCAGAGTCCGCATAGGTTCCATGGTACAATAAACAATGATACACAACATGTGATAAAGGAGTATACATCTTGTAACCCTATGTTATCCATCCATAGATCTTAGAACCTATGTATGGGTTCTTCGAATGTGTTCATCATTAATTATTAACTAATCTTGGTCATGTGAGTGAGAAATGAAGAGAAGGAAGAAGATATATCAATGATGGATTAAGAACAAATTAAAATGAGGAATGAAATTTAGCTTTTACATGTATAATGATCAATAATCAAATAAATAATTATAAAATTTAATATGAACACTCTGATATGAATTGAAGGTTCTGGGCACAACAGAAATGCTTATCAGGTCTAGGCTCGACTCATCAATTACCATATTCAAAGGATATTATGTGATGTACATGATGTGGATTCCATAATCAATGAAAATTTTTCTTATGAAACTTGACAGACATTCCATAACCAATAGGATCTTCCACATTAAATTTATAATTGATTTAAATGGATGGGAAGAAATAATACCTTGTTCTTGAGATCTTTCTTCAATGAATATGTTGATCATATGAAAACATTTTGGTTTATAATCATAGAGATTATAGGATCCAACTGTAGAATCCCTCTAGTGGTGATTCACATGTGATCCTTTGATCTCATAATAGCATTAATGTATTACTAGGTATTAGCATGGAAGATCAATCATCTTATGGTGTTCTCCTTGATCACTACAACAATTCTTTCAAGCTTAAATAATTGTCTTTACACTCGCATTCTTGAGAATATGTAGGAGGGAGGATAATCTCTCGAGATTAAGAGAAGAAACTCTAGAGAGTTCTTTAGTCTTGAGAGAGAGGGGTCTAGATTTCATTGTGTACAGTGATTCTTCAATTCAATTAACCCTGGTACAATAAACATAACAATATATTTTTAGAGTTATGTGTTAGGGTTAAATATTATTTAATTTCATATAGGCCCTTAATTATATATTAAACCCTTAAATGTCCCCATGTCATGTAATAATATTATTATTATTATCTTCTCATGGAATGCACTAACTGGCACAATGATAAATATTATTTTATTATCTTACAAATTAATATTTATTGTTGAACCTAGTCTTAGTCTTATTGTCCTCCTTAACATTTATTGAATACTAAAATAAATATTTAATTAAATATTATTCATTCAATAAATAAATATTATATATCATCTTAATTAAATAATTACCTTGTAAATAAATATTTACTTAATTTATACGATCAATAAATCCTGAATAAAATTTTCCCTTGAACTTGATATTAATATTTATTCCAATGATTAAATTCAAATATAATTTAAATGAGATCAAAAGAGAACACATAGTGCATGACGCACTGGGATTTTTCCTCATTGACATTAGGTGGGCTTGCCTATAGTCCAATATTATTGTCTAATAATGGGTCAAGGAACCCAATAGAAAGAATTTAATGTCACAACATCGACAACCACATATGAGTGTAGAGTGCATAATATAATCCTTTTGTCTCGATATCTCATCAAACATGTTGTATACTTATGTCATCAACCTTAATGCTTGATATATCTTTATTTGATTATCCAAAATGAACATGTCTATATCACCATGTCTATATAATTTATTTCAATGATTCCATTCCAATAAAAATGGTGAGATATTAACTTCCATAAATATAAGGGAAAAATCCTTCCTCGACTTATTCATTAATAACTTACCGGTCATGATGTAACCAACCTATTCAATATAGTGTGAACATAGAGCATCGCAATTTTCATCAATATATCTAAGTACACAATTCATGATATGTATTAATAATATTATTAAATTTTAAGTACCATTACACACACTCATGGATAGGAATATTTGATGACACGTAAACATACAGAATTCCTACCGACAGGTCTATCTTCATAATCTACCATCTTGGAGATTACCTAGTGCAAACTTCATGAGATGAAACCTCATCATATTACGATCACTCATACTTGATAGTTTATGAACTATGTGCCCCATCATATTTTTTCATGATGACCATAATACAAATATTTAAGAGATGTTATCATAGAATATGGATGTTCTTATCAAGTAGGAAACTATTATGACCTATTTTGATATGACAGATACCCTAGCACATTATCATATTAAATTAATGAAGAATAAAGATCAATATGTGATAAGATATATTTAATATTCACTTATTTGAATATATTCAGTAATCTAAAGTAAAAACTAGTTGGTTCTAGGATACTGACTCCCATAGATTGGTCCTCTTATAGCTAAGTTGTAAAGAGTGAGACTATCCTGCATCTCAGGTTCTCTATGTTAGGTTAAAGATAATTTTCATTACCATGTTTTTAAAATCATAATGCACTTTATATAAAATTGATTTAAATTGAAACTTGTTTTATTTTTTTATGGTGTGCATATTTAACTTCTGTTATACTAAATTCTATTAAATTGAATAAATCGGCTTAATTTCTAAAAAACCGAGGAAGTCGTGCTAATTTGAATCTAGTAGCAGTTGTATGATTTGATGGAACTTGAATTACAGTCATCAAAAGATGGAAATGTTGGTACTTTAAATTTTTTTACAACTAAACCTAAGGTTTATAAAGTTTACCATTAGAGTAATGTCAATAAATCAAACCCAATACTTCAAAGTGTGGGACCACTTCAAGATATTCTCAACACTGAGAGGGGGGTAAGTCAGTGTTGGGGAATTTTTAAATGAATTAAAACTCTTTATCAATTTGAATCTTAGACCTATTAGGATCTCAATTCTATTGTTCTCTTTTCATTTTCATATGCAGGTAGATGAAAGTGAGTAAAGGATGGAACATGATATTTTTACAAGGTTTACTACTTAATAAGTGGGTTTAGTACTTGATGTGTATGGTGGTGACCAGTACACATATTCTCCACTAGTGAGATAAAAATTATAGTGGTTTTGAGAGAAAAAAATCATGATCCCGATTGTTGTTCCCTACACTTTAGGGGGGGTAGAAAACAATCCTAATTCCTTGGACTGGTGAATTCCTAGTCAAACTGAAATTCCTTGTTGGATATTTATACTTCCTATATAGACGGTCTTCAACTTCTTCATATTCTTTATAGAACTAATAAATTCCTCCATCAGATGTGACTTCTGTTAAATGTCTTGGTGTTGTTTTTTCTTCTCTTCCTTCTTCATCTATTGTTACTTGCACAGAAGCATGCAAATAACCACTCTTATTCTTCCTTTGTCTACATAGTAATGAACAAAACCTTCTTCATAATCACATTAGTAAATTGAAATGTTTCTTTTTCTTCCATTGGTAAAATAATTTTTCTTCTCTTATTCTTCTTTATTCTTTGTCAGGTTCCTTCTCCATCTGGTACTTGTCTATATGATAATTCTTCATCTGGTACATTTTTATTTGATACCTTATTCTTATTCAGAAACCACTCTATACAATTCTTCACTTCTTCATCCAATACATGTTTTTTCAGAACTTCTTTGTTTGATGTTTTTTATTCGAAACTAGTTCATCTGATACCTTCTTCGTTCAGTTCATCACATACTTTCTAGGTATCTTCTTTATCTAGTACCTCTTTATCTAGAACCTCTTCATCTAAAACTTCAACCCAAAATAGAATTTCTCTCAATATTTTTGGTGTGCATCTCACTTCAGAACTTAACCTATACAACAATAATCACAGCTACAACAAATTTCTCATTGCATTTATTTCCCTTTATAGAGTCATTTTTTATCTAAAATCATGGGAGGAGCAAAAACTTTAATTAAAAGTTCTCACTCAAACTTTGAAAAATCTCACTTAAATCTTTCTTCAGTTGACCACCTTGAAAGCTATGAATAAATGGGAGTCAATAAACTTTATAAGAACTTTCCTCAAAACTCAGCATCAAAAATCTTTATAACCTTCTTGAAATATTATCTAGAATCATAAATTTTCCCTCTTGATTATTGAAGTGTTGAACATATATCTTAGCATTGTCACATTGTATGAATTTATAAAAAAAATCTCAAAGATTTGTCTGATACAGCCTCATAGGAACTCCTCTATATAAATACTCCATCCAGTAAAACTTCATATTTTTCCATTAGGTAAGTTCTATATGTTTTTTTTATCTGGATCTCTTCAAGTTACCCTATCTAATGAATTTGTCCAATGATTTTTCTCAGAAACCCCTATCTAATAGCTTTGTTTGGAAACTTCATCCAAAAAAACTTCATAATATTATTATTTATCCGGTTCCCCCTATTATATGGCTTTATTATTTATCTCATTTTGGTACATTTATACAAACTATTTACCTATTATAGTGTGTCCGATGACTTTTCTTGGGAACTTATGTACGATCATTCAGAAACCTATGTCTGATTATTCTACAAATTCTTATCTATCAAGAAAAATTTTTATGGAACCCCATATTCCCTCAATTTATTCCTTTGAACAAAATTATCTTAAACCATTAATATATTAGTGTAAACATGATATTTAGTACTTTGAAGAACAGCAAAGCATCACCTAATTCTCTTCCATTTCATAGAGGATTTTTTTTCTTCCAATAGTCATCTTTAATCATGGAGATAAGTCATTGTGATGTTTAATAAATGAGGAATACATCACCAAGAATTTATTGATATTGTTTTTTCAAAACACTCGATCTGATGTCCCTATGAACTCTTTCAGACAAACACTTTTTTTGAAAATCTGTGTCTGATGGAACTGTGAATACACTTAGTATAACATTTGATTCTATCCTCCATCTGATCACCTCAATCCATTTAACTCCTTCTAGTCACCTTTTTCTACTAGACTCCATATGATCACCTCAATCCTTTATCCTTTGTCTAATTGCCTCTATATTCTATCCTCATATTTCTCTATCCATAACACTCTATTCAAAAACTTTATATGGGGGATTAAACTTTATTATGTTGTTTATAAATGTTCTTCTACAAACATCAAATAACATGTTTGAGATATTAATACCATATCACTAATCATCATAAGTAACTCAAAGTCATTAAAGAATCTTTCACCTTCAAGTAAAAAAAATATATTCTAAATCTTCCATGGACAAGAACACTATTTATCTTCTTATAAGATAACAATACTTGGGAACTTCTTCTCTTCTTCAATTATTTTGGACTCTTCATCATTTATAAGTAGGAATTCATCATGACCACCTTTATACAACATCCATGATTAATATTCTTCATTACTAGTCTTGGATACTTCAACCAATATTTCAAGAAACTTATTTTTCACTATTTCTCCAACATATGATCACTAACAACAAGTTTGGATACTTCAACTACACTATCATGCAACTTGTTATTTACAACCTCTCTAACATATTAACATCAATTAAATCTTTATAATTCCTTAACAACCATTGAAAATAAATAAAACACACACAAAGTGGGATCTTCAATCTCCCAATTTGTATTTGTGGGAAATACCTTTAAAAAGATTATGTCAATATGTGAATATTTATCTTCTTTCACTCCCCCTTTCTTCTCAAACTTTAATTTCACTTTCTTTCCACCTTATTAATAATAAATACAAAGTACTTACAAAAATGGTACCAGTTCATTCTTAATCAATTTATCATCAATTATCTCTCTATAATTCTATGTGATTCATGATCATTATAGAAAACAAGAGGATTTTTTTAGACAACAAATTTGTCCCTTATAAAGTAGATTGATACCAAATGATATGAGAATGAAAAATCTTGTCTTCAAGTGATGTACACCTATATTATAGGTTAAAGATTCCAATTTTGATATAAAAAAGTTTCATAATAAATAAACCTAAAACTCATTCACTCACTTCAACAAACAGGTTAAAATTATTCAAGTACAACTTACAGGATAAGCATCCTTAATACATATTCATTATTCCACTTCTATTGTATCATTGATTAATTCAATTTTCTCCCCCTTTGTGCTATGAATTTTTTATTTTGGTTATCATGGACAATATATAAGTAAATCATACCTCTTCAATGATGTGATCTTAAACCACTTTCTAGAATAATCATATTTATAATAAATAATATTTTTGGAATATTTTTCATCATAATTCACTTGTCTCTCCCTCAAGGAGACCTTTCTCATGATCTTTATGATAATGAATCTCTTCAATGTATATTATTTTGGATCTCTAGTTTGAGAATACACCAAGATGGATCTTTTACTTATGCTTTTAAATATTTTAAAATTTATACAACTTCAACAAGGATGGTATTCTTCAATATATTTATTTGGAATTCCAAAATTAAAATTAAACCAAGATTGGATCTTCTTTACTTTGTTATTTCATGTTGATAGAAACCATTTCAACTTCATCAAGGATGATCCTCTCAAAAAAGCTCAATGTACCAACTTGGGATTCATTCCAAGATGATAAATTCTTTAAATAATATTGTCTAATGTTGATAGACCAACCAATTATTCTTCACTCTCCAAGCTAGATCAATCTCTTTTGTTATCATGGCATGGAGAAACTGAATTTCCTTCTTCCTATTGAATTAATAGGGACATATTCTTCAACTTTATTTTATCTTTATTTATCTTATTCATCATTCACTTGGTAGAAATAAAATTCTGATCTAATACACACAATTCTTCAACAAAACTGCACTTCATTATAAAATAGGAGAAAAGATCAAATATTAAAAAAAATCTTCAAAGTAGAGAATCCAATAGAGGTGAAACTTGGATCTAATACCAATTATGAGGACCACTTTGGGATATTCTCAACACTAAGAGGGGATTAATCCATGTTAGGTACTTTTAAACCAATTAAAAAAAATTATCCTTTTATCTATTAGACCTGTTGGGATTGTGATTTTCTTATTTTATTTTTTGTTTTTGTATAAAAATATATGAAAGTGGGTAAAGGATGGAATGTGATGTTTTTATAAGGTTCACTACTCAATAAGAATATCTAGTACATCTTGTGTATAGTGGTGACTAATACAAAGATTTGCCACCATAATGAGATACCAATTACAGTGTTTTGTCCAAAAAAAAATCATGAGCCCAAGTGTTGTTCTCTACACTTTAGTAGGGGGGAAGAAAACAATCCTGATTCTCTATACTGGTGATTTCTAGTCCAATTGCGGAACCTTTTTGGATCTTTATATTGTTTTTGTAGACAATATTTAACTTTTTCGGATCCTTTATAACACTAATAAAATCCTTCACCATATGTGACTTATGTTGAATGTCGCGTTGTTGATTTATTCTTCTCTTCCTTCTTCTTTTGTTGTTACTTTCACATCATCATATAAGAAACTTGACTTCTTCTTCCCCTATATGCACAGTAGTGTACACAACCTTCTTCATTGACACAACAGAAAACTAAAATGTTTCTTTTCTTACACAAGTGAAAGACTTCTTCTTCTATTATTCTTCTTTATTATTTATCTGGTACCTTATCCATCTGGTATATATCCATCTAATACTTGTTAATACGATACTCTTCCACCAAGTACCTGTCTGTATGATACTTATTCATCCATAACCTCTTTTTTTGATACATTTTTCTTCTTTAGATACCTCTATATTTGATTCTTCACTTCTCCATCTGGTTCATGGTCATCTGAAACTTTTTAATTTGATATTGTTCATCTGGAACCAATTTGTTTGATACCTAATTCACATAGTTCCTTGCTTCTTCATTTTATATCTTCTCCATATAATACCTCTTCATTTTATACCTCTCCATTTGATACTTCGACCCAAAAGAGAATTACTCTCAAATTTCATGGTCGGCACCTCACTTCAGCACCTAAATTCTTAAAAATAATCACAACTGTAATAACTCTCTTAGTGCATCTCCTTCCCTTTATATAGGCATTGTTTCTCCAAAAATAAAGGGAGGAGTGTGAAATTCAAATTCAAATTTATCACTCAAACATTGAAAGACTTGTTCAAATATTTTTCATTTGATCACCTTTAAAGATATGAGAAAATAGGAGTCAACAACCTTCATTGGAACTTTCCTCAAAACTCAGAATCAATGATCTCTTTAACCTTCCTAAAATATCAGCTGGAATCATGAATTTTCCCTCATGATTATTGAAGCATTAAACATCCATCTTAGCATTGTCACATTATATGAATTTACAGAACTTTGTAAATATACTCATATATTTGTCTGATACAACCTCGTAGGAACTCATTTATCTATTAATTCCCCATCCAGTATAACTTTATATTTGTTTTTCTGTTAAATTTTACATGTTTCCTCTGTCCAAATCTCTTTGAGTTAGTCTGTCTGATGAATTCTCTCAGAAACCTTTTTTGATGGATTTGTTCAGAAACTCTATATGATACAAATTTGTAAGGGTCTTCTTTTTATAGTTCCCCTTTGTTTAATAGTCTTCATATTTATCTCTATCTGGTACATTTATACAAACACTTTGTTTGGTAAAGTCTGACTGGTGAATTTTCTTGGGAACCTATGTCTGATCATTCAAAAGCCATTGTTTGATGATTCCACAAAATCTTCTCTATTTGGTAAGCTCTGTTTGGAAGCTCCATATTCCTCAAACTCCTTCATTTGAACAAACTTAGCTATAACCATGAATATCTTAGTATAAACATGATATTTTGTAATCTGAAGAACAACAAAGCAATGCCTGATTTTCCTCCATTTCACATAGGATTTTCTTCTTCCAATAGTCAGATTGAATAATAATGATGGGGAACTATGATGTTTAATCAATGAAGAATACATCACCAAGAATCGACTGATATAATTTTTCAGAACACTTAATTTGATGTCCCTATAAACTCTTTTAGACAAACATGTTTTTCAAACATATTTGTATAGTGGAACTATGAATACACTTAATCAAACATTTTGTTCCATCCTTCATCCAATCACCTCAGTATATTCAACTCTATATGATCACCTTTGTACACTAAACTCTATTTGATCACCCAAGTATGTTATCCTCTATCCAATTACCTCTATCTGCTAGCCTCATATTTCTCTATCCAGAACACTCCATTCAGAAAATTCATATGGTGGATTCAGGTTCATTATGGTATTAACAAATGTGTTTCTACAAACATAAATGCATATGTTTGATACATTAAGACCACCTCACCAATCAACATAAGTAACTAAAAGTATTCAAATAATATTTCATTTTCAAGTAATGCATATATTCCAAATCTTAAAATATCAAAAACATCATTTATCTTCTTCCATGATAAAAATACCTATAAATTTATTCTCTTCTTCAAGGATCTTGGACTCTTTATCATTTGTAATTGAGACTTCAGTATTACTATCTTCATTGAACATCCAAGTTGCATCTTATTCATTGCGAGGCTTGGATACTTCAAACAAACTTCCAAGAAACTTCATATTTTCTATTTCTCTAACATATTATCACTAATAACCACAACTAGAAAATTTACCTATGGCCATGGTTTGGAACCATGGTCGTAGGATAGAAAACCATGGAAATAGAATATGGACACAGTTTTGGAAAACTGTGGATGTTATCGCTATGGTGGTAGGTCTTACCTGTGGTCATGGTTTTAACCGTGGCAGTAGGGGCCTATCAACACAGTTTTAATAGTGGTCATAGGGCCCTATTGCCACAGTTCAACCATGGCATTAGGTGGCCTCTTTCCATGGTTAAAACTGTGGAAGTAGAGGACTACTACCACGATTAAAACCATGGTAATATCCCCCCTAATTCCATAGTTAAACCATGTAAATAGGTCCCTATGGCCACAGTTAAAATTGTGGTGATATAATTCATATGGCATAAAAAAACAAATTTAGTCCCCCAGTTGGACAGCCCCTTGCACCCCCACTAGACAGCCCCCATGCACCCCCTTGAACATGACCACCCCCCCCCCATGCCCCCTAGATATCCCCTTTTCACCCCCTTGAACACCCCCCTACACCCCCATTCCCCCATGGACATCCCCCTTGCACCCCCCCCCCCATTCCCCCCTAGAAAACCCCCTTTCACCCTCTTGAACAACCCCATGCCCCCCTGGATAGCCCCCTTGCACCCCCCCCCCCCCCGCCGCACCCCCATGCCCCCCCTGGACAACCCCCTTTCACCCTCTTGAACACCCTCATACCCCCCCTAGACAGACCCTGTGCACCCCCATGGACACCCCCCCTGCACCCCCATGCCCCCCCTAGACAGCCTGCTTGCACCCCCTTGAACACCCCCCCCAATTCCCCCTACAGAAATAGTTTGTATAATAATTAAATGAAATTTAATTTTTATTGATATAAACTTCACTTTCAGTATATGAAAACAGCATGCTATTCACTCAACAAGATCAAAATAACACATAAAATCAATGAAAAACAAACTCATCATGCATTATGAATTTAATCAGATTGAAGAGAGCAGAAAAGTAATTTAGGTATAATACTCCCCTAAGTGATAGCTTCCAATCCCAAGACTCTTTCCTCTTTATCTTTGTTGAACAAATCTGGTATAAAAATTGAATCACCTATAAACTAGGAAATATCATCCTATTAGAATCTTATTCTCATATATACAATAGTTGAAACCAGTAGCAAACTCAGGATTTAGAAATTATAATTCAGCTTGATAGTGCACATGAATATAAGTAATTAAAATTCAAATCGAATTTCAACAAAAAAAACATGCAATGTGTCCATCAAAAATTGCAAATGATATCAATATGGCATAAAGCATGCACATTCCCAGAATTCTGTAACATTAATTACAAACAAATATAATATCTACAAGTTAAGCATGGAGATAAGTAAACATTATCAGGGAGTTGAAAATACCAAACATAATCTATAATTTGATCATCATTCAATATTCCATTTCACATTTTCCTGTCCCCCTGCCCCTGCCCCACCCCCCCTTGCACCCCCACCCATTGCACCCCTCTGGACAGCCCCCTTGCACCCCCCTGGACACCCCCCTGCACCCCCTCCCCCTGCACCCCCACACCCCCTGCCCCCCCCCCCCCACCCTGCCCCTTGCACACTTCCCCCTGTCCCCTTCACTCCCACTACCCCCCTGCACACTCCCCCCCACCCTGGACAGCCCCTTGCACCCCCCCGCACCCCCCCCCCCCCTCCCTGCCCCCTGCACACTGCCCCCCTGCCCCCTTCACCCCCAGTACCCCCCTGCCCCCCCCCCCCAACCTTCACCCCCTGCACAATGTCCCCCCTTCCCCCGACCCCCCCCCCCCCCCCCCGCACCCCCTAGAGAGAAATTTTTGATTTATTTTAGATAAAAAATATAAACATCCATATTCATCCACTACAGTAGTAGATGACTTAAGAACAAAATGAGGGTGAAAAATCCTGTTATCAACAAAAATCCATTAAAGCAAACAGATTTGAACTCAGTTACAGTATTCTATAAACAGAAAACCTATAGTAAAAGAATATTGAAACAAAGAATCAAAATAACACATGAAAGCAGTGAAAAATAAACTCAACATGCATTATGAATTTAAGCGGAAAGAAGAGACAACGGAAAAGTAAATGAGGTAGAATAATCCCCTGAGTGACAGCTTCAAATACCAAGACTCTTTCCTCTTTATCTTTGTTGAACAAATCTGGTATAAAAATTGAATCACATGTAAACTAGGAAATAGCAGCCTATTAGAATCTTATTCCCATATATACAATAGTTGAAACCAGTAGCAAACTCGGGATTTGGAGATTATAATTCAACTTGATAGTGCACATGAATATAACTAATTAAAATTCAAATCAAATTTCAACAAACAAAACATGTAATGTGTCCATCACAACTTGCAAATAATATCAACATGGCATAAAGCATGCACATTCCCAGAATACCATAACATTAATTCCAAAAAATATATAATATCTACAGGTTAAGCATGGAGATCATGGATTTAAAAATATAAAACATAATCTAAAATTTGATCGTCATTCAATATTCTATTTCACATTTTCCAGTCCCCCCTTGCCCCTGCCAGCCCCCCCCCCCCCACCCCTGCCAGCCTTCCACCCCCTGCCCCAGCCCCTACCAGTCCCCCACCCCCTGCCAGTCCCCCCCTTCCCCTGCTAGTCCCCCACCCCCTACCCCTGCTAGTCCCCCCCCCATTTATATGGTATAAAAAATAACTTCAGTTCCCCCCTAGTTCCCCACCCCCACTGCCAATTGCACCCCCCCCCCCCCCCATACCCCTTCCCCCTGCTAGTTCCCCCACCCCTTGTACCCCCTCCCCTACCAGTCCCCCTACCCCTGCCAGTCCCCCCTGCCCTCCCCCTTGCAGCCCCTCCCCCTACTAGTCCCCCCTTCCCCTACCAGTCCCCCCCTTCCCCACCCCCCTGCACCCCCACCCCTTGCACCCCCCTCCCTCTGAGTCCCCCCTTCCCCCTGCCAGTCCCCCTGCCCCCTGCCCCTTGCCATTCCCCCCCCCCCCCTGCCCCCTGCCAGTCCCCCACCCCTTTCACCCCCCTCCCCCTACCAGTCCCCCCTACCCCACCCCCCTTCACCCCCCCCCCCCCCCACCTATTGATCCCCCTAGTTCCCCACCCCCACCGAGCCATCATGTTATAAAAAACAAACCAATATTATTAATAGTAAGGATTGCATGAATATTTTTTTAAACCCCAAGGATCGAAATGTTTTCTTGATCAAGAGCATCATGTCTCAGAATCAAGGCAATATACCAATTTTTAACATGGGGAGACAGGCTAAAATAAAGAATATCACAATGCACCAAGAACTACAAATAGAAGATTTTTTCTTTCATTGTAAATAGCATGGATTCAAAAAAAAATTAAATACAATATTTACCTTTGATGCTTGGATATTAGAAAGGTGCACATTATTCCCTAATTGGCTGGATGCTGGCCCATATCTACCATCACCTTAGAGAGTCTCCTGCGCAACTCTCAAAAACATCAGATTCAGGTGAAGTTCCATCAAATTGCAAGGAAAACATCAGTGTAAATACCTGAAAATCATCATTGAAAAATGAAAATTGGGATTTAAGGGTGAGCATACTTTGCTCTGGTGTACCAGCAAGGCTGGTCTCCCCGTGGTAAATGCCAGCCTGCAAAAATAGATAATATAATAAGGTAAGACACATACAACCCTAGAAATCACCTGTCAAAGTCAATTCCAAACCTCAAACTACTGAAGCCAATTCTTTCTAGCTTCTATCTTTTTCTTGCTGAATGAAAGATCAATTTCATTGCCATCTTCATCTTCGACCCATAGAAATTCCTTCTTGTGCTTTTGGATCTCACTATAGTATTCTTTTCCTTTTTTAGATGTTCTTGTACCCAACCCCCGGTACACAAAGAATAAATTTTAAAAAAACAATTCATAAATGAGGATTTATTGTGTTATTATATAAATGAATATAGATTATATAACATTTATGTGAACTGAATCCAAATCCCCCCCCCCTTGCACCCCCCCCCCCTTCCCCTGCCAGTCCCCCCCCCCCACCCCTGCCAGTCCCCCCTGCCCCTGCTAGTCCCCCCCCCCCCTCACCCACCTGCTCCCCCCCCCTCCACCCCCTGCTAGTCCCCCCCTCCTCCTGCACAAACCTATAGTATACAAATACACCATACACATACACCTGCAACGAATTCCAAAAACCATTACAGTATCTCATTTCCACATAAATATAAAACAACTAATATATATATAATTGAAATTTTATAAACAATGAAAACAAAATGATAGATACAAAAAATTGTCAATAATGTCACTCCAAAATGTCATCTAAATCCCCATCATCAACAGCACCGATATCAATAGCATCAACGTGTGTACCACCATTATCAGCATCATCGTCACCATCAACAACATCTTCAGCCTCTCCACCATCAGCAGCATCTTCAGCCTCTCCACCATCAGCAGCATCTTCAGCCTCTCCACCAACATCTTCAGCTACACAATCATCTCCATCCTCATACATCGAGTGAAAACACGATAAACATCCATCCACTATTGTTTCACCCTCTGGCGGAAGTGAAGATCATATAGCTGATATCAACTTGAACAACTGTTCATTTTCTTTTTTCCACATCTTTTGAGACTCTTGTCTAACTTCTTGATTTGTTGTCTCAATGGAAGCATGTAATTGTTCTTTGGTAACCATTCATGCAATATTTCTAGAATATTCAATACCTGATGACCAATATTTAGACGGTACAATTTTCTTTTCAGGTTTACAACGAACTCTGCCACTGTGCTCATTGCCAAGAACCTGATCTAAATAATTGTTTGGTCCAAATGTGTCTGGTTCCTTTTCCATTATATCTTAAAGAGAATCCTATAAAAGGGTGTTACTATTTTAATAGATAATCAAAAAAATAAATAAGTGCAGCTATATGTCCATTGAAATGCTCATACGTGTTATGAGTAAAATGTCTACAGCCTCCTTTTTTGATGAAATCTAGACCAAAACATAAGTAGTGTATGTCCTTTTATATTCTTTATACAACTTTTAAGAGTTGGTATAACTTATATAAGTATATTGGGATGTTTTTTGGGTTTATAGATATATTAGTAGTGGTTATGGACCTATTTGAGAGTTTAAACCTTATCAAGAATTGAATGGATTTCAGATGTCCTTTTTAAACCTTATTAATAATTGATTTTCTTAATTTATCATTAGGAATATTACAGAGTGGTAGATAATGTATTTTTTTTATATAATACCATAGGAACAAGTGATATAATTGACTCAAGAATTCTCATTCCCTATGAGGAAAACACAACTGATATAATTTTCAGTGAATGAAACTGCATACTAAAAGCTAAAAATTTAAAAACATTCTTACAATTTTTTCCTGCGTTTCCCGATTCACAGCAGTTCCATCTTTCTTTTTCCTATTATAAAAAAATAATAATGATCGGGGAAAATATCCTTTTAAATTTAATGTCCGTTTCTACATGAAAATTGAACGTAAATCAATGAAAAAATAAATGTATATTCAATGTTAAATCATATATTACCTGTGACAGTTCATGATCTGGAAGTGTAGTTCACCCAGAGTATGATTATATATCATGGTGTCCTTATTTCTTATTCTTCTTTCAGATGAATCCTATTAGTTAAAAAAATAAACTAGCCTTTCAACAAGTCAAAAGGGATTAAAAATCATCATTTCAAGTTAACAATTCAACGAGTTCAAGGCATAACTGAAATAACCAAGTCTGAAAAATAAAACTGAACACAATCACATCTAAAAAAAACATCCACTACAAAAAACTAAGATTAATGAAAAAAATAAATTTATTAAAAACATTAAGATTTTAAATTACCTTGAAAGAGGAATAACTCCAATATGCAATTAATTATTTGTATTGTAAAATTGGGCATTCATTGAAGATCGGTTCATTTTCAAGAGGATCACCTCTTCTTTTTTTCTATCCAACATGCAGGTCATGCTTGTAGGCCCGCCACATCTCCCCCAGTTCCATTAACCTAGCTCTCTTAGCATGGAGACCATCTAGGAAGTTATAGTGAATCTTAATATTCAAACAAATTTATCAATAATACTTTATAAAGAAATTTTAAAGTAATTTTAAAAAAAATATTACCCAAATTTCCACCAAAGCCTTGTCTTTTATTTCTTGTCCAACTTTTCTCCACTTGATTGGTTGAATTGGGACAATATTGCTATGTCTGCTGAGTGTCCCCATGAAACTCCGCAATTCTTTACCATTTTCTTCAATAATTTTCATTTCTTTGTTATACTAAACCATAATTTGTGTGTGTATATTCCACACTTTATGTATCTTTGTACGACCACGTATTTTAGTGGAAGATGGTCCTAAAAAAAGAAACAAATATTTTATACATATATAACTGAAATTTAATAAAAATTTATTAATTTCATTACTTTTTAAACATTTACCAGTAGCACTATTTGTTGTTGCTCGATCATGCACACTATACTGAGGGGAAGCAACTGGAGAAGTGTCCTCCATAGTAGACTATGGATGTTGAGGTTGGGTAGGAGGGTACGGGTATACAGGGGGAATAACCAATGGAGTTGTACCCTTTATAGTAGACTTTGGATGTTGAGGTTGGGTAGGAGGGTACGGGTATACAGGGGGCATAACCAATGTAGGTGTACCCTGTAAAGATGAAAGTGGGTAAGGGTAAAAATGCTGAGGGATAGAAGGAGATGGATTACCATGCACGGTAGGAGGAGGAAATGGATAAAAATTATGACCTCCCATGTATGGATAAGGCATATAAGTGGGGGGCATGATGGGAGGAAACCGTCTCGGTGACTGCAGAGCCATGGATTGTGAGGCGGTACATGTAGGGGGCTGCATGTAGGGCCGGTCCTATACTCTGAAGTTCCTGAACCATATTCAGTGAATGCAAGTTGCCTCCTCGATGATTCCTATTCATATTAAATATGATTTGTGTAAATTTCATACATAATCAATAAATAAATAAGGGACTCACCGGAATAATCATATTTTTCAGCCAACTTCTCTAAGTTGAAAATCGTTTTCCTCCTTTTTTTTCTTCGAACCTCCTCATAAGACATAATAATCTGTAAATGCCAAAAGTGATGTGAAAATTTAAAAAATATAACAAAGCATTAAATAACTATAAATATTCCAAGAAAATTCATATTATTTTTCAAAACTTTACATCTTCCATTAAGTTTTTTTTCATTATGTTGTTTACTCTCTAAATGAAAACATTACAAAACAAAAGAAGTTGCTACTTTAAAAGTTTAAAAAACACGCACCAGGTCAGAATAATATAATTTGAATACTTTGAAACATGTAATGCTATGAATTATCTGTTATAATTTTTGGTTCACAATCCATTCTCACAATTGAATCATTTGTATCATCAAATGATATATTTGACTGAATACTGACTGGTTCATCCAAAACATCACCATCATCCAATCCTTCATCAAAAATGTGTCTAGGAATAACATCAACAATAACACCAAATTGCGGTTTTAAAGGTTCATTTACATAAAATACTTGTCTAGCTTGTGATGCAAGAATATAAGGCTCATCTGTTCATAGCTGACGTTTCATATCAATCACTCTAAAACCGCAATTATCTATATACAAGCCTTGTCGTTTCATTGAATCAAACTGCATGCAATTCATCATAGAGACATGACCATGTGCATAGTAATCTAATAAAAATATTCTCTCAACAACCCCATAATACGACATATTTTCTGATCGAGGTTGTATGTCTGATGCACTAGCATAACAATCTGTTGTAGCACTTATCGTGACACCATCATGTTGTGTTTCCATCTTTGTTGAACAACTATTTATAATGAATTTAAAACCATTGACAACCATTTATTTACAATCATGAACCACATTGTTCGAACCAAACAACAATGCCCTTATTTCAGCAGATACATCATCCATTGGTAAAATTTGGACCTGAAATATATCAACAACGAATATTGAACAACTACCAATGATTTGGTAATGTAAAAAAAGAATTTGTTACCTTTGACTTCAACCAAGAAGGAAATTCTTTGCTGTGTAATTTCTTCCGCCTCTTAATAGATAAATAGTGATGTTCTATTTTTATAATTTCACTATGTTCTCTGCAAATATAAAAATTTAATTATATTGGGAACTATGAAAAAATACACAAAATTATATATATATATATATATATATAATTTTACTTGATGTAATCGTCAACCATGCCATAGTTAAATAATACCATATGATGAGACATTTCCCACTCATCCCTATTCAAAGTACACAACTTGTATGATCCAGATATCCCTCACGTTTGGGGCAGTGATGAAAATGTTGGCTCAATGGGATCATATTTCTCATCTTCAGTTCTTATAGGCCGATTAGAACTAGTGGTGACATTGGGAAAATACATTGAACAAAAATCCATGCATTCATGCGCTAAATAACCTTTCACAATAGATCCTTCAGGATGATTCTTATTTCTCACATAAGATTTCAATGTAAACATCATTCTTTCTATTGGATACATCCAGCAACTAGAAATGGGACCATCAAAAAGAACTTATGTTGGAAGATGCACGGTCAGATGTAACATACATGTAAAAAACGATGGGGGAATATTTTCTCCAAGTCGCAAATAATGATTGGTGCATCTTTTTATAGTTTTTTCACAAAAATTTTGTTCAGTATTTTAGCACAAATATATCAATAAAAGTGACATAATATAATCATATAAACCCTGACATTGTGTGATAGTAAATGTTGAATGGAAATAGGAATCAATTCATGCAATAGGACATGGTAGTCATGGGTTTTGAGGGATTTTAGTTTCACATCTTGTGTATGCACTCATTTCAAACTGTTACTCGAATAACCATCTGAAACCTTTAAACTTTCCAAGACTTGAATAAATTGTTTTTTCTCTTCATTTGTCATTGAAAAATAAGAAAAAGTAACTTTTCATTGATTCTGACCAATCAACTCAGGATGAAGTCTTGGTTTTATACCCCAATCCATTAAATCACGACGTGAGCACAAATCATCTTTTGTATTTCTTTTTACATTTAAAATCATTTCAAGTAACATTTCACACACATTTTTATCAATATGAATTAAATATAAGTAGTGATTTATCAAATTTTATGACCAATACGGAAACTCATAGAATATACTTTTCTTTCTCCAATTATTGTTGGAATTCAAAGAAACATTCTTTCGCTTGTTGGAATTTAACTGACCCTTTCCAAGAACAAAATTCAAACTATCAAGTTCTTTAAGGATATCACCCCCCAACATTCGTAGAGTTATTTCATCCATCTCTATGGAATTATCAAACTATCTTTGATTTTTTCTGTATGGATGATCCATTTGTAGAAATCATTGATGTCCTGTGAATCTAAAAGTTCATCGAAAATTTAATCTCCTAGAACGTGTACTTTTCATACATATAGGGAAAGATAATATCCCCTTGGTACTCTAACCAGACATCATTCCATATGTTGGGAAATCATTTATTGTCCATAATAATGTTGCATGACACATAAAGTAATCCTTTCTAAATGCATCATATGTCTGCACCCTAACAATCCAAAGCTCCTTCAACTCATCTATTAATGGTTGAAAATATATGTCGATATCATTTCCAGGATCATTGGGTCCAGAAATCAATATAGTCATGATAGTAACTGGATTTTTCATACACATCCATGATAGAAAATTATAAATATGAATGAAAACAGGCCAAGTACTATGTGCAGTATGCATCTGCTTAAATGGGTTGAAACCATCACATGACAATCCCAATCTAACATTCTGTGGGTCAGCTGCAAAATCAGGATGTAACCTATCAATTTTTTTCCATGCTAACCCATCAGCAGGATGAACTATATCATCATTATCCTTATTTCTTTCATCTTCACGCCATCTCATATTCTTAGCCATTTTTTCTGACATAAAAAGTTTCTGAAGTATGGGAATCAATGGAAAGTGCCACATCACTTTATCTGGTTCACGTGATTGAGTTACATCTTTATTAGTATTCCATCTCAATGTACCACATTGGTTGTACTCATTTAACTCAACATTATCCTTCCAGAATAGACAAAAATCTTTAGGGAATGTGTGGGTTTTCGTACTTGAAAATCCAAATTTTTCAACCAACTTTGATGCCATATAATCATTTTCAGGAATACATGCATCATTAGGTAGCAAGTCCTTAAAAAGAGTAAGTAGATAGTCGATCGCAGTATTACTAAATCCATACATTGTTTTCCCATGATACAATCGTATTAAAAACTCTAGCTTGGTCATTTTTTCACATGACTAGTAAACTGGGGTATTCGTGTCTTCTAACAACTTTCTAACACACTCAATGTCATCATTATGATCATTAGATGAAAATTGTGTTCCTGTATTCATTTCCTCTTTCACTGCTCTACATGAAGTATTGGCTTGAGAAGAAATTGGAAACCGATTGGAAATCAATTTTCTATTCCGATCCTTTCAGCTAAATCAACGCCATTCCCTGTTTAAACTTTTTCTCCATTGTGATACCAAACATGATATCCTTTTTGAAAACCTTTTTTAGTGATGTGGTAACTTACTTCCTCATGTGTTAACCATGGTCTTCCAATGAAATCAAAACATGGGCATCAAATCAATACATCGTCTGAACCATTGTTGAATGAAAAATCCAAAAAATATTCCAACTTCTGAAACTCATCACTGATCTGATCAACATTATACATCCAGCTTATATCCATTCTAATATGAATAAACAAACAGTTAGTAAAAAAAATTATTATAAATAACAATATTAAAACTCATTCATGCTTAATAAAAGAAGTATATGGACTCATTCATAGGCTTCTATTCCTTACATGATTCTTGAGAAACATAAGAAAATGTTCAGGCTTAATGCATCAACTATAACATTATCATTTACTAAAGTATATGAGATATCTAAATCATAATCATATAAGAACTATACCCATATCCACTAATTAATATTTATGTCATGTTAAGATAATACATAATGAAATCTCTTAATATCAATTATTACACCATGAAAGGTCAGCCTTGGGTTGCTAGCAAGTTCCTAGATTTCTAGATATTGGTAAATATTCTAAATGAATAAATCATAATCATCAGTGATTTACATTATCTAAAAATAAGATACTAAAATACATGAGATACTAAAATACATGAGATACAAGGGGAGGTAACATTTTATATCCTAATGAAAATATAATAATACGTACAAAGTGTATCATTCTTAGATACTTATATAGTGGAAAATGATTCAAATGTTGGATTCGTGTGCAATGCATCATATTAGAATGAAACAATTAGAGTGGTCCATGGGGTTTATATATTAAGGATGGTTTTTCTAAGAATATTGGGTTGTAATACATGTATAAGAGAGGGGATGGTGTGCAGGGAGGAGGAGGGGCTGGGCAGGGAGGGTGGGGGAGGGTGGGGCTGGGCAGGGGAGAAGGGGGAGGGGGATGGGTTGGGCAGGGGGGAGGGTTCCATGATCCATCATGAAAGAGGTAGGGAAAGGGGAAGTGGTTCGATCACGACAGAGGTAGGGAAAGGGGAAGGCAGAATGGTTTCAATCATGAGAGGCAGGTTTTGATCGCGATAGAGTAGAAAAGTTGATTTGGAGTGTTTGGAGATGATTTGAGGTGAATTGAATAAGTTCTATGTTTTATTAAAGATATCTATAAATTATATTTGGAAGATAAAAGTTGGATAAGTCCTGAAAATTTCAGGACTACTTACGGGAATCTCATAAAACTTATAGAGTTTTTTTAAGTCTTGTTGTGATTTTATAAACTATGGCAATAGATGTGTGGCAGTAGGAGAACCAGAGCAAATACATTCAGTTGTAGTCTGTTCTTTCAAGAAATGCATGGAACTAGGACAGACAGGTAGAAACTAACAAAATATTTACCCAAGAAATGCATGGTGCTATTGACCACTGCACATTGCCCCCCCCCCATCCCCCTTCACCCCCTCCCCCCCACCCCACTTTTACCACCACTGCCCCACTGCACCCC